>CM053758.1:16874548-17124107 GCA_028658305.1 Pachyuromys duprasi
ATACCAACCTGGGTCCTCCTTCCTGTATATCCTCTCTAGGTGTGTAGATTTCAGCTTGACCTTCCTATCCTATAGGTCTATATAAGTGAGTATATACCATATGTTTCTTTCTGCTTTTGGGATACCTCGCTCAGGATGATAGTTTCCATGTCATAGGCAAATAGTTAAACAGACTGTTGACCATCCATATTGTCGTGGGCACTGTGAATTCCTAGTCAGCAATCTAAATAAATAGGGAACAAGATGTCAGCCTGCTTAGCCACTAGGCTGAGTCCCAAGGATGTTATGCTGAGTGCAAAAAACCCCATGTCAATCCAGAAAGGCTTCATGGAGCATCGTTCTTATTCTGCAACATCCTCGGCATGTCAGAAATGGAGGATGGAGGAATGGTTCCTACTCAGTAGAGGGCTCAGGAGGAGGCAGGTTGCTGTGGCTGCGAAAAGTAACACTGGAGCTCTGTGGCGATGGATCTTGACTGTGCTGGTGGCCACACAAGTCAATATATATATGTTGTAGGCTTGCGTGCACAGGACACGCCAGAACACGTAAACTGTGGAGTCTACGAAGAATGGAGAATTGCGCCAGTGTCCAGTTCTTGGTTATCATACTGTAGTCTATTTATATGAAGTGTTATCACTGGGTGAAACAGTCTGTGAGCTCTGCTACTTCTAAAGTGTGTGTGAAAGGTTCTTCTGAGTATCAGTGGGTGGGTGGAGAGGGAGAGAAGGGGAGAAGGCAAGGCTCTTGCCTGAGTTCACAAGTTAATCCTTGTTTCCACCTGTCTGAGAGAAAACTCTATGACCTTGACTTCGGAGCTCAGGCTTCTTGAGTGGTTCTAGTGGCATGGTCTAGTATGCTAAATGGGGGCATTGAACACAAGATTAATAACCCAGGCTGCCTCTCACACTCAGGTGGAGCATGTGGCCATGTGAGACACAACAGTTCCACAAGTCTAGGAGAAATGGAAGCTAAGCTGAGTCAGAATCCTTTGGGGGAAGGAATATATGGTATATATGCATGTGCCTATGTGTACATGCATGTGGAGGTCAGAGGTCAATGTTTTTCTCACTGTGTTCCCCACCTTATTTTTGAGACAGGTCTTTTCACTAAACCTGGAGCCCACTAATTCAGCTAGACTGACTGGCCAGTGTTCTCCAGGGATCCTCCTGTCTCAGTTTCTCCACAGAGCTGAGATTAGAGATATATGCTACTACATCTGTTTTGTTTTACAGGGTTTCTGGGGATCTGAACTTAAGGCCTCATGCCTGCACAGCATGTCATTTACTGAATAGAACATCTCTTCAGTCCACCCAAATCCTTTTTTGGAAGAATTAACATGGATATTAAGAGAGAGTGGCTCAGTTCTGAAAGGACCACTGACAAGAACACTTCTGGGTGCTATTTTTTCCCACTACATCAAAAGACTGTGTCTTAGAATGAAACAAGCATAGAAAATCAGAAGCAATGGATGGAGTGAGAGGCAGAAACAAGATGACAAAAAGGGACATCATCTCTTTATCTCTACACCTGTAACTTTCTCTGTGTTAAGACTAAAGCATCCTCCTTGGCTTGCTTAGATACCTGAAGTATCACATCTATTTCTTATCACATCTACTTATGTTGCAGGATCACTTCAGTTACCTGTAATAGACCCAGTAGAAAATGGCCCTGCCTGCTATGTGCCTCATAGCACTTACTCACTAGCCAAAGCTCTGTTTAGCCACAGGAGTCATTTGTGAACCCACATCTCTAAAGATTTTACCAGAGATCCAAGGAAGCTAATCTAAGCTGTGCTCTGGGTATCCTGATCCCTGTCTAGGGGGAAGGAATGGGATGCTGGGTCCTGAGACTAGCCTATCTCCAGATGTGTTTTATTTGAGTCTTCCTGCCTTTGGGTTTGCTTCTTACTCCAGTTGTCAGATCATCTTCAAAATGATTTGAATCAGGGTTTTAGAGATTGTAGCTGATCAGGAAAAGTTGCCCGTCTGTCAGTATTGTCTGAATTGACTTTCACCAAACAACACACTATGGATTCTGGCACTGATGAGTGTAGAAGTTTGTGAGGGCATTGTGTATTCTACTGAGGGCTCCACCGGAGGTCCAGGGTCTTAGTTGGTCCTGGGAGATGGCCTTTCTACAGGTTGAGTGGAGGCCAGGTGAGCTTTGATGTGGGTAAGCACCCGTACATGCCATAGGCCAGGGGCATGACCTTCCCTTCTTTATTGATCTTACCGAGGAGGGTGAACTTGAGGCCTCATCTGGAACCATGCCCTGATGCCCTGTTTACCAAATGACTATGGTGAGAGCCCATGTTCTGCTAGGAGGCAGGCCCCATCACGTCTTACCCCACTTTGTCCTCCTTTCTTTCTTCCATTCCACCGCTCACCCTCTTCCACCCGCTCTTCTCTCACACCGCTCATGTTCCTTCACTTATTCTCCAAAGGCTAGCTTCACCGCTCATCTCACTTCCATTTCCCTCAGTTCTTCCTGGTTAGTTTCAGCCTTTCAGCCCCTCCCACTTCATTGTGCTCTCCCTTTCTATTCAGTATGGAGCCCTGAGATAGCCAGACGACTTGTACTGGATGCTGCTTAAGCCATAGCATTGAGAGTGATCCCCCAAGAGAACAATTGTATTTCAAGACAGGCTTCTTTGTGTAGCCTTGTCTGTCCTGGCACTAGCTCTGTAGATCAGGATGGTCTCCAACTGACAGAGATCCACCTGCCTCTGCCTCCTCCCTCCCCCAGTGCTGGGATCAAAGGTGTGTGTCACCATGAGACTGATTCATAAGATTTAGATGGAGATGGAAGCTATTATAATATTACCAGACCCTGTCATGAGTTCAGTTGCTCTCCTATCAGCTTCATTAGGTAGAAATGAATGCTGTATCCATCTTCAGAAGAGCAAACAGAGCCACAGAATATTAAATACTGTTTCCAAGGTCCAAAACCACTGAGTGAAATAGCCAAAAATCTAACACCATTGTACAGGCTTTCATCTATGTTCAAGAGTGGTGATGGAGGTCTCAAGAGGTGATGGCCAAGGGCCTTGACAAAATCTGTCATGCACACAAGCACATACCTGAAATTCCAGCACTTAGGCTGAAAGAGAAGGGTTTTGAATTCCAGATCAGCCCAGGGTTACAAAAGAAGAGTCCATCTCAAAGAACAAGTTTAAAACATCTAGGGGAAAACAGAGCATGAGCTCATGGGTCAGGAAAGAGCCTCCAACCATTATGTCCAAGGGGGACCATCTCGCTTAGACTCTGAAGGGGCATATATCAAGTCTGTGCAAACAGGATCCATACGCTCCTGGCCACAGTGATTAATGCAGTTGCAAACTCTGGAGACAAGTCAGTTCAATATGGTCTGATTTGGGACTTTTAAGGGCTCCTAGTCACTGGTCACTGCCTAATGGAATACTGTTTGTTGATTGGTCAGGCTCCAGTCATGTGCTCATGAACCAATCATTGTGAAGAAAGGGAGGTGATAGAGTAATGTACTGCCCTAAGGATCTTGGATCTTTAGTCTCCTCCAGGCAGCGGCCTAAGTAGCTGTTACTGAGTGGAGGCAGGGTGCTGTCAGGGACTGAAGGAACAGCCTGCATGCGTGTGTGGGGTGTCCCCATCTTCTCATAATCAACTACTCATCATTTTAGAATTTTAAGACCCTGTTGAGAAAATTGGAAAGAGACTGTTCATGTCTCAGCTAAAGCCTCATGTCCAGATGGAAACCAGCTTTAAATCAGTTGCCCCTTCACAATTAGGAGCCCAGTGCTTCCCACTATGGGGTCTGTGGTCCTGGAACCGAGACTTCCTGAGCCCAGGAATCTACACCCTAGTCACACTCACATAAAAGACTGAGATTTACTAATTTAAACTCGGTCTTTTAAAAGGAAAGCTACAAATACTTTGGAAGTTGAGGTTTTCGCTAGATGGCTCTGTTCCATAGATAAAGACTAGCAGCACAGAAAGCTGCAGCAGGCTGAAGGCTGCAAACTCTGGAAGCATGTCTCCAGATCTGCCAACAAAAATTCAAAAGGAAAACAAGGCCAAAGCTTAAAAACTTACTCTACTACTTAAAATGGCTTCCTTCTGGAAGCGCTAGCTGGCAAATGTTAGATATGATTATTGAAATGAAAACCATTTTATTTGTGGGACACATTATGATTGAGCTCTTGTCCCACGAGAAAGTCATGTTGCTCTGATATCATTCATGCATTCCTTTGTTTGTTTATTTGTTTCTGCAACGAATATTCCTGCCTGCAGAGCTCATGTTCTTGTAATGCAGAGGCATTAGGCAATGAGCAAGGTAAATGTGTAAACGGTATGGAGGTGGAATGTGTAAACAGTGAGCTGGGATGAGCACTCTGCAGAAGAGTAAAGCAGGAGGGAGTGGAAGTTGCTGGAGCTAAGGTTGGAGTGATCACAGGAAAAGATTCCCAGAGCACAAGGTTTACAAGAGGTATATAAGTGAGCCGCATGGCTCTGGGAGAAGAGTCTAGGCAGACAAGGGTCCGGAATTGTGCTGATTTCTGGAGCTGTAGGCAGGTAGAAGACCCCAATGGCCCCCCTATCCTGAACAAAGCCCAGCTAGACCTTGGTTCTAATCTCACTGGAACTAAGTGTAACTTTTTGTTTTGTTTTTGTTTTTTTGGAGACAGATTTTCTCCTGTGTAGCCTTGGGTATCTTGGACTCCGTTTGTAGACCAGACTGGCCTCGAACTCACAGAGATTGGACTGCCTCTGCTTCCCTGAGTGCTGGCAGGCACTCAGTGTGCTGTGCACCACCACATCAGGCCCAAGTGTAACTTTTTTACTGCAAAGTGGCCAGAGGTGCAGGCACCCAAAGTCTGCCAACAGCAGCTACATTGCCCTTGAGGTGGGCACATAAGAGATTGTGCAGCTAACATCAATTAAGCATCAGTTTTGTGTCCAAGGCATCTGAAGCTCAGGGACTTCTCAGCAAACCTTATATAGAAACTCTAACTGCTGCCAGGCCTCCTGGCTCAGGCTTGCAACCCCAGCCACTCAAGAGGCAGAGTCAGGAAGTTCAAGTACTTCCTTTGTTACAGTGAGTTCAAAGCTCAGGCAACTCAAGAGACCCTGACTCAAAATAAAAAAGTCAGAAACAGGGCTGGGATGTAGCTCAGTGGTAGAGTCCCTGTCCCACTGAGCTCTGTGTTCAACCCCTGAGGGGAGGGAGGAGGAGACAGAGGCGGAAGGAGACAGAGAAGGGACATCCGGTCTTGGGGTGGGTAGGAACAAGGGAATTTCCCACCCCCTTGATATATCTCATCTAGCTCCCATTTGGGGCTCTGCTGGATAAAGTTGAAGTCTGATGTCTCCAGATAGCCATTTATTTGCCCTCAGTCTATGGTGACAGACCTCCTTTTCTCAGTGGGGTTCTAAAGTCTCTCCTGATCTCGGTGACCCCAAGTCTTGTAAGGAGCATCACATAGCCCTCAAGCCGTCAGGGAAGATTATAGGCCAGACCCTTTCCTGATAAGAAAACCAATCCAGGAAGCATCTGGGAATCCCTAGAAATGCCCCACCCTGCTCAGGATCTCAGTCCCGCAGTGACCTTCAATCGTTCTTGGGGATTTTCCCCTCACTCATGGGATAATTAACTACTGTATTTTCCTTCTTGTGATAGGACCATGATGCTGCATGGAAAAAAATGAGGCATGTGCAAATCAAGTATTCCCGACCCCCTGACCCCATTCACCCTAGAAATCCCTCCCACTGTCCAAGGTTTATAAGTCCCTGATTTCAAATAAATGCACTGCTGGGGATGTATGCATGCCACTGACTGCGTGATAGCATCAGCCTTCCACCGTGACCGCCTGAGATTCGTCATTCATCCCCCACCAGCTTCCTCTCACTGGGCCTGGGCCTTGCTGGGCCTGCCTCCGGCCCACTGGGCCTGGGCTTTGCCAGGCCTGTGCTGCCTCGGCTGCAAGCTGACCAGGCATGGGCTTCTGCCCAAACCTCTGTCATGCTTAGCACAGCAGCTTAACCAAGAGCGGTAATACTTTGGTATCCCCACAGGCTTTGGACCAGCCAAGCTTCTGTTGCCTCTGGCAATCTCGTGCTAAAAGAGCTAAGCTCTAACACTCTATTGAACATGGGCCTTGTTCAGAAGTGCCCTAGCTGCTCCTGAGAGAAGTGGAACCCCATCTGCTTCTCTTTCTGGAAGCTGAGCTTCACACACACACGCACCCCCGCCCCCAAACACACACACAGATTCAGGAACTGGCCAAATGGAGAATGACAGTCCCCTTTCTTACTAACCTTTAGACTCCCTGGCTTCTGTCAAAGCACCCAGTTTGTTCTTGCTCTGGGGCTCTAGCTGGTCCCTTTCTTGATGTCTAGGACCCAGGAGAGTTCTTGGGGTAACCATTCTCCATAAAGCCTCCAGACAATTGTCACCCACCTGCAGGACCTTCCCAGGGTACATGATCTTGCTTGTCTGTTTCCTTCCCAGCACCCTCTGAGATTTTTGGCACAGAAAGAATGAACACTGTTTCCTGCCTTCTCCACAAGAGCTGGGACTCTGTTGCCCTCACTCAACTCTCCATCTCCAAGGCCTGGCAAATAAAGACACTCCATGTATAGAGATGAATAGATTTATCAACTGAACAAACACCATCAATGCTTCCCGGATTGAGCCCCGCACCCTGACCAGCTTTCCTGGGCCACTCACCGTCCCGCCTCTGCCCATGGTGGAAGGTGGTTCTGCCTATTCCTGGATGCCCTCATTGACTAAGGAACTATTGTAATCTATGCTACAAGACTCCAGGCAGTTGAGACTATGGACTGGGGACCCAGAAAGATTTCTTGAATCTCTGTCTTCACTACTTTTAAAGTGTAAGCCCTAGGAAAGATAATTTACCTCTCTAAGCCCCAGCCTCAGTTTCCCCCAGCAGAGCAGGCAATACTTTCAGTAAACAGCAGACGTTGATATCCTGCCAAACAGTAATCACTGATGGCTCTCTCTGGAAGATTTGCTTACAACACCCCTTTTTGGGAAGAGAGCCCTGCTTCCAGCCCACAGGGACCCTTGAAGAGAGACCTCTAGAACTGAAAGTCCACACTCAGTGATTGTGCCCCTGAGGAGCAGGAGGTAATGATCCGGGGATGGTTAATGAGCTTCCGCCTCGGCTCGCTCCCATGGCAGGTGGTATGGCAGCTTTCCAGGCCCAGCGGCTGCTCCCTGCACCTGCCCCCTCCACATCTAATTTCTTTGCAATGCCCTAAAAAGCTAACCAAGCCGAAATAGCTCATTCCAAGGCTCTCAAGCTCTGGCACCATTACTCAGTGTTTTCAGAGGCCTAGCCTCATCCCTGCCACTCAACCCTTCCCATCTGTTGGGAGCACTTGGCCGTGTGTCTTCAGTGCTCAGGATCCGGATTGGTTTGGAGTAGGGGATAATGGGTTGTTCCAGAGGGCTTATTTTGGGGAGGGGGCTGTGGTTGCCTGCAGGAACCCGTTACCCCCAAACATTCTTCCTTGGCGCTTCACATTGTGGTAATAACCACAATTCTATTATGATGAGATAAAAACCCGCCAGCGAACATCGAACATCGCTAGAGGGGTGCAAGTCACAGCAGCTTAGACTACTGGCTGGGAATCATTTTTTCCCTAAATTTGGGGCTGAATCTTGGCTCCGCCATTTGATAAATGAAATCTTGGGCCTCAGTCCAAAATAACGTTAGCTTTCTTTTTCTACGTGTGCGACGCAGATTAAACCCCTGGCCTCACACCTGCTAAGCACATGTTCTGCCACTGAGCTATGACTGCAGCCCCCCAGTGGTAGCCTTTCTGTTAGGCACCCCATGCTTTGCAGCAGCCAGCAGTGGTTAAAAATGGTGAGTGAAAAATAATTCTAGTTAATGGGTCTATACTGGGGGTTTTTTCCCCCCTTGCTTTTCTTAGTCTCCATGAGACCTATCAATGAATAACTTTGGGGGTGGGGGTAAGTGAATGCTCAGCTAAGATTTGACTCAGAAACCCCAACCCCAACTCCCTAATCCTTAACCCCCACCCTTGCATTGTTTATGACTGGGTCTCATGAGAGCCAGAGACAGGTAAGAGGGTCATTTCCCCCTACGTTTGTTCATTTATACGGGGATGTGTGCGTGTACCATGACATGGTGAGTGTGGGTGGAAGTCAGAGGACAACTTGTGGGAGTTGGTTCTCTCCTTCTACTTGTGAACTCAGGTTGTCAGCACCTGACTGGCGAGCACCCCCACCCACTGAGCCACCTCATGGGCACTGAGGAAATCGTCTTAAGGATTTATTCCCGGGATTATTTATCTCCAATCCAGATCATAGATGGAGGAGATGCGGATGTGAGGGGCACTCCTCCCACTTCTAATCATTTTGGTTCTGTGCGTGATTCTCGATGTTACTCTTGTGCTTCGTGCCACACCCTCTTGGCCCTTGTCAGAGTTTAGCAGCAGAAATGGTGGGTGGTCCTTATGTCAGCAGACAGAATCCCACCTCCAGGGCCTGCCTTGTCTCTGTCTTTCTACAGTGGGACATATTTATTGGTGATGCAGAGCAGAACAACCTAAGAAAGAACGGGTTTGTTTTTAGCTCACAGTTCAAGGCACAACTCACGCTGTAGGGGAATCCAAGGCAGCAGGGACATAAAGCAATTGGTCACATTACATCTGAGGTCAGAAGAACAGGGCCATAAGTGCATGCATGCTGGTACTCAGCGCCCTTTCCTGTTCTCCTGTAGTCTAAGATCCCCAGCCTAGGATGTGGTGCCACGCATTGTGGGCCCTGGTCTTCCTACTTCATTTAGCGTAATCAGGATAATCTCCACAGGTCTGCCCAGAGACACAGCTCTCAGGTGATTCTAGATTTTTGTTAGATTGACAATGAACACTAAGCATCACAAGACACAAGTTAATTCAGCTGCTCTGAGCATATTAGCATACAAGAAAAAGACTCTTACCGTAAGCTAAGCAGATGCCAGCACTACACTCTTGGACTTCTCAGCTCTTCAAATCATGAGCTCAATAAATCTCTATTCCTACCAATTACCTGGTCTCAGGTATTTCAGTACAGCAATAGAAAATAGACTAATGTCAATTACATAGGATCCATGGCTTTTCTTTCTTTCCCTCTTACTCCATTTCTAATTTCCTCCTTGGAATCCCCTCTCAGATCATCTACTGCAGTTCTCAACCTGTGAGTCATGATGCCGTGGGGTCACATATCAGATATACTATAAATCAGATATGTACATTATGATTCATAATGGCAGAGAAATTGCAATTATGAAATAGCAACAAATTCTATGGTTGGGGGTTATCAAAACATGGGGAACTGTATTAAAGGGTCACAGCATCAGAAAAGTTGAGAACCACTAATCTGGCACCCAATCTGTGCCTCTAGCTCCATGTGAGGCATCACAAAGGAAGATGGTTACATACCCAGAGATCAGGGAACAGCTTCTAATGGGCATAGTTCCTCAGAGCAGTGATGTAGCAGATATGACTGGGCTGGGCCCATGCTGTCCTGGAACTGTTCAAACACATGTGACACATCTCTCAGAGACTCCCAGGAAACCTTGTATTGGTGCCATGGCAGAGTCTTGCTCTAAAATCTGCTCTTTTCTTTTTCTGAGTAATAGGACCACGTTAGTCAGGTTTTTGTCAAATGACCAAAACAAATGACATTAAAAAAAGGAGATGATATACATACTTTTTGTGTCTGAGACATTTAAATCCATATGGCAGAAGGGCATATCCCCATGGCCAGGAAATAGAAAGACAGAGATGGGATCCCCATGGAAACGTCTCCTAGTGACCTACTTCCTCTGGTTAGGATTCACCTTTAAAATTTTTCAGTACCTCCCATGGCACAAGTTGGAGAGCCAACCCTTCGCTACATAAGCCATTTTGAGGGATAACTTGTATCTAAACTAAAACAAAGACTCTATAGACTACATATCCTGGCCTCCCTTGCAGCTAGTGTGGCCATAGTTTTGCCAATGGAATATGAGTATAAGTGACAGGTCACTTATTTCAAAATAAACTGATTGGTTTCTATTTCCTCTCTTCCCCTTCTCAGGGAGCTGAAAGTGGACTTGATGGTGGTGGCACATAAGCCCTGATAGGGGGGAGAACAGTACCACACAGGAAGATGGAACAAGACAATAGAAACCTAAGACCCTGAGGGACCCTATGGGGGAGTTGCTTCCCTGCATTGGACCATCATCCATCCCTGTGACGTTATATGAGGGAGAAATGAATCCCTCTTCTGTTTGAACTACTCTGTATTTGGGTCTCTTTGTTCCAGCAATGTATCCGGTGCTCTAAACTAACTCAGTCAATAAGCAGGGATCTGAGCAAGCTAATTATGGGTATAAATGCTGATGTGATCTCATTTGTGCCACGAGGCTGGTGAGGCCTGGGGACATTTAGTTCATATAATTACCCTGTGGTGTGCTAAGTACCTGGGAGTTTAGAGAGCGTCAGCAGCACTGCTGGGACCCAGGCTCTACTCTGGCTTCTTAAAGACCCCAGTGACTCATTTCTTAGCCTTTATTTCCCATCTCATAATGCTGTCTGTCTCTGTGTCTTTCCTTCTAAGTCTTCTCCTCCCAGGCATGGCTACAGATCGGCTCTCAGTTTGTCTCATGTAAAGGGGGCTTAAAAAGGAATGAGACTGCTTTCAGAGATGTGAGTTTACAAGTGGACATCAGGTCTGGGGCAGAATTTCCTGCCTTGTGCTCCCGTGTGAGTAACTTTGACCTTGAGGGAGTCCTGTGTTTTTCTGCTTATTAGACAAGGCAATAACTTCAATTGCTGTGGAACAAGTTATCAAAAACTTCATGGAAATACCCAGTTATGACCCTATAGCTTGGTAGATTGAAGTTTAGGATGTACTCAGCTGAATTCCGTACTTAGGGTCTGACAAGTCTTCTCTGGGCTCATATCTAGAAGACGATAAAGAAAAATTCAGCTCACTCACATTGTTGGGAGAATTTAGTTTCTCGTGAATGTAGGAGTGAGGTTCCAATTCTCCTGCTTCCTGCCAGCCAGGGTCCTCATTACCTCTAGGTTGCCATTCTGCGTCCCTATGTGTAGATACTCTTTATGCAAAATGATTGGAGGGATCTCCAACCCTTCTTAGTCTTTGAACCTGTGGCTTGCTGTCTACCAGCTTGAGAAAATATTCAGTTCTTCATGTGCTTATGCCATGTGATAATATCAGACCCCTGTGTAACCTTCCATTTGATTCATTCATTCGGTGACAAAGATCTCATTAACTAATTAAGGACCACAATCACGAAAATGACGTCTTACCTTCTTTATGGTTTTTGAGCAGAGAATCTTGGGATTTTAGAATTCTGCTTACCTTGTTTATGAATCTCTTGTCTTAGAATTTTTAAGCTTCTTCTTTCCTGTGTGCTGCATATTTTTAAAATTTTTTTTGTCACCTTGACATAAACTAGAGTTATCTGAAAGGAGGAAACCTCGATTTAATTGAAGGGAATTTTCTTAATTAATGATTGGCGGGTGAGGTTCTAGCCCATTGTAGGTGGTGCCAACCCTGGGTTCTGTAAGAGAGCAGACTGAGGAAGCCACAAGGAACAAGCCAGTAAAAAGCACTCCCCTCCACCCACCCCCCATGTCATCTGCCTCAGCTCCTGCCTCCACGTTCCTGCCCTGTTTGAGTTCCTGTCCTGGCTTCCTTCAGTGATGAACAGTGATATGAAAGTGTAAGCCAAATAAATCATTTCTTCCCCAACTTGCTTTGGTCATGGTGTTTTATCACAGCGACAATAACTCTAACTGAGACACTTGGGGAGAAAGAAAGTGTGTAGTTTGTTGTTGTTGTTGTTGTTTTGTTGGTGCTAGATTTGGGGAAAGACTGTCAGTGTGTCCAAATATTCAAGAATGCTGGGAGGGTGTGGGATTAAGAGGTTAGAGGTTGGGGCTAGGAATGGAACTCAGTGGTCCAGCACCTACCTGCCATGCGCAATGCTCTGGGTTGGACCCCCACATCTCAACTCCTTTTAAAAAGCCCAGGAGAATGAGTCAGTCTTACTGATTCACATCTTTTGAGAACTTGTGGAGCTGGTGCTAGGAGTCTGGTAGGGAAAGAACAGAGCTAGTCTCAGCCCTTGAGGTGGCCTGCAGGGTTGTTATTAAAAGTGATGGCTATTAAACTGAGACATTTCCTCCCGTGTGCTCACTGGAAGTTGGAGGACTCTTGTTTCCCTCTTGCTTTGGGCTTGAGGGAGCTCTGAAGCGAATTTTACGGACAATGTAGGTAGTGCCTGTAGCTTCAGGCTGTCTGAAACAATTGCTCCATTGATCACAAACTATTTACATCTGTTTATTTGCTGTTATGTATATGAATGTTTTCCTGCATGTATGTGTATGCACCCTGTATGCTTGGTGTTCTCATCTGTGGCTGGAAGAAAGTGTTGGATCTCCTTAGCTGGAGTTAGAGGCTGTTGTGAGCCTCCGCCTGGGTCCTGAGAACTGAACCGGGGTTCCCTGAATGAACAGACAGTGCTTTTAACTGCTGAGCCATCTCTCCAGCCCTTTCACATTGATTTTTAAAAAATCATCTTTGTGTTCTCTAAATTGTAGCTTATAGCACAACTGCACCCAGTACTTTGAGGAGATGAGGAACGCCTGTAGTTTTGTCTCTACTTCTCTTTGCCTGGCCACTGTTTCATGTTGTGTGTTTACTACTTGGAGGATTGAGAAATAACAGCCGTTTGGCTAAACTTGAGCTTGCTGCCTCTTTTTGGAAAAAAAAAAAAAAGAACTTTTATCAGCTCACAGCCAAACTCATGCTCTGCTTCCATTTCAATGGTGGAGTTGAGAAGTTGCAGCTGGTAAAGACTCAGATACTTCCTGGCTGGTGTGATGCTTACTCTTAGCTGTCAACTTGACCGTGTTGAGAGAAGCCTAGGGAATAGGTAAGCACACTTCCTGGTGTCTGTGAGACTGTCTCCAGAGATGGGTTGGTCCATCCAGCAAGCTGGGGAGCCTGGGTAGATCAGAAGATAGAAGCAGGAAGTTCACTGGGACATACAAGCTTGACTGTTCTTGAGCAGGTGTCCTTACCATGGCCACCAGCTGCAGACATCAGACTCCAGTGTCTTTGGAGGTATGAGCTGCCCCTCTCCAGGCCTTCAGCTGTGCACTGAATTGTGCTTTTGGTCTCTCTAGTTTTGAAGCTTCCAGCTTAGTCTGGGCAGATCCTGGGTTTTCTGGCTTCTCCAGCTTGCAGAGGGCCACTGTGGGACTATCCAGCTTCTGCCTGGGGAAGCCAACACAATAAATCCCCTTCTGTAATTGTGTCTATTCTATTGGTTTTGTTCCACTAGAGAACCCTAAAGGATACTCTAAGCTTTACAGAGAGCTCGCCAACCCTTGCCTTATATTTCAGAACTCAAACCCTTTTATGTGGAGCTTTAAAGGATTTATATGTAGTTTCAAACATTATACAGAATTTTTTTCCTGTTTGGGAAATGTATAACTTCAAATTATATACTATGTATATTTCTGTCTATAAAAGCAACGTGTGCACATAAGAGAAGTGATAAAATCATAGAAGCATGTAATGATGGGCTGGGCACATGACTTGGTTGGTGGGGTGCTTTCTCAGCACGCACAAATGCCCTGTGTTCAATCTCCAGCACCGCACAAACTATATGGCAGCACATACCCATAATCCCAGAACTTGGGAGGTGACAGCAAAGAAGATCAGGAATTCTAAGTCATCCTTAGCTACACGGGGAGTTGGAGGCTAGCATGGGTTACATGACATCATCTCTCACAAACAAACACACACACATACACAAATCCCAAACAATAACAAAGAAAGAAACGCAGCAGTGTGTGGTACGGCCTGTTTCGGTTCTTATTGGTGGCCTCATTAACTACTTAACTAGTATAGATTCCTCCAGATTCTTTTGGGTGCATCAACTCTTCTACAGACATCATTAAAACCATGTAACGAAGGAACCAGATCTGCATGTGAGAAAATTGTCCTGAGTAAGCATTCCTAAAGGCCCCATCAGCAGCATTTTCCTGACACACCCACAGGCATACTCACTCTTCCCCCAGCCCTTTTCTCCCTGATCTATTTAATGAAAAGCTCTTCTGTCTTCACTACAGCGGCAGCATCCCAAGCTCTAATTGCTCCCAGTCCTTCTCGTTAGATAACCATCCTTTAAGAAAATAAATATTAATGACCGTTGATACAATCACTCTCAGAATCGGTGAGAGCAGCGGAGACGTCCCCTCCCTCTGCACCATCACACTGAGGTCAATTGGTGGCATCTGTTATGAGCTCCTGGCTTCTAGGGTCTGGCCTTTCAGGCCACAGACAGGTGACCTCACAGCTCACGTCAGGGAGGCAGCCTTCTAGAGTGTTTGTCATCATCCCGGATGCAGCCTTCCATGCTACCGACTGCCAGGGTTCCTTCTGTCTCTCCCGCATCCGTCTTCCCTCATTCCCTCTGTGTCCCCTGGAATTCCCACTCCAGATAAACCTCCCTTGAACTCCCAATTCCCTCTCCAAACATCTTTCATTTCCTCTTTTTAGACAGTGGGCCTCTACCCCCCCTGGCCAGACTTTCTAAGTATAAAGTACTTCTTTTTTTTTTTTCCCTCCCACCTCATGCACCTCCGGGCTCCCCATTTGTTTTCAAAGCTCTCACCTTTCTTTTGCTTTAAATGACCCTAGAAACTTTTCATGTGAGAGCCTCAGGGGGAATGTCAGTTCGGATCAGCTGCACCTTAAGTGCTCAGTTGCTATGTGTGGCCTGGCTGGACAGGGGCTCAGCAGTATCAGCTCAGCCTCTTCAAAGTGACCAGCTCCTATCCCTTAAACCATCACACACTCCAGTATTGCTATCCCACTCTCCTTACCCCCTCCGTGTCCGGTGCTTTCAACATTCTTGTGGAAAACGTATCCATCCATCTCCTCGGCGTCTTCACTCCTTGGCCTTACACCCCACACTTGATCTTCATGCTGCTTCTGCCATGTTCTCCTGCAGCCGCACTCTGGACCTCACAGATGGTGTTACCTCTACAACCTCTGAAACCTGAAGCACGTTTCTCGCTTGCATGCCTCTACTTAAAACGCCTGTAGCTTGGCCTTGCCCAGTAGAAATAGAACAGAAGACACCATTGTCAGTTACAAGCCTCCAAGAACATTAAGGTGTATACAATGATCCACTACAAAATTATTTTTCGTTGTCTAGTTTATTGAATCCAGAAGACACGAAATCTAATTGTGTTGGTACATAATCAATAGAAAAATTATCAGTAAGGTGTTTTACGTCCTCATGTTTCATGCTACCTTTAGAAACCATGTACAGTGTGCACTAGACCCATTACAGTTCAGCCCTCCACCTCTCAAGCGTTCTACGGCCAATGTAGCTAATTGCTTCCATATTGCATAGGGCCATGCTCATCTATTGTACCACTTAAATTATTCACCAGCTTCTTTGGTATCTTCCATTATTATGTAATCCTACTAGATCCCATGTCTTGTGACTTTGATCACACAAGTTCAAATGCTCTTTGACCCTTGTCTTTCCTACTTCATGTATCAACAAAGAAGTTCCTCCATGGCTAGACCATACCATCATCTGTTCCCACACAATGGAACATTGCAGGAGAGCATCTCATACCGGGGCTGCTTGGCTTTGCCCCAACCTCATAGCCATATACTTCAAGTAGACATACAATGCTCCAGAAACCTGCAGCATTCTCCTGGTTGGCTTTGCTTCTTTTCTCCCTGACTCACTTTTTGCTTCCCTGGCTCCTGCCTCTCACCACACACCCTTGCTCTGTTATTCATGAACATAATCACAAATGCAGGATGTTCATCTGGGTCTTGGCACCACAATCAAAGTTCAAGCCTCGTGTCTGTTTTCAATTATGCCCCACATCTAGTTCTTTAACATGTCCTAGCACCCAAAACAAATGTAAAAGTCTTCCCATGTCTCCTCATGTCCACAGCCATCACTCAGGGTCAAGCTCTGTCTTTACTTGCCTGGGCTGCAGTCGTAGCTCACTGTCTCGTTTTCATGCTGACACCTCTGAATCTGTTTTCTACTGAGCAGCCTGAACAGACTTTTAAAAACATAAATCAGATCATGTCATTCCCCTCCTTACAAGTTCTTGTTTCCATGGCTACCAAGGTCCTATACAGTCTGACCCTTGCTTATTTCTTTAGTGACATCTTTCCTCTCTACCCACTCACTATAATGGAGCCAACTTCGTTTCTATTTTGGAGCAGACCAAGCTCTTTCTGGCTTGGCTTTGCTATCTGTCTCCCTGTCTCCCTTCAGTTGTTAGAGATGACATCTTCTCTTAAAAGCCTCACGTAGAGCCTCCTTCTTTTTTCCTCTCACTTACTCATTTATTATTCCCCTCTGTTATTGCCCTCATGGCATTTAATATCTAAAGCTAACTGGTTTATTTTCTCCTCTCTCCTCTCCTCCTCTCCCTTCCTACCTCCCTCTACTCTGTGTGTTCATAAGGGTGTGCACATAGGTGCAAGGCTGGAAGTTGAAGTCATGTGTCTTCCTCTATTGCTCTCTATTTTTTGAGACAGGGTCTGTCTAATCCTGGAGCTCACCAGTTCGGCTAGGGCAGCTGGCTAGCAAGCTCCAGAGATTCCCCCTGTTTCAGCCTCCCCAGGGCTAGAATTTGAGGCACATGTACCTATGCCTGGCTTTGTATGTGTGTGTGCTGGAAATCCAAATTCGGGTCCTCATGCTTGCACACAGGAGCCTTTACCGACAGAACTGTCTCCTCATCCCTTTTACATCTTTAGCATCTGTTTCTTGGAGATAATACCTCTGAGAACAGGATCTTTGTCCTGTTCTTAACTGCACTCCCCAAGCCTGGGACAACATCTGGAACATATGAGAAATTCAATGAATACTCACTGAACGAATGACGAGATGGATGAATTATGGAACATAAGCGTGTCCCAGTAATCCAGGACTCTTGTCATTACTGTGAAATTCAGAGACTCACAAGATCGAAGTTAACAAGCCCTGGGTGAGATCATTAACCTCAGATTGGGGTCACTGAGGTTGACAAAGCTCAGCCACTCTGTCTTTCTTAATAGAAGTCATGCCTAGAAATACTTTTGAGCTCTTTTACACGTGGCCAATCCACACACCTAAATAGACCACCGTCCTAACAGGGTTTGGCCAGCGGAGTATTTTATTCTGGGGTGGGTGGGTGGATATGGCTGAAGCCTCCGAACAACAGCATGCCCAGTGCTGGAGGGACTGTTATCATGGATACAAATATGCTGTGACCTAGTGACAATTATATAGCTGTTAAAAAAATCACACTGGTTCTGCATGGAGGATAGATGGGAAGGACATGGGAATTAGGAGTCTTTCATTTGCAAGCGACAGAAACTCACATTGGTTCTAGAAAGAATGAACATGTTGATCTGCTTTGCTGAAGAGGCCAGGAGTGTTTGGCTTCAGGTACAGGCAGCTTCAAGGGCTCAAAACTATCCATGAATCAGGATGTGGAGCTTAAGTACTTCATTACTCCCTCTCACTAGAGTGTGGCCTACATTTAGGAGCCTGCTTCCAAAGAGTGGAGTGTGTAAGGGAAGAGAGGGGAAAAAAACTACCTGTAGCTGATGTATCTGGTAAATGCTGGGTTGGCCATAAGAAGAAGGTCAGCATCCCCAGCAATGGCCCATGCAGTGGTTAAATGACAATTAACGGTCAATTTGGTACAACCTAGAATCATCATTTCCAACGCACAAATAAAAAGACAGGCATGGTTGTGTGTGCCTCTAATTCTAGCAGTGGGGAGATACCTGGAGCCTGCTAGTCAGCCACTCTAGCTGAATTGGTACTCAGCCCACTGTGGGCACCACCATTCCCTAGGAAGGGGCTCCTGAACCTCGTAAGAGCAGAGAAATCAAGCTGAGTGCAAGCAAGCAAATGAGCATCCATACATTCACCGTTTCGCTGCTCTTGGCTGTAAATGTGATATGACCAGCTGTTTGAAGCGCCTGCCTTGGCTTCCCTACAGTCATGGCCTGTGACCTGGAATGGTAAGCTGAAGTAAACACCTTTGTCCCCTAAGTGACTTTTTGTCATGGTATTTTGTCACAGTGATAGAAGTGAAACTGTGGAGAGGTCATTGTGACAAATGTACCCCCGTCACATTGTGATGTGGAAGGAGGTCTTCGCTTCTGTTGTGTTTTACCAGTCACGAAGAAAACATCAGATAAGTCGAGGTGGAGAGAAAAGTCTACTTCCTGCTTGTTCTGAACTCTCTAAAGCTCCCGATGCCTCAACAACAACAACAGCAACAGCAGCAGCAGCAGCAGCAACAACAAAGGGAAGATGAAAACACTGCCACAGACTTGATGTGCGGAGATGTGGCTACTAGATACCATGTGCCCTCTTACGCTGCATCCTAGAACTGAAGATACCTCTAGAGAAAAGCTATGGAGTATGGAATCAGGCAGTGTGCCTATGCTGGTGAATGTATCGTGATGGCATGAGATTCTGGCAACAGTAAAAAACTTTTTTAAAGCATGCCAGGAAACTCTTATTTATTTATTTATTTATTTATTTCAATTTCTCTGTAATTCTAAAATCACATTAAAACAAACTATTCTAATGAGGGTATGCTTTCAATTTCTTTCTTTCTTTTTTTTTTGAATTTGCCTATTTACATCGCTTCCTAGCTCTACTCTGGTGACCATGTTTCTAGCTTCTGTCCCTATGGCCATCCATGCATGCCTGTAACCTCAGTGTTGGGGGACAGAGATGGGTGGACCCTGGAATCTTAAGATTACTCCAACACTGAGGATCCACCCGTCTCTTCCCTCCAACACTGAAGTTGCAATGCGTGATCGTGTCTGGCTTTCACATGGGTCCTAGGGATTTGAACTCAAGTCCTAATGCTCTCACAGCAATTGCTTTTGCACACTGAGTTGTCTTCTCAGTGCAAAGTGTCTATGTGAAAGCTGTGTTTCCTTGTTCTTGGTTCTTCTCACGGTCCAGCTTTCCTGACTCCCAATGTCTTGTCTGTTGTCTGGCATGATCTGTTATTCCCCAAAGGGTCCCCAAGTTTGAATTTTGAGTCATGCGTCCACTTAGTCTCGCTTTACTGTATAGCCCTCAGCAGCTCCACACTTTCCACCCAGAGGACCACAAGTCAGGAGAGGTCACTGTTGTCTCTTGGCTGTGCTGACTAATGTCCTTACACAGGTTCTGACAGTCCGGATGAAGTGATAGTCTGTACAGAGCTGTATTCTGCCTTTACGAGCTAATTATGGCTCCCGTGCTCACCCCTGGAACTCAGTTGGAGCCATCCCCACCGAGGCTGTATTAGGAGGGGGGTCTTGCTTTTCCAGTAGAGTGGACAACAGATGCCAAACACATATGAAGAGATGAAATCTCCCCGTGATTTCATTTCCAAACCCAGACTGGAGTGTGCCAAGGGTTGTGCTCACAATGCCTTGCCTTCACTCCTTACTTCACAGTTAGTGTGCAGGGAGTTGCATGCACCTCTAGACATTCTTGTCATTCTGGTAGTTTATAGTGATCAGTTGTTACTGTTATATTGTTTTCTTAACTGTGATAGCTAGGAATTACTGTTCTGCTTGTAGGCTGTGATTTAGAATCACTTCTAGTGTCCCCTACAATTTACTCTGGGCAAAGTAGGAATCTGGTTTATCCGTTCTTTGAAAAACATCTGGTGCTTGGAAATGGTTATCAGCTCTTGTTGTAACAGACGGCTGGCTGGCCCAAACCGTTCTCAGGGCACTGGGTTTCACAAGTCCTAGTCCCCTGGGCAGTGGATCTAAATACTAGCTCAGATCTCAGGCTTAGAAGGAGGGCAGCCTGTATTGCAATCTTGGGGCTGCTAAAGCTGCCCTTTGGTACACTGCTTACTATCTCTGGGGCTAATAATAGGGTCTCCCTCTAGCATCTCCTAGGATTAAATAACACTGGGAAGCCACCCACAGTGGGAAAATCCCAGAGAAGACACACACACTGGTTCTTACTGTTTTTGAGACCACGTTAGAAGCCTGTGTGCAAGAAGTCAGATTTTCAACCCAGGCTGGCTGAAGAACAGTGCCACTCTGAGGAGGGCTGGTGGCATCTGTGGTCTTGTTAGAAATGCAAGTTGTGGGCTGTGGGTGCTACCTCCTGAATCAGGTGCCCTGGGCTAGAAGCTGAGCAAGTACATGAGTAATGTGTTTGAATCTAAGGTGTTTGAATCAGTGTCTTAAAGCTAGTTTCTTCTTCTGAAACACCTTGCAGGAAAGTAAACCTGCTCGGGGGAGGGGTGTGTATGTTCAGATATATCCTGTAAGCCCAGAGCCCAGAAAGTTCCAGATCAGAATAGATTTTAACAGACACTAGGTGAATGTGCTTTTGAAGGCATTTCCTAATCTCCTAATTCAAGGGTATCTTTGCCCTCTGTTCCCGACACAGGTTAGGCCCCTGAGAACCTAACTTAAGTCAAAATTTGCATTTGGGGACAGATGGGAGAGTGCAGAATGAGAGAGAGAGAGAGAGAGAGAGAGAGAGAGAGAGAGCGCGCAAGAATGGGCAGAGAGGAGAGAGATCTCCATCATCCAGAAGGGACTCAGTAATCGAGATGTCCCTCCTGAGGTGTCCCTAGCAGAGGCAAGGCTCTTCTCATCCCACATCAGCCTCTCCTTGGATGAGGCTGCTGTCAGGGTGCGGCCCAGCCTTCCGTAAGGCAGGTGACTTGGATGAAGGAAACAGCCATGAGCCGATGGCACCAAAGATCCCACAACCTTCCACGCAGGCACCAGCTCATGTGCTCATTACACACCCCAAGGAGCAGTTAGCCAAATCTGCCCGCGTCTGTTAGCGTGACTCGTTTCCGTGACTAATTACCTAACAGAAACAACTCTGGGAGGAAGGATTTATTTTGGCTCATTTTTTAAGGGGGAAACGAGTCCATCCATGGTAGGGAGGGCAAGGCAGCAGCTTCATGAGATGGCAGCTTTTCCCGTCTCAGCAAGTCGGAGAGCTTGGACTGGAAGCGGGGGCCAGGCATAACCCTCAAATCACCTTCTCCTGGGACCTTCTCATCCCAGTCAGGCCTCTTGCCCCCAAGAACCACCAGCTTGCGATCATAGGTTCTGACACAGGAACCTGTGGGGGAAGCTTGTATTTGAAGCACAGCATTACCTAGGTGACTAATTGGGGATGCCCATCTCACCCTCTCACTGTACCGGTCTCTGGAAGGAAGCAGCAGGATTTTCCCATTGGCGTAGCCCGCGTGGTGCATACAAAATAACGTTCGGTAAATGATGCTTGGGTTTAACTTCACAGTGAGAAACTGAAGCTCACGGTGTCCTTTTGTGCTTGGGGAACTCTTGGTCCCCCAAAATGGTATCGGGAACGCATTTGGGGATAGAAAGAGAAACCATAACCAGGCTCCCCGAAGTGCAGGTGTGGACCCCGAACAATTATCTACTTGATGAGTGTATTCCAGGGATGCCTTGGCCATGAGCCTGATACTTTTCAGAAAAGCAGACTACACGAGAGCACAGAACATCGCAGGTCTGGTCTCCCATTACATAGCACTCCAGCATGACAGTGGCTTCCTTTTTTTTTTTAACTTATTAATAATAATAAAAAAAACAATTAAATTTGACCTTTTTTTTCCCCTAGTGGTGACAATTGAGCTCAGGGCCTCACACATGCAGGGCAATTGCTCTGCCACTCAGTAAAATTTCCAACCCTGTTATTATTTTATTTTCAGTTGCAGTACTTGTGGTATTCACCGTAGTATTCCCATATACATACAATGTATGATGCTCAGATCTTGGTCAATTGGGGTTATCTAGCTACTCAGACACTTACCGTTTCTTTGTGTTTGTGATATTGAAAACCTTTTTGACCAGCTATTTTCAGATCTATTCCCAATTGATGTCGATCATAGTTATCCTATTGTACCATAAAACATCTGAAGTTGTTCCTCACGATGCACTGCCACGCCCATTAATCACTCTTTTTCTGTGCCCTCTCCCTCTTGGCTGGCCTCTGTTGCCACTGCTTTATTCTACTTTCAAGAGATCAATTTCCTGGCTTCAACACGTATGTGAGAATGTGTGGCATTTGTCTTTCCTTGTCTCATTTACTTTACTTCTCTTAATATTTTCATAAAATGAAAAGAAAAAAAAAACGATGAGAAATTGAATGTGCTTTACTATTCCCCATACGTAGAATACACAGGTTGGTAGAAGGAGCCAGAAGCAAGAGGAATAATTGAGAAAAATAATGGGTTTCAGACTAGAATCACAGCCCTATTTAGTAAAAAAAAAAAAAAAAAAAAAAAAAGAGGATGTGTCTTTTTATTGGATGAATAATTAAACAGAATGGAATGGATGCCTAGCACAAGGCTCTCAGCAAAGAGGATCAATTCAAGGTTGAACAGTTTCGACTCTATGCATGTTGCACCCAGATGGAATAGCTTAGGTCTCTCCTGCCTGCCTCCTATGTCACAGCTGTTGGAGTTTTACCAGCTTTGTCTCGACTGGGGAAGACGGCGAAAGATGCCAGAACACTGGCAGAAAAGGTCCTTTCAATTTAGGATTTGGAAGAGTGGCTGCAATGGGAAGAAAATGATCTATTTAGGCTGTGACAAGATGCCAGGGCTGCTGTTTGATCCCCGGGTTAAGCATGGGAAAGCCAGGGACCAAGATGCTCTGAATCTTCATTAGTGATGCAATGCTTTAGACACCACGGGGACAAGACTGTGGACACCTCCAGCAACCCTGAAGGAGTGAGTGCTGTGCCTTCCAACAGCACATTGTAAGTCCAGCCAGTTCCACCACTCTCTCCATCAGCCTGATGACTGGCCATCTGTGATGAGTGGCAGGGAGGTTCCCTAGTCATCAAAAGCAGCAGCGTGTGGAAATTACATACCTGACGGCTTTGGATGGTTGCTTTGTATTGCCTGCTTTTGAGATGCTTCTTGGATAAGCTGTACCCTCCTAAAAGGTTCCTTTTCAGCATCTCTGACCCAACAGTCTCACAGGGTTGAGTGTTTAGTAAATGGAAGAAGGAGCAAACTGGAATCCAACTAGAGTGTGAGGACTGAATACAGAGATGGTTAGCTAGGCACTGTCCTAAGGCAGGGTGGGCTGGGACGTGTCTCGTGAACTCTTGGGGCACTGCATGTTGAGTGGAGCCCAGTGTCAACAGAGAACCAGCTCTGATGGTGCTAGACAGGGAATTTGGAAACAGGTGGAACTTATCAGGGAGTCTCTCTGGTGGGTTCAATTGTGACCTTCTCCCCACGAAGGAAGGGTATATCAAATCCTTGCCCTTCCCCCCACAATAGGACCTTTGGGGCTGCATGGTCTGTTATAGTGATCAAACCCTGATGTTATAGAGCAAAGCCTTGGGAAATGTATAAATATACGGTCAGGGGAGAGGACCAATACAATTTTATTTTAATTTAAAACCTTAACACACTTTTCCCAGAAGACTGTCATTTCTCATACTCTAATCCGGGCACTTGTAATGACCTTGATTAACTTCAAAAACTTGACATTTTCTTACTAAATTTCACCCAGCCAAGACCTTGGTCTTAGGCTGCAGCAGAAATGATCAGACATGTCTGTCTGTGGAGTAAAGATGATCTGCATTCACATGGTTCCACATGTCAGAGCTGAGCCACATGGTTCATGAAGGACCCTACTTGTTTTCTCTTGGGTATGTTTTTTTTTTTTAACCAAACTCAAATAGGATGGAACCATAGAGGAAGTTCAGCAAACATTTAAATTCACACTTTAGTATCAGATCATGTCACCACCCAACTCAGAAGCTTACCATGGCTCTATCGCACCCAGAGCAGAAGTGGTGACCTACAAGGCCCTGTGTAGTATAGACCTGGGTACCACTGAGACCACATTTCACATCCCCCACCAATAATGGCCTTTAATCATGCTGACCCTTCTTGCTGTATCTTAAACACACGAGGGACAGTCTCACCTCAGGACCTTTGTTTCTTTGACCTTGGATGCTTTCTTCATCGTCCACACAGCTTGCTGGAACATCACCTCCGTCAGATAACTTCCTAACGCCATCTTATCCTTGGAATCTTCTTTGGCCATCTTGTCAGCCTGGCTGGATTGAGACATGTCCAGGAGGTTAGTAAAGCAAACCTCTTGTGTGTGCCTGTGCTGGCGTTTCCAGGAAGGATATCAGCATGGGGGCTCAGACCTGATGAATGGATTAGCCATCTAAGAAATTAATAATATGATGACATCATTGGTAGGTGATGAAAGGCCAGATTTGGGGCCTAGTTGGAGGAAGTTGGTCACCTGGGAGTATATTTGTTGAGGGTTGCTGGGGGCCAGCTGTTATCACTTGAGATGGGAAGTATTCTCACGTCTCACGTTTTGAAGATCATGGCCAGATCATTCTGAAATTGTGTGTGTGTTTAGGGGAGAGGGTGGTAATATGACACAAGACTCTGCTTTCTGCTTTCTGCTTTGCCACCATGACCTGCTCATGTGCTGTGGCCGAGAGACTGAGCTTCACGAAAATAAGCAATTCCTCGCTGTAGTGGGCTTCTCTCAGGCATTCAGTCACAGTGATGTGGAAGTAACCGATGCCCCATCTAATTCGAAATTACAACCTTCCTCCCTCCTCGTCCTCAGACTCCTCCTGGATCATTCTTCATTACGGACTATCCTTTACACTTGAGTTATGCATGTGCTTACTGTCTATGGTCCTGTGTTCTAATCCAGACTCGAGGAAGACCAGGGGGTATTTCTTTGCTCACTGCTTCATCTCAGTCACCTAGAATAGAACACGGCAGAAAAGTACATGTATTTAGTACCATGTGTATGGG
The DNA here is from genome assembly GCA_028658305.1 of Pachyuromys duprasi. Lineage (NCBI taxonomy): Eukaryota > Metazoa > Chordata > Mammalia > Rodentia > Muridae > Pachyuromys > Pachyuromys duprasi. The sequence continues at coordinate 16,899,448 of CM053758.1, forward strand.
TTACCATTTTCTGGCAGATGTAAATAACCAGAGAGCTTTTATGAAATTCTCTCAACTGGTCATATCCTCATTTATTTACCAGACTTTCTTTTGATGGATGGCTTCAGCTTTTTTTGTCTTTGTTATCAGAGAGTTCTGCAAAACCTAGCCAGCGAAGAGCTGCACAGACAGATGACTTGGTTTCTTTAGTGAAGAAATTACAAGAGAAAAGAGAGAAATGAGCAAAGAAAGAGAGAGACACAGATTAAAAAAAAAAACAAACAAAAAACCCTGAGAGACATCAGGTCCGTCAGATAGCAGACTGAGAACCTTCAATTCCTATAAGTAGACGCATGGTTTGACATTTGCGATAGAATTGGGAATTTGAACACATGGCGACATGAAAGGAATCAAGCCCACTTTTTGAGACATGTGAGTGTCCCAAATCATCTGACATCTGAGGTATACTTGCAAATGCTAATGGGGATGGGGAGTGAGAAGGACACAGATGAAACAGCCTTCGTGTTAATAATTGCTAGAACTGGGAGGGGGTATGCAGATGGGGGTAACGGTACTGTTTTACCTACTTTAGAGTGTGTATAAATGTATATGTATATATTTCACAATGGAAAGTAATTTTAAAACAGCAAATGATAATGTTGTGTGTGGGGTGGGGCTAACTTGGTGGGAACTATGTAAAATAAAAATCGCTCAAACTGGGTCCTGGGCACATGGGGGCTTTTGACAGCAGCTTTACTACATATGTCTGACATTTTCTAGAGTGAAAAGTGAAACTGTTTTATCAACTGATATCTAGGTATAAAGCCCTACTTAATTTTTATTGCCTTCAGTTTCCTCATTCTTGGCTGATCCGTCCGGTGCCTTATTGATGGTTGACCAAACACTGTTGCTGCATTCTCAGACTAGACTGCCCTCTAAATCCTCAATGTCATCAACTTGGTATACATATCATACATACAATTTACCTGCTCTTAGCAGCTTTGCAGAGTTGAGCTAGTTTTAGGATGTTCCATTCACACTAAGGTTCCCTGTACCCAACTTTCACTGAGTTTCTGTTTTACTCTGAGCCCTAAGGAATCTCTACTCCATTTTCTTTCTAGACATTTACCTTCATAACTAGTTCCTTACCAGGAATTTCAAAAATCTTCTTTTTCCCCTTCTCTATGTCATGGCATTTCTTACACAAACATTCTTCTTGTTCTGTTGTCACTGATCCAGTTTTTGAGACAGTTCAATTCCCTATAGTTGGGCAATTCGTCTGTTACAGTCATGTCCGTGACCCCCTGGGTAACACTGAAATTAATGATATGCTAATTAGGCAGTAATGACCAAGGTTCAGAAACTACCTCAAAGGTTAATGACTGGCTTAGACAGTGGATAGTCCAGTCAAATCTAGAGGTCACCAAGCCAGTAGATTGTCAGTGTCCCCTGAGGACCATGACTGTTCTAAGGTCTGGCAGCTCTCTTGCATCTTCAGGGCTCTGTTCTTCACTATTTCAGTGACACAGGTCTTTGTCCTCAGACTTAGAGGAATTTTGTGATGATGTTACTGAGGCTGGACCTTGACTTTGTAGCCTGTCATGTCCTTCCAGTTCCTTAGCAAGTACACACGTGGTTCTAATATCTTGTCAGATAGATTTCTCCCCTTGTGATAGCTACTTCTACTTGTTATCCTGATATGATCTGGGGTTATCTGGGCAGGAAGTCTTGCTGAGGGACTATCTAGAGCAGGTTGGCCTGTGGGGAATTGTCTTGATTTCATTGATTGATGTGGGAAGATCCAACCTAAAAGTGGGTGGCACCATTCCCTTGATTTGGGCCCTGGGCTGTACAGAGAAGGAGTGAGCCAGCTGGTCACAAGCAGTCATGCATCATTAGATAAGTGCTGCCTGCCTTTGACCTGAGACATGATGGTCAAGTGCTTCCAGTTTCAGCCTTGACTTCCTAGCAACGATAGACCATCTCGTGCAACTGTGAGAAGAAATTGGGAGTAGGACATTTGAGGTCAGAATACAGGGCTGAAAGCCTGGATCTGAGACACTCTGTGGGATCTGTAGTCACAGGGCAAGTCAGCCATTCACCCATTTGTCCAGTAGAGACAAAATACGTACATAATTAAAAAATGATATTTCTTCCTTTTCACACTGGTCCTTTCTTCTTGTCTCTGTTCCCTTTTCACATATTTTAGTTTTTCTCCTTTAAAAAGCGTGTGTCCCCTGTGGGGTCTGATTCTTGTACCACTTCCCCACTTTGGACTTGGCCATTGTTCTCTGTGACGTTGGTAAAGTTGTAAGCCCTTCTTGGCCTTGTGAGTTTCAAGCATCCACCAGCCTGCTATAACCTCACTGCCCATGCCCCTCTCTGTTTTCTCAGCCCCTGCTTCTCACTGTGCCATCTCAGAGATCCATGATCTGGGTGCCAGCTTTTATCATCCAACCTGTTTTCTTTCTGCTTTGAATGAGGAGTTTTCCCAGAATATTTAATTTACAAGATTATCAAAACTGCAAGTTCCATGTTGTTCTACTTCATTTTCCTTAATAATGTAATGAATAAGTTTTGTATCAATAAATATTCATTTAAATGTAATTTTTATGAATGACTGTATTTACCTATTTGCATATTGTTTTGCACATTTTTTTGTGAGAGGTTTTTATTCCATTAAAATTTTTACAGAGACAAATTTAAACATATGGGTTGACTTTTTCCATTTTGCAAGTGAGCATTCTGCTTTGATATGACAAACAAGCAATTACATCTTTCCTGTTGTTGCCTCTTAATGATAAGTTAAGATACTCTCTTGAACTTTTGTCCCACTTGTGGGTTTTTAAAAAATTCTTTGTTGCACAGACTTCTCCCCCACTCCTTGGCTAACTCTCTCAGACATCATTATCACTGTAGATGCTTGCCAATGCTATTTATAAAAGCAGGGGGATATACTGAACGTGTATGCAAAACACAGCATGCACACACACACACACAGAACCAGAGACTGAGGACCTCATCAGGCTCTACGGCTATGGGATGCAGACATTTTTAGGATTGCCGCATCCACCCCCAGTGAACTCCCACACCACCACGGTGTTGTAACTGGGGCTGTGGCTATGACTGTTCCTGTATTTCTTGGGCCTGGCCTGGGCTGCCTATTGATTTCAGAGTTGCTAATGATGGTGCAGTAGAAGAAGCTTTTGTGGCCAGACCGATCCAGACTTGGGATTGCATGCCACTCCAGAAACAGTTTCTGCTGAGATAGTCAAAGTGGATTTTGTTTTCTTTTTTTTTTTAAAAAAATAAACCATCTGTCTCTGGTCTCCCTGAAGCTCTTGGTGAAGTACAGCTAGAAGGACAGTCTGGTCAGGACTGGTGTTCTCTGGGTGCCAAATGCTTAGCAATGAGAGGTTTCAGACTGGAGCAGTAGTGTCACTGGTTAAATTCATGGCTGTAATACCCTCATGAGGCACAACCTTTCTTCAATGTCAGCCAGAGACAGTCCTTTTGGGGACATCCCCTTGGGTGGCTTCTGGGAATATGTAGTGTATGGGGCAGGCATCATTGCAAATGTCCCCTTTATTTATTTGTGCAATTAGATGGATGAGTGGGAAGTTCTGTGGGTGAGGTGCTGAGTCCCCTAAGACTCAGACAGTCATGTTCCGATTCCCATCACTTCTAAGTTCAACTTAGACATCCTTGGTCCTTGTAGCCAACATCTCTTACTTCCTACATGGATTCCTTGTTTCTGTCTCTTCCCCCTACTCACCCCCCATATTTCTTATCCTTTCAGTCTCCTCTGCATACTGCAGCCAAAACGACCTTGTTACTTGTAATTTATATATATTCTGTCTGTATTACTCACTTCCAGTGACCCAACTTTCTAACCTCCTCATATCTCCCTCTGACTTGCCCACCCCAGCCACACTGGCTTCTTTGTCACTCCTGTTGGATGTCATAACCCCACCTCTGGGCTTTGCTTGCTATTTCTCCACTTAAAATCTTCCTCCCGCAAAACATCCACACAGCCGAATTCAGTGGCGCCTTTGATCTGAATTCAAATGTCACCTCATTCTCTTGAATAATGCTTTCTGTTACCAATGTACTTTGTATTGTGATTCCTTGTGTTAATTGTTGTCCGTCTTTCTGCATTGGATTAAGGTCCAGCATGTACAGTTGGTCATCTGCCTTGTTCTTCAGGGGTTCTCTTGCCCCTGGAACAGCACTTGGTACTGACTAGTCCCCCTCCCCCATCTCTATTTCTCCTTCAAAAGACAATGCAGTAACATAACTGCGAAGAAAGCCCCCGCCAAAAGGCAAGAACGCTGCCGCCTGATCTTGGATTTCCAGTTTTCCGAACGGTGACAAATGCATGTTTGCTGTTCAAGCCACCTGCTCAGTGATGTTCTGTTAAAGCAACCTGAACTGATGGAGACAGCTATGATCCAAACCCACGAGCCAAGCAGTTTGGAGTCCAGCTGGCCAATGTCAAGTGGAGAATTCTGGAACAAGATGGAAAGCCAGAATTGTCATGGGGAATGGAAAGTAATGGCAGAATGACCAAGGAATGACAATGCTCATGTTCGCTGCATAAGCTGTTTACTATCTTTGCAGATGTCTGTGGTTTCCAACCCGGTCTGAGGGCCTCTTACTTTAAGATGTGGTACTAGCCAAGTATCAGCGAGAACAGAGACATTAGGAAGAGAGACCTGTAAGGAAGGCTTTCCTAGGATGCTTTTCCTTAGAGAAGTTATCCTTCACTGCTTTCTGAATCCATTTCCCACTGCAAAATCAGACCTTTCCATCCACCACCCTCTGGCCGCCCTTTGCCTTTTGCTCGCTCATGCCCCGTTGAATCTGGAGTTACTCTCTTACACCACCAGGTGGCGATGACGTTTCGAGGAGTCAAAACCCAGAGGTAATTAATCATCCGTGGAGCCCAGCTCTGGGTAGGCAAGCAGATTGTACATACATTAACTCATTTAAACTTCTTGACACTCAGCGGAGTAAATGCTGCCATTATCTCTGATTTACCGAGCAGAGATCTTAAGGCCCCTCAAGTGTCAGCCTTTTCTCTAATGCCGCTCATCCAATAGGTGGCTCTCCGAACACACATCCTCGCGGATCCCTCCAGAACCGTAGGGAGCTGTTTGAAGGTGGACAGAGACAGTGCTCTCAGGCAAGCGCGTTGTCTGTCGGGATGTTTTACGGACAGTTGGTTTTAACCCGCAAAGCAATCCTGTAGATCGTACACTGCTGCCATCCCACCCTACAGGAGAGTTTCCTGTTTCCCTATGTCTGGCGAGGTGACAGCTGAAGGCCAAGAGCAGGGGTGGCCTGCACTTCCCAGGTGCTTTGCCCAGGATTCAAAATGGGAATGAGGACGATCTCCATCTTTGGCATCTGATGAAAACTCGAGGGTATCTCAGAAGAGCGAGGCTAACCCAGGAGACTGCACTGCTTCCTCCAAGCAGGAAGAGCCCAACATTTTGACCCTAAATCCTAGATTTGGTCCTAATTCAGGGACCAAGCAGATGTCCTTGGATGTCTGGGGTTTCTTGTTTCATCCACAAAATGAGCAGGTAGACCCCGCTTGGAGGCTGCAAACTTCTAATGCTTACAGAGCAGCACAGTTACGGGCAGTGAGGGTCAGGCAGGGATGGTGGCAAAGTGTTGAGCCAATGCTCACTGTAAGGGGCACTTCTAACCCACGGCTGCCACACAGGGGACTGTGGCTAATCTCTTCATCTTCCCCGAGATCCAGAAATCTAAAATCTTATGCAATATCTATTTTGGAAAACGTTAGCAATGATTTAAGTTTTAACAACAAACCAGAAAGAGATTAAACATCTATGGGGTGAGGGAGGGGGAGGACGGGAGGGAGGGGCAGGGGGATTTGATCTGCAAGCTCCTGTTTACTGTGTTTCAAGCTATCTTTGATTCCATTTATTTCTGAGGTCTTCCTCCTCCTCGAGCTTTTAGAGGTCCGGTGCCAGCCAGTAACACTGAGGAAGGGGAATAGATGAGGAAGAAAAGAACCCAGTAAGGGACGATGTCCCTGGAACTCCTCGTGGGACAGTACGTTTCCCTCATGCTTTTCTCACTCCAGAGCCTCCTGGAAACTTTGTGGGATGGCCAGGGTCAGGTTCATCTTCTTGTAACTCAAGTCTGAACATTGGTGCCTCGGTAATTTCAGAGACTATGGCACGCACCAAGGTTTGAGAACTGTTGTCCTGGGTCAGTAGGTCTTAGTCCTGGCTGTATGAGGGAATCCCCCAGAGAGCCTTGGCAACCATTGACACGCAAGCCCTTCCCAAGACCAGTCTATTAGACCTCAGGAGGGAGATCCACCATGTACCCAGGGTGCAGATAGAGACTCAGCACTCACCCAGACTGTAGACACAAATGTGCTCAGAATGGAGACTAACCATGTACCCAAACTTAGACCCACAGTGACTCACAATGGAGACTCACTGTGCACCCAAGGTGTATGCCCACATGTGCCTAGGGTGAAGACTCACCACATCTCCAAGGTGCAGACCCACAGTGCACCGAGGTATAGACCCATGTAAACCTAGGTTAGAGATCCAGCATGCACCCAGAGTAGAGACCCATAACTTTCCTGGGGAAGAGAACCATGGACCCAGACCAATGCTCCTGGCGACTGGCTGGACTGAGTCAAACATCCGCATATCTGGGGTGGAAGTGAGAGCCTCTGCTTTAAACAGCCTCTGATGTGATGTTTGTGCCCCTGGCTTGGGGACCACATCTAGAGCAGATTCTGGGATGGTATTTGCCAAACTTTCTCAATGACCAGGACCATCTGCTCTTGTCAAATATGCCATCAGTAAATTGCACTTGGTACCCTGTCAGATTAGCAAGGCTCAAGAAGGAGCGTCTTTGGAAATGGTGCAGAAGCTGCAGCTGTCTAATTTACTGCCCAATATCTGCTCCATGGTAACGACATACTTGAAAGTTTTGAATGACAGAGGTTGTGAGGAAGCACTGTTCAAACAAGTATTAAAACAATCACTAACGTTCATCGAGTGCCATGTGTCATGCTGCTCTGGACACTCACTGCAACTCATTCTTCTTTTTAATTTGATTGTTTTGGGAGACAGAATCTCCCTATGTGGCTCAGACTGGCTTTTAACTCACCATGCAATCCAGGCTAGCCTTGAATTCAAGATCCCCCTGCTTCCAGACTACATGGGATTCTAAGTGTGCCTGGCTGGTTCTGAACATTTCATCTCTGCTGCATCAAATCTCCATGACAACCTTATGAAATAAGGTCTGGTTTTCTCCTAAGGAAGCTGAGGCGTAAGGTGGGTCTTTGGTTTGCCTGTGGTCACAAAGCTAGTTCAGTGGAGCCAGGATTTGAAGCCAGGTGTTCTGACTCCGTGCTGTGTATACTCGCGGGTGGTGTGTGTCATACATCTTGGATAATAGCCACAGCTGTGAGCTCTCTTGTGACATAGTTCACGAGGGAAGGGAGAAGTGGTTTTGCTAACAATTATCTGTTACGCCAGCAGAAACTATCTGAGGGCCCTGGCCTTCCTAAAGAAATTAGGTTTTGTAAATGTCTAAGTCTCAGCCAGTCGGAAGTTGGCCCCCTGAGCTACTTCCCTACACGTAGGACCCTGCGGTCATCTGAATGCTTAGGACAAGCTTAGCAGTCTAGAGATGGTAAAAATACAAGTACCATGAAAAAAAAAAAAGCCCGGATTACCAGTTGCTATGCCAACCTGTGTTGCAACCTATTATATGGGGGTTGTCAAGGCAGAAAGGATTCTGGAGGATAAATGAGGTGGTGATTGGGGGCCACTCAATTTCTTTGATGGATTTCAGGCCTACGGTACCCTAAATTTCCTTTCATGGTTCACATCAGCCTCCAGGATGGAGTCTCCCTGCTTCACATGGCTGACCAGCAACTTATCACCCTCCGTTCATCCTTCAGGCTTCTGTCTGTAAGCCACTTTTTCGGGAGAGGAGGGGGAGAGTGAAGTTACCAAGAACTACAAAAGATCCCGGTTTTATCTTCCATACAAGCTAATTCGTGAGCCCCTGAAGCTTTGTGGGTGCTGCAGAAGTCACAAGGCATCTGTCTTATTGTTCACAGAAATGCAGAGTTCCAGGCTGGGAAGATGGCTCTGCTGACAAAGAGCTTGGTGCACAAACAGGATGGCCTGAGTCCAATCCTAGCATCTTCACTTAACGCTGGGCATGGCATCAATGAGTGTAATCTTAGGGGAGATGGAGACAGGAAGATTCTAGGAGCTTACTGGCCAGTTAGTCTAGCTGATTTGGTGGACTTCAGGTTCAAAAAATTAGGGGGAAAAGTGATTGAGGAAGACATCTGACATTAATTTGTACACACAGACACATACTCACACACTCACACACACACATACATACACAGAGTTCAAGATCTAGAGATGTAATTCAGCGGTAGAGCACCTGTCAAGTGTACAGAAGCCCCGAATTCAATCCCCAACCCCACATGGGGAGAAACAGTTTGGGGTGATGACTTCTGCCTTCATTTGTGGATTGTTTTCGTTTTGTTTTGTTTTTTCCAAACTCCAGATCCCAGAACAGGGTTTATTCCAAGCTGAAGCCGAGGGAAGCTGAACTTTTTTTTTTTTTTGTGCTTAGCAGTGAGCACACCTATCAGTTGCTCCAGAGAGGAGCTTCATATCTATCTTCTGAGACTGTTTGCTCTACAGATATCCCTGAGCAGTAGCCTAGGATGAAGTCCGGCAGAGCCTCTGTTTCCACGGATGCAAAAATGCAAGCCATCTGTAGATCTTTGTTTACTGACTGGCTTTAATGTCCTGTCCCTTGGTTCTCCCACTTCTTTCCAGCCGAGGGAGACCCTTCTCTCCTCTTCTCGTGACTACCATCAGGAGAGTAGAGAGTCTTAGGGAACTGGACTCCTGTCCTCCAAGGCATGTATACCAATCTGTAATTACATGCTCGCTACCCAGACTATTAGGTTAACATCTGCTCATGCTGTTATGCTATGCTTGGTGCTTCAGGGGTGCAAAGACTGTGCTGATCTTTCAGTTCTGTCTGGTTGTCCAGCACCTTGCCTGGTAGACAGTAGGAACTGAATAAATGTTTATTGAATGCATGACACTACGGGACTGAGTACAAATCACCGAGGACCAGATAAACGAGATATCCTGCCACAAATGCCATAATGCACTTTCGTTTCCATGCATGGATGCTCAGTTACATCTTGGCCCAATGATGGTGCTGAGGCTGCTGATTGCACATGGGATGGGAAGAAGGACAGAGTTGTACTTAGGCATGGGTAAGGAGTACCTACACTCTCAGCTGTGAAAGCCCCCTCTACTTTATTCATGCCCTGGGATAGATTGAGAACCCAAACAGGGTTAACACTCTTAGAAGCCCATGAGCTAAGAAAACTGGAGATTGGGAAAATAGCTTCTAATTATTCCTTGGGTAGTCTGTCCCCATACTGACTCTGTACTGTCCTCATGACCTGCTTTGGACTATTGGAAAATAGGACTATTTTAGTAAATTGAAGCAACTGCCTGGTTAATGTTATAAGGAAAAGGTATTATTATTTTGGAAGTTTGAGGGCCAAACCTCATGTTGGACTTCTAGCTGTTAGAGTCCAAAAATGGACAACTACATGGCAGGCAAGAGGGTGGACACAAGTGTGCCTGTCTTGGCTTCTCTCTTTCTGAAACCATCAGCATCTAATCAGGAGTGTGATGGTTAATCTTGGTTGTCAAGTTGACTACACCTGGAATAAACTAAACTCAAGGGATTTTTTTTTTGGTTGAACTATTTGAAGTCAGAGGACCCACCTTAAATCTGGGTGCCCAAGTAAAAACACAGGAAAAAATGAAGCTATTGCCTTTGCCTGCTTCCCTCACTCTCGCTGGCCAGTTCATCTACTCTGCTGCTGAGAGGTTCTTTCACTGGTATGAAAACCTACTTCTCTGGGATCCCACTGTAGACTGAAGATCAGTGGCTCTCTAGGAATCCTCCAGGACTCCAACACTGGACTAGGACTGCTGAGACATCCAGCCTTGTGACTGAATAGCTACTGAACTCTTGGCCTTTCCATTGTGAAACAGCCATTGTTTGACTACATGGACTATAGTCGGTAAGCCACTCTGATACATACATATCTGTCCTGTCAGTTCTGTTTCTTTAGAGCAGCCATTCTCAGCCTATGGGTTGAGACCCCTTCAGGGAAGGTTGACTCTTCCACAGGGGGTTCATATCAGATCTCTGGCAATCAAGTATTTACATTATAATTCCTAACCATAGCAAAAACCACACTTACGAAGTAGTAACAAAATAATATTATGGTTGGGGGTAAGGGTCACCACAACATGAGGTCATAGCATCAGGAAGGTTGAAAACCACTGCTTAAGGGAACCCTGACTAACAGTCTAACCCTGCTAACCCCAACTAACGCTGCTCTCTAAGAGCTGTTACACTCTAACCCTTCCCACAGACTTCAGTTTGAAACATCGAAGCCGGGTTACATTTCTAGCCTCTTGATACTTTACAGTGGGGAATACATTTCAACACTTGAACCCCTGGTGGACATGTTGGCCCACACCCAAATCAAGGCAGGACACTGGCAGAAGTTTGGAAAGCGCACGCTCACTGGTTTTGTCCCCCCTCTTGTTCATCTGAGGCCCCAGTGACTGCCTCTGTGCAAATAAATTCATGGAGGCCTAAACAGATGATGAAGAGCATACAGGTAAAAGATATTATCAACTTCCCTCTCCCCTGCTGACCCAGAACCTCCACTTAACATGCAGAAGAGGCTACTGGGGAGCAGCTACTGTGGCCTAGCCGGCAGCTAGACCATAAAGAACATCCAAGCTGACCCAACCTGTTAACTCATATTACTATGAGAAACAGAACATAATTCTTTTGAGTCATTGTGTTTTTCCAATTGCTTGTTACAAAGCAAAAGCTGACTAGTGTATCGCATTTCCTTATCTCCTTGTGTCTTACTTTTTCTTAAAGTACAAAAGAGTGATAAAAAGGAGGGCTTATGTAGGTGAGAGCATCCGTGTACTTGTTCAGTGAGTTCCTACTTTTAAAATTCTAAGAAGAAGGGGATGCCACGTGCCCCTATGTCATATATTGATGATATCATATGTGTGCTTTAGTTTGGGGGAACTCCAGCTAAGGGTTCCAAGGATTCTCCTCCTCTTCCCAGCAGACAGCAGGCTCCTGCAGGCTCCCTGCTGCGACAGCTGCTGCCTGTTAGCGGAGCTCATCTGTATTCAAGGCAGGGAGCGACAGCTCAGAGCAAGAGACTTAGGTGCACATCTGAGACCCTGTGAAGCCTGTCCTCTGGATCATGATCCACAGGGCAGGAAGAACCCTTTCTGTACTAACCTGGACCTCTGCCCTCCATCCTTAAGGGATGTTGCTAATGAGAGGGAGAGCTCTCCTCAGGGGATGCTGTGTGGTCCAACAGCCAGGGCCCTGCACTGCTTTGCATGCACAGCCTCACAGCGGTTACAGACGGTGGCCTGTGATGGCTTTCCCAGACACAGCAGCTGAGGAAGTTCTGTGTCCTTAACATCCACTGAATGGCTTCAGTAGGCAGGGGTGGGGGTGTCTCTCTACCCTTGGTGTGTGCCGTATCGTAACATTAGCCCTCAGAGGAAAACGCTGTTGTAAGCTGTCACCTACCTGTCTTCAGTCTTTTGTTTACACCCAGCTTGTTTTGAATTACCTGGTCCCCAGTGCCTCAAAATGTTTAATAGAACAAGGCCTGAGCATGGGAGAAGGCGACATGGCAGTGAAAGGGGTCTTATTGGCACTTCCGGAATTCTTTAGGCCTTTTTATTCGATGTTCTTTTTCCTCCTGGCACACTGTAGTGTAGAAAAGGGGCAGGAGAATGACTCAGAACAGACTCTGGGAGTCAAGGGCTTGTGTCTGAGTCTCAGCAGAGTGACTGTGAGCTTAAGAAAGCTTAATTCCACTCTGTCTCAGTTTCCCCAGCCTTAAAAAGATGATGTAGATTCCCCTTTGTGTCTCTTTCCTTGGTTCCTGCAACACCTACTAGGTGCACTAGCTCCCTCCTTTCAAGACTCTATTCTACACAGGAAGAACCAAAACCTGAGACAGGAAGTGAGTGAGCGTGAAACTCACATAAGTGAATGACGGCGTCTTTCTGATTTCAGGTTCTTCAGCCTTCAAGCTCTTGTCTTGTGCTCTAATTTCCTGTTAACAAAAGCTCTCCCCATCAAGAAGCTGATCTTAGTACTTGCTGGACAAAGCATGGACAGCTGGACTAGGTACTCTATCAGCTCTCTCCTCCAGCAGTATGGTCTGGGACATTCCACCAAAAGGTGACAGATTCTGTTGAGAAAGGTCATTTTATTGAGGAGGGAGCATGGGAAGTGGGTGGGGTGGGGGCGTCAAGAACCAGGGGGAAGCTGTGAAGTGTGGGGTATATAGTAAAGATAAAGCACAGATGCTGTGGATATCTGTGAGAAGCTCTGTGTGTGTGTGTGTATGTATGTGTGTGTGTGAACGGCCCAGAAAGCACACAGTAGGGAAGGCTGGGCAAAGAGCCAGTCTGGCCCAGCATAGGCTTTTGACCAGTGCGTATAGCAGGCGCTGGAGGGATAAGAGGAACCTTTCAGGGCTTCTGCAGACCTTGTGTGTTTGTGCCGCAGGGAGCACAGTCCTGACAGATACACCCTCAGGGAGGAAGGTGTACCCCTTTGTGCTGGGGAAGGCACGTAAGAGTGGCTCAGCGGCTGTGGCAGCTTGTGGGCGGGGCCATTGACAACAAGGCAAACCAGACCCTGAGAGAGTGAGACAGGAATCAGGTACAAAGAACAGTGGCAGCCATGCTTCTCACGCTGGTTTTGTTACCACAGACTCTTGTTGCTTCTTAGTAGTGTGCCTTACCTTTGTATCGGGTTCTCTTAGTTACAAGTGTCAACATCTCAATGAAACTAAAAGACCTGATTGAGTTTGACAATGAAGCTAAAACATATTTACACTCCACTTCCTTCCTTAAATGATTCCTAGACAGGCTGGAGGGAAGCTGGTATGGGAGGCTACGCATTTGTAGGGACAGGCTTTGGTGTGTGCATTTCTGAGTGACTGTTAACAACCTCAACACTGGTTTAGGTGGGTGTCGACAGAAGAACAAGGGAGTTGGAAGTCTGAGTGGTAGATAGGTAGGGGAAATGAATTGTGGGGGTTGGGGTAGGGGGAGCTGGGCTGGTGAGGGAGGATTGTCAAGCTAAGAAATTCCTAATCTGGGAAGAGAGAATGACTGAGAGAGAACGCCTCTGTGTTGTGAAAATGTAGAGCTGTGTGGAGGGTGGAAGAGTCTGGCTGGAGGAGTCACCAGTGAGGACATGTTACCCTAAGAGATGCCAAGGTGCTCCATCTGAGGCGGGAAGACACCCTAGTTACAGAGTGGAGGAACCGGGAGGGTTTTTGTTGGACAAGTCACTTTCACACAGCTGTGATGGAAGAGCAGAGGTCTTGGATGTCAGTGATGAGGATGGATGGAGGGATATTTAGATGGTATGGACTTCCTTTTTGCTTAGGCTTAGAAAAAAAATGATTAGACAGAAGCTCAGGAGAATATGAGAATGAGAAAGATGTGTGTTGCTTGCTGGTCTCCTTTTTCAGTATTGAGGATTGAACACTAGACCTTGTGCATTGAGGCAAGTGCTCTATCACTAGGCTGTGTCTCAGGCCCCATGTTTTCTCTTTTCTTTTTTCTTTCTTTTTTTCCTTCCTTCCTTCCTCCCTCCTTCCCTTCCTTTCTTCCTTCCTTCCTTCCTTCCTTCCTTTTCTTCCTTCATGATCCTCCTCAGCCTTAGCAGTGCTGGAATTCCAGGTGTGAGCTGACATATTTGTCATATTGCATTTTGGAAGGTCAAGAATGGCAGAGCTTTCTGGTACCACAGAGCGCCCTTAAGTTTTCATGTGAGACTATAGGAGCTCTAGGGGTCAGGGGGAGTCACATAATCTTTAAGACTAAGTAATGTGTCCCAAAACAGATGGGTGTGTGGGAAGGGAAGAATGGCTCCCACCATGGCGAACTCAACAATTCACACCATATCCATGCAGTCACAACGTTAGGGGAGAAAAATGGCCTCAGTGTGTATTTCCTCTTGTAGGGCCATCTGCCTCTCCTTGCAAGTATGATTTTGTGTTTCCATGGAACTTGGAATGAAGAAAGCCATCGAAAGTCTCCAAACCTAGAGGATGCCCCCTTCTTTCAGGGTAGTTTCCATACTAAGTTCTCCTCGTCGCATTCCTTTCACGAGCACCAACAGAGTGTAAAATTGTCCATTTATTACAGATGTTTCCCACATTAAAAGGTGAGGTAATTACCCTGCTGCTACACCAGCACAATATTTGCTACATTTGTGGGGGAACAAACTCTTTAGACACTCACCAAAGATTCTCCTCACGTTTCAAGGCTAATCAAGCAATGTGCTTTAGTGTGTCATGGAAGGAGCCATAAAAGAGGAAGTGGGTGAGCTCTTTTGGAGAGAAGAGTTTGGGAATAGACGAATGTCTCATCCCCAGCGAGACATTGCTTGGGGATGAGTGGATGTTATTAAGATGTGTCATGGATGATGGCTGAGTCAAGAGAAGAGATGGGTAGCCTGGATGATGCCAGTGAAAGAACTGGATGAGGGTAAGGGACCAGTTCAAGTCTGAGGATATGGGTCAGTTGGTCAAGTGCTTGTTTTGCAAGTGTGAGAAGCTGAGTTTGATCTCCACAACCCTTACAAAAAAGAAAAAAAGAAAAAAAAGCTAGCCACGGTTGTGTGTGCTTGTAATCCCAGTGTGGGGAGTTTGGAGACCAGCAGTTCCCTGGAGCTTGGTGGCCAGCCAATCTAAATGGATAGGAAATCTCCAGGCCAATGAGAGATTGTCTCAACAACAGCAAAAATAAAATAAAATAAAATAAATGGTGACTGGCGCTTGAGAAAACAAGACCCGAGTTTGTCCTCCAGCCTCCACACACATGTGTACACACATGCACTACACATACATGTGCCCCCAACACCAAAAACTAAAAATTAAAAATAAACCCAAAGAACCAGTTTATCATCTGATATCTGTGCCCTCTTCACCCAAGACGCAGGTGCTATGTTCACTGGGGTCTCCTGGAACTACTCGGGTTGTGTTTCCCCTACCAAAGAATATAAGACATGGAATATTGATGATGATCAGCTATCAGAACATCTGAACGGCTCAATTTCTCACCTCTCCAATTTGGGACATGGAATTCTTTCTTCAGGGGGAGGTCTGTAGGCTTCCTTGTTTCAGGGTAAACTGACTATCTGCATGCCGATGGCCAGCAAATTGAGAAAGTTTTTGTCAAGGCAGCGCTGAGGTCTTGAGGGACTTAATGAACAGAGATGAGGTGGCTACCAGAAATGACTGCTGTTTTTCAGAGTGATGCTATTCATCACTCAAAACCCAGGCACGAAACCAGGTAGATGCCTGTTAATTGGTGCATGAGGAAAATGCACTTACAGATACCTATTGCCCAGCCACAGAGAAGAACAAAATCATGCCGTCAGCAGGATGTGGCTGGAGGTCATAACACTAAGCAAAACAAGCCAGGCTCAGTCACGTATAACACATTGTCTCTCACAGGTAGAATTTAGATTTAAGCAAAGGTGTGAAAGCATATATATGTATATATATACATATATATACATGTATATTTATATGTAAATATATATATATATATAAAGAGAATTAGGGATGAGAAGGAAAAGGGGATAAGAATGCTTAAAGTACACTGTAAACACAAATGAAAAGTTGAAAGAATTCCTTCCTTTGCTTCTTTTGACAGTCTATACCTTTGCACATGCTAGGAAGATGCTATACCACTGAGATACATCCTCAGTCCTTAAAAATGTCTCTATGAAACCCAAGTAATATATGCCATTCCACACTAACATATTAGCATATGCAAATGTATTCTAATAAAGGGGAAATACCAACCAGGGTACCACCTGGGATGCGGATGAAGGCAGAGAGATGGAAGGAAAGAAGAGTAGGAGGGAGGTTCCCCGGAGTGGATTCTTCTCATATGGCACTTCTAAAGACCAGTTTGTACTGGAGAGGACAGAGCAGATCATGTAGCCAGGCCAGAGTGTGATGTCAAGCCAAGCCGGCTAGCCTCCTAGGTCACCTTGGACAGCAGCCCTGAGTAACAATGGCACATCTATCACGGAAGCTGATAAAACAACTTAAGGGAGGGAAGATTTTTTTTTTTTTAGGTTCAGAGCTACAAAGGGTTCATTAAATCATGGTGGGAGGTGTGGTGGAACACAGTAGTTCACACATGGTGGCCGAGAAACAGATAAAAAGGGGCTCAACTATCTTAATCCCATCCAGCTCTCCATCTCATGGGAGGGTGTCTTTTCTCTCTTAGGTTGTCCTCTTTGGAAACACCCCTAGGCACCGAAAGGTGTTCCTTTCCCTGTGCTGGGTGATGCTAACCCCAGCCAAGCTGACAATGAGATTAAGCACCTTAAGGGGGTCGGTGCCACTTGTTGAGGTTCTTCTAGGCACAGGACACTCAGCGGGGAGCTGGTGGCCAGGGCTCTTGGCCTCAGGAACATGGTCCTCATTAGCAGTCTCCAGCGCCACAGAGCGTGGATTGGAATAGTTCTGACATGAGCCGCGCTTTCCTGATTGACTCCTTTCCATTGAGTCCGTACCTATTAGGGATCTGTTGGTAATTACCCGGCTCCACTTCAGCCCCTAGGGGCCTGTGTTCCGCAGCAGTAATGAGCTTGAGCAGCCTCGCCGGCATAATAAACAGCACGGGAACGCAGAGAAGGGCACTGCCTTCCCCGCTCAACGGGGCAGCTGCAGCTTCAAGGACAACCCAGAGATTCGGGATCGCAGGCGAGTTTAATTGCTTCTGTGAAACTGCAGATGAGAAGCAGGCCTAGGGGTCCCCCAAACCTCGATGGGGCATGAGCTCAAACTCACCTTCCTTGTTCAGATAGTAAGCGGGAGCCACCGCCACAGGTTCATGCGGTGAGTGTTCATTATGGCCGTGGCCTGCGTGAAGAGCTCCGCGTGACTCACCGTGATCACGTGACAAAGATGGCTCCCATTTACCGATGAAGAAAGCGAGGCTCAGAACAGGCGATGTGATTTGTCGACTTGATGCTAGTTGCAAATTGTGGGGAGCTGGAGAAAAGGTGTGGCCTGTCCTGTAGGGAATGAGAAATTTCCTGTTCCCTGTTTTCAAGGTATACCACGGTGTGTGTGTGTGTGTGTGTGTGTGTGACTGTTTCAAAAGCATGGTAGCAGAGGACCATCTTGTACGCAGCGTCTTTGTCACTATTCCTCTGATACTCATAGGGGAAACAGAAACAAGACTTCGGTCCCGCCCAACTCTTCCCAGCGGCCTCCATCTTCACAGAACTTGGAATTTCTCCTTGCTGTCACAAAACACCTGGAAAAGGCAACTCGAGGAAGTAAGTGTTTCTTTTGAGCCCATCATAGACAGGAAGGTACAACTCAGGAACTGGTCACATTTCACCCCCAGTCAGGAAGCAGACTGCGGTAGGACTCCAGCCGCTGGGATAGCACCGCCCACAGCGAAGGTAGATCTTCCGGGCACAGTGAACCGGATCTAGACAGTCCCCCAAAGACGCTGAGATGGTTGTCTTCTAGGCAAGTCTAGAGCCTATAAAGTTGATGATCAGCATAAACCACCAGAAGGTGTAAATAATGGCACGTAGAATGTGGTTTTTAAGACAAGAGATAAAATTATTTTAGAAAAAGGTAGGAAAACCCAGGAATGGTGGCCTGTGCCTGCAGTTCCAGAGTCTGGGAGGCTGTGACAAGAGGATTAAAAAGTCAAGGCCAGTCTGGGCTACATGAGAACCAGCCTCAAAAAACAAAAATAAGTGTATAGAGAAGACTTAAATTCGACAGAAAACTCCCGGGGGTGGGGTGGGGGGGAGAAGATGCAGCTGACAGCTGGATTGGTAGAATTTGGGTTTCTTCCTCACTTCTTTTTGTTTGCTGTATTGAACCTATTGACCATTTAAAAGATCTCTAAACAGCTATTTAACAAATAACTGTAAATGTTCTCTCTACAAACTCAGTCACAGATATAAAGTATCTCAGAGAAAGTGAAGGTGCAATGCAACAGCTTCGATTTTGTGGGCTAACCCAAAGCTAGAAAATTAACTGTCTTGAATGCTTTAGTCATTAAAAGAGTATAAAGTGAAAATAAATGGAGCTGGCTTTAACCGAAAGCGTTGGAAAGAGGAGAACAAGAAAGGAAACCCAGGAAGAGCAGGGGTGTGGTACAACTGGGAAACTGCCATTGCAACAGGAAACAGAGAACAAGACCCTGCAGCCTAATCCCCAACAAGACCTGGATCTTAACAGATCCAAACAAACAAACCTCTAGACAATCCAAGAGAACACACAGAGCGCGCCTGGTTCTCTAAAAAGACCCAGTAATGTAAATAAGCCCCCAGTAGGTGTGAGAAGCAGGACTCAGTGGGGGACGGAGCAGAGTAATAGAATTGGAGGCAAGGATAAAGAGTCATAGATAAGCTGGGGGTGGTGGAGAACGCCTTTAATCCCAGCACTGGGGAGGCAGAGGCAGCCAGATCTCTGTGGGTTCGAGGCCAACCTGATCTGCAGAGCAGGTTCTAGGACAGCCGTGGCTACACAGAGAAAGCCTGTCTCAAACAAAACATAACAAAAGAGTCATCAACAGATATCACAACACAATGCAAACGAGTCTTGAAACTGAGTGAATAAAACTGTCAAGAGAAGGAAGCAAGGACTATGAATAGCCCAACAGCCCTGAAACAAACTGTAAAAGAGCTTTATGCAAACAGCAAAAACCTCACTTCCTAGAAGACTTTGCTGGGTGTATGGACATATGGATGTTGTCTTCTGAGCACACAAAGGGCAAGAGATTACAGCCTGGGATGGTTACAACATTTTGCGAACCTGTCAGAGCTGATGCAAAAGTTAAAAAAAAAAAATCACAGAGAAGTCAACATCAGCCCGTTTAAAAAGTCCTGTGGCTATTGACTTAAAACATCACCAATTTGATTGTAACCAAAGTGATTCTGTCCCTGTGCCTGGGGCGCAACAGCCCAGGCTTCTTCATTCTTTGTACTTGTGACCCTTTTTAGCCTGAGAAACATTTACATGACCTCATTGATATATAAAACAGTCATACAAATTAAGTATTTATTGACATGTAATCATGAAGAAATTTATCTTAAAAATTCTTTTGGTGTTTGTATGTTTTTACCGGTTGTTGAAGATGAGGGTGGGTCTTCATATTCGCTTGATAACATGCCCTTGTTTATTTTCACACAATATCTTTCCCAAGTATCTGCTACTGCAGGACAGAGAGCCTTTTCAGTGTTCTTCAGAGTTAATCAATATTTTGATTTTATAACCATCAATGATAAGAATACTGCTTCGCTTTAAAAATGTAGGAAAAAGTAGCATAAGTAGGTTTAGGGCCATTTCAGAAATTATTGGAAATTCTGTTCTAATCCCAAACCAAAATTAACATTTAATGACATTAATGAAATGCAAGTCAGCAACCCAGAAGCAGTTTTTAGAGTCTAACTTTCTAACACAGTACAACCCAAAGATGTTATCTGATGCTTAGATGCTGAAGAATGACGGTAGGAAAGTGAAGAGTCTGTTCCTGGAACCAAGCCATTACCACAATTTCTTTAAGAGCTGGAGACCTTGTATGTCCGCAAAGACACTGCACTTTGCGAAATCCAGATCAAGTATGAATCGAGGTGTTTGGCGTCATGTGGCATAATAGGCTCTGTGCAGAGTGTACATTATGGGCTCAGAACCATGGCTTCGGTGAAGTCTCATGATGCTACATGAGTGGGTGCTTTGGAAATACCTCCAACACAGGATGCCTTTAATTCTTAGCTGATTTTGTAGTTACACATTAAAAGACCTTTGTGCCACTGCCGATTTTCTGTTACCCCACACTCCGTTATGAGATCCCTCTGTGTAAGAAGCTGTACAGGAAGGTACGACTCAATCAAATTTAATTTTGAAATGGCTCAGTATTAGAAAAGTGATGAACACATCTGGCCACATTAGTAGCTCCCCAAAGGGAAGTCAAATGATTAGCACTGTAGATTTTGTAAAATGCACATGATAATAGTTAACATCCATTTTTCTTACCAGCTCTAGGAAAATAGGGTTCATGGTGCAGCTCTCCAGTACTGTGAATATTTCTATATCTTTTTGTTTTGTTTTTTGAGACAACATTTCTCTGTGTAGCCTTGACTGTCCTGGACTTGATTTGTAGTCCAGGCTGGCCTCAAACTCACAACGATCCACCTGCCTCTTTCTTCCTGAGTTCTGGGATTAAAGGCATGCTCCACCACCACCAGCTAGATTTTTTATATGTTAACACCCACTTAAGGTCATTGTGTTTTAGTCAGTGTTCTACTGCTGTGAAGAGACACCACTGTGGGTAAAAAGTCTGAACTTATGTCTAGGGCTCAAAAATCCACCAATCCTTGAGCTCAAAATTCCACCAAACCCTTAGCTTGCCCCAAGATCAGGCCAAAGACTCCCTTCAATCCCAGGCTACCCTGGAAAGCCCCATCCCCAAGAAACTCTTAGAGGGCCTGCCCCCTGCTCAGTTCTTTGCTTTTTCTCTCCCAAGCATAGGCAGCCACCCTCTTGTGTCTTTCCCAATAAATCTCTTGTGTGAGGTTTGTGCCGTGTGACTTTGTGAAAATCTGTGTTTCCTAACTGCCAGGATATCTTTCCCTTCACACTAACACTTGCACTGGGGAAACCTCTCCCCTTAGAACTGCAACATAACCATGATGATGGCAACACTTATAGAGGAAAGCATTTACGCTCGGTCTGGCTTACAGGTTCAGAGGTTGAATCTATCGTTGTCACGGCAGGAAGTACGGTGGCATGAAGGCAGACATAGTGTTGGAGAAGTTGAGAGTTCTACATTTGGACTGGCAGACAACAGGAAGAGAGAGATACTGGACCTGGCTTGAGCATTTGAGACCCCAAAGCCCACCACCAACAGGACCACACCTACCCCAACAAGGCCACACCTCCTAATCCCTGTTCACCACTCTCTAATGACCAAGCATTCAAATAGATGAGTCTATAGGGTCTATTCCTATTGAGACCACATTCCAACCCCTGACCTCCATAGGCTTGTAGTCATAATGCAAAACTGCACTCAGTCCAACTTCAAAAGTCCCCATCCGTAGTCTATCACAGTCTAAACACTGTTTAAAAGTCAAAAGTTCAGTCTCTTCAGAGACCCATGGCAATCTCTTCACTATAATATCTTATCAAAATAAAAAAAAAATCAAGTAGCATACTTCTCTCTCTCTCTTTCTTTCTTATCCTTAACTCTCAAGCTAGAACCATTTGGCCAAAGCTGCCAACTTTTTCTGCTTGCTGGGCCTGGAATATGGTCCCCTTATTCAAATACATTTTCATCAGCTTTCTGGTTTCCTTCACTGCCTAAGCTTGGCTGTCCTGGAACTCACTCTGTAGACCAGGCTGACCTTGAGCTCAGAGATGGCCAGCCTCTGCCTCCGGAGTGCTGGGAGTAAAGGAGTATACCACCATACTGGGCCCTAAGTTTTTCTTTCATTCCTTTTCATAAGTTGGAATCTTAGCGGGGTGGAATATTGCCCTGAGCTCACCATTCTCTTTATTTTGTTTAGGATCATGTTTTTCTTTAATCTTTTATCTTCTTTTATCTTCTTGAGCACTGAAATTAACTTGATCCCACTTCCTGGTACTCCCTTTCTTCCTCAAACTGTACTATTTTTTTTTAACTTGCTTAGCTTGCTCCTTTTCATTATATATATATATATATATATATATATATATATATATATGCACAAGACTGGCTACTTATAACCACATGACATGGTCAATACGAGGATGTTTTGAAATCTCCTCTGCCAACCTCATTAATCAAAATCTTTTCAACTCAGTTTCAGGCAGACTTTTTGGATAAGGGCAAAAACCAGCCTAATTCTCTGCCAAAACACCACAAGAACAGTCTCCAGGCCACATACTACTATTCTTTCCCTCTGAAACTTTTTGAGCTGGGTTTCCACAGTTCAAATCACCCTCTGCATTGCTTTCTGTGCTCCTGCTAGAATGGCCCATTAAGTCCTACTAAAAGTGTCCACTCATTTTTCGAGCCTGAAATCCCAAAGTGTTCCATCCTCCTCCAAACAACATCACGGTCATGCTTGTCACAGCAACATCCCACTTCTGACGCCAACTTCTGTCTTAGTCAATGTTCTATTGTTGTGGGGAGACATCACAAGCACAGAAACTCTTATAAAGGAAAACATTTAATTGGGACTGACTTACAGGTTCACAGGTTTAGTCCACTGACCTCATGATGGGGAGCATGGTGGCATGCAGGCAGACATGGTGCTGGAGACGTTGAGAGTTCTATCTCTGGGTTGGTAGGCAGTAAGAAGAGAGAGAGCCTAGCTTGAAAATTTGAAACTCCAAAGCCCAGCCCAAGTGACACACTTTCTCCAACAAGGCCATGCCCCTTAATCCCTGTCAAGTAACACCAGTCCTTAATGACCAAGCATTCAAATATATGAGCCTTTGGGAACATTCCTATTCAAACCACCACAGGTGGGCTAGAGAAAAATCTCAAGTCATATGGTCAAGAGCAAAGGAAACATCTACTATGGCTTCCATATCATTAGCATTAAGCAATGGCAGATTTCCTATTTGCTAGTCAGAGATGGATTCAGATGTGTAAACTCTTGTAGGGATGCCTACTCAAATCGAATTTTAACAATTAAATATTAGGGCTGGTGAGATGGCCTACTTGGTTAAAGTTCTTGCCATGAAAATATAAGGGCTTGCGTTCAATCCCCACAACCCAGGTAAAAAAAAAATCTGAATGTGGAGGCACATACTAATTACCCCAGCTCTAAGAACACAGAGGCAGGTGGACTCCTGTGACTGGTTGAGCAGCCAGCTGGCCTATTTGTGAATTCGGAGACATCAAGAGCCCTGTTTAAAGCAATAGAAAGGCGAATGATGCCTGAGGAGGGGCACCCAAGGCTGTCCTCTGGCCTCTCTCTGTCTGTAAATGGACATGTGCAGTAGAATATACACATGCACTTGCACACATGACATTCACACACATGGACACATATACACATAAAGTATTCACTGAATTATAAGAACTGCACACACTTATTGAAATAAGTTAAGCATGTGATTCAAGCATCTACATCAGAGTAGTAAACACGTGTTCCTCAGTCCAGACTACTATCCCCACTAGACACTGTTAACATGTCCTGTGGCTTCCTTCCGTATTTTCTTTTGTTTATAAGCAGGTGGAAGCAATGATACTCACACACACACACACACAAACTCGAAGTGGGGAATCTAAAGATGCCATTCTTCCACTCACTTCAATCATGCACCAGACAATCACAGTCTGATTAGTAACAGTGCTTTACATGGTTAGGACAGCTGAGCCGTAAATATTTGTTCAGTGGTTCTAAAGAGGAGAGGCCTTGTGACCTGTGAGGAAGAGTGAAGACAAGTTCAGCGGACTTTGGTTTCTCTGAGGTGATCTGATAATAGAGCTCTGCCCCATCAAGAAAATAATGGGCTTGCAGTCTTGTGGAGCACCACCCTCTGATAAGGAGTTGAATAGCCCTCTGTTTCCAAAGCTAGCCTCTACTGCACCCACATCCCTCCTCCAGGAACAGCAATTCCTCCGAGCCTGTGAGAACATGACCACAAGAAGAATTTCAGTGAATGTGATGCTCAGTAATTTGGGTGCCCCAGTGCATATTTGATTGATGCCTCAAATGACTATATTTAAGCAACCCACTCTATAATATATTTCTGTAGCCACTGTGGATCAGGAGACAAGAGCACTTACACAGCATATGTAGAAATTTGATATAACCTGTGTGTAGGCAGCTTGAGTACCCAGGCTGCATACCATTTGACCAGGTAACTTAAAGTAAAGTAATATAGATACATTCATTATATAAAGTACCTGAAAACCCTTTAAAAATTAACTTTATCATCTGGGTTTTTGCTTGCATGTATGTATATATGGACATATGTGTATTTGGTGCCTGAGAAAGCCAAAAGAGGGAATCATATTCCTTGACTACAGTTACAGGGGTTGTGAGCTGCTGTGTAGGCGCTGGGAATCAAATTTGGGACCTCTGCAAGAGTAAAAAGTGCTCTTAACCATTGAACCATCTCTCTAGTCCGTTACTGTTATTTACCAGATGGACTCTCTCATGGCCCAATCTTGCGGTAACCCCTGCATCCACTTCCTGAGTGTTGGGTTTATAGATGTGTATCAGCATAACCTGCCTGGATGATTGTGGATAAAGATTAACATCTAGTCCATAGACTTAAAACTTAAAAAAATAGTGGAAACACCCATAAACAAGAAATGTAATTTTGGGTATACTCATGCAAAGGAATTATATAGATTGTTAGCGGTGACATGATTGTTCTCAGGATATATTTATGCCATTTTGACAATTGACAGACAGTATGTGGCTTCCTTTTCTTCATGTGTTCATCAGCCTTTTTTTTCTGTGACAAATTAGACAAAGACACACTTTGCCTAATGGTTTCAAAGATGTCAATTTGAAGTTGGCTGTCTCCATTGCTTTTAGGTCTCTGGCAAGGCAGAGATACCACAGTGAAAGCAGGTGGCAGCCAGGAAGCAAAGAGAGAGACCTAAGATGATATGGGCTGAAAAGGTGCCTCTGCTGGTCACAGGAATTCAGCTGGGGTTCACGCTAAATGCATGTCTGGTTCCCATGTCACGCAGTCCAGCACAGCATGACTCCTCTTCGTGCATGGTCACCCAAAGGAAAGCATCCTTAAAGAAAGAATAGTGTGTGAGTAATATCAACTGAGAAGTGGACCAGAGCATCTTTCCTGCCCCTCACCTACTGGTCCTCTTTCCTCCTCTCCTCAGGAACCAGGTTAGATCAGGGAACCTCCAGCCTCCTAGCCTCTATACCATGGAGGTGCAGCGATAATGGCTTTCCCTCTTTATCTCCATGATGTTTTACTGGGGCTTTTGCTGGATGCCTCTGCCCTACCCAAACCCAGGGCAGCCAGACCAAGGAAGACTACATAAGAATCAGTCTCTGGGGTCATTCCTCTAGAAAGAAAATAAAAGGGGGAGGGGTGAGTAGGAGTGTGAAGAAACCTAGGCCAAAAGAGGTAATAGTCTTAGGATGACCTCAAATCATTTTCAACTGAGAGGGGCTCCATGATCCAGATTTGACCTGTTTGATTTCTGGACCTCCTGAAGAACTGCAGGATTGTGCAACAGTGGTAGTTTGCTTTGCCCTTGCTTCATGATGTCTTCCTATGCACAGCTACCACATACTCAGCCTGCATCACGCAACTTCAGAAGATGCCATTCCTGTAGGCGACAGTAAGAATGGTATGGCACATGCCTTCAATCCCAGCACTCAGAGAGGCAGATGGAGGTGGATCATTGTGAGTTTGAGGCCAGCCTGGTCTACAAAGTGAGCCCAGGACAGCCAAGGCTACACAGAGAAACCCTGTCTCAAAAAAACAAAACAAAATAAAACAAAAAACAAGAAGAGAAAAAATAAAAAATGGTGTCCTTTGGAATCATGCAACAGGGTGAGCTATCCCACTGTTACTTGTGCTTTGGATCTCTGAATAGAGACTTGGACCTATGGTGTATAATTTTTCACAAAAGCCATATTTAAGGAAGTCAAGGAACGGCTGTACTTCCATCTATCAGCGGGGCTTATTTCTGGCTGGTGACATTATGATTAAGTTTTATTTTCTTCTTTGTGATTTTTTCCCATTTTCCAATTTTTCTGCAATGAGCACATATTCTTTCTTTAATCAGAGAATGAGAGAAAGCGACAATAAATGTTACTTTAAGGGGAAAAAAAGTAAACGAGGTACCTCGAGAGTCTGGCAGGCAGGAGAGCAGAGGCGAGCGTTCACTTGTAAGCGAGAGGCTGGAAGCAGGCAAGGAGAGGATTTCTAATGAGGCCAAGAGTCCAGGGAATGTGCCAGAAGGGGCTGTGATTACCATCCGAATCTAACAGCCTTCTTTAGAAATCACTAAGAGCACCGTGTCCTGGGAACACAGGGAGACGTAGGACACAGTTGGAGAGCAGGGTATGTTGCCCCAGGAGCAGGACTGAGTGCTGCTTGAAAGTCTCTGCCCCCAAAGGAAGTGAGCCGAGCTGGGAGCAGCTTGATTAACTGCTGATCTGTGGCCAGTGAATGAAAGTTCAATTAGAATAGGGTTTGCTAATGAAATCCAAAGGCTGGGGCAGGAAGCTGGCAGGAGCAGCTGTTTTCTGGAAGTATAAATCAGAACTGGAAATGGGTGGGTGGGGGGCAGGGGTGTGAGAGAAGAGACAGGCTCTCCGAGGCTTATGGATGGGCCCCTGGAGAGCGGCACCTGGCAAAGACAGATTGTGCGCAAGCAGGTAAGCTAGAGCCTTGTTTGGGCTTCACGCTCATCTCTAAAAGGAGTATGGCGGTACCTTCTTTGCTGTTAAGAACTGAATAACGAGATGGGCATGCAGCGAGTCTTCAACCCAACTGGTGCCAAGGGCCTCTAGAACCGCAGGTGACACCGCTGTGGCGCCAGGCTGGCCTCCAACACTCAAGCTTCCTGAGTGATGACAGGCGTGTGCCCCAGCTGCAGCAATGCGTGATATCTTCACCATCACCTTGCCTCCAAGAGAGAAACATCAGTGAGGGTGTACACGTGTGTACGTGTGTGCTGGTGCGTTTGTGTGTAGGTCATAAGTCTCAATGCCATTCCTCAGGTTCCACCCGTCTCTCTATTTCCCCCCTTCCTTTTCCTTCTCCCTCTCTTTCTTTTAGACAGGGTTTCTCACAGACCTGGAACTCACAGAACAGAGTAGGCTGGCAAGCCCCAGAGATGTTCCTGTCCCCATCTCCCCAGAACCGGTTACAAGCCTGCGTCACCACACCCGGGTTTTTACGTGGGTGTTGGAGAATGAGCCACCTCTACAGCTCGAGGAAATAAACATTTTCATAACAGCTTTATTTTCAACATTTTACTTGGAAATGATTTTAGACATGGAAAAGTTGACCACGTGGCAGAATGTTCCTGAACGTCCTGGACCTGACTTCCACCAATGTCAACATCTTACAACGAGCTGTAGTTGGACTGTCAAGAGCGTACATTGTCAGACTACAGAGCTGACACAGATTTGAGCAGGTTTTTTTTTTTTTCCAAACGCCCCTTCCTGTCCACTTTGCATTTCATCCTTCTGTTTTCCAAACTTCTCCGACATGGGCTCTGTCTTTCCGGACCTTGACACTTTGGGGTGCTCTTGTCTCTTGAGGTATAAGACATTTCTCAGTCTGGGCTTGCCTGCCATTTCCTCTCGGTTAGCTGACATTCTGCTTCTGGGTAAGAACGCCTCAGACGGGATGATGCGTTGGCTCTGAATGCCCCGACAGCGATTCGTGATGTTGCTACATCTTGTGCCAGCGTTGTCACATATGAGTTAAGAATTATGGGGGCTTGATAACTCATCAGAGGTCCACAGGCTCGTGGCAGGGTCATATTATCTAACCCAGACTGACTGCTAATCCTTGATCCTCCTGAGGCAGCCCCTGAGTGCTGGGATTGCAGATGTACCCCTTGATGTTCCCTTGCTGGGTCCATGTCTTTGAACTGCACACATTCACAGACCATACCCAAGTGCCAAGTTTGCTTCCAAGTTCCTTTGAAGCAAAAAAACCCCTAAGCTGCTCCGGAGTTTACTGTGCCCTATTCCCAGCTGCAGGAGGGACTAAGGGAGATGAGATGTGCAGGATTTAAATTGAGGCTGCCATCCCAACTATATCAGGCCATTTGCCTGCGAACCAAGCTTGGAAAGTCTCTTTATGGAGGACCACCCATTCAGCATCAGAGCTGAGGCGGTAGGATTCCAAGTTCAAAGCCCACGTGAGCTACAGAGTGGTTTTAAGGCCAGCCTGGGCAGGTTATCTTGAAATGAGGCCTCAAAATAAAAAGTCAGAGGAGGGCTAGAGACAGACAGCTCAGTAGTAGAATGCCTGCCCAGCCTGCAAGAGGCCAGAGGTGTAACTCCCTGCATTCTCAAAAAAGAAGGAAGAAAAGCAAGAACGTAGACGGAAGTACAGTTCTTAGGTGAGGTGGACACAGGTGTGTGAAAGGAAGTGTGGGTGTGCTTCAAGCTTCACACAGGGCAGCTCTACTTGGCTGAGATGTTGTGGCCACAAATGGGCATGGTCCTGGTGTGGCCAGATTATCAGCTAGTTTGTGAAAGACTCCCCTGTGAAATAGCCTGATTCTCCAAATCAGAAACCAAAACACAAAGAGCACTGAATCGGCCACCAAGGCAATCCGTTTTGCTGGAGGAGCTTCATATCTCTCCACTGAGCAGATGCAGAAAGCTGAAGAGGGAGCTTGGGCAGAGGGTGAGGAGGGGAAAAGGTCTTAGCATGGTGTCAGTCACATCAGGGCATGCCAGCTCCTGAAGGGCTGGAGGTCTGGCCTGTTGATCGCTGCTACCTAAGACTGCCAGCAGCCGACTCTTCCTCTTTGGTTAACAAACTGTTGATGTGAGTCGGGCGCATCGCCGCTGAGGACAAAAGGCTGCCTTCTGCCCTTGCTTGCAGCTAGTGTGTGGTTTGGCTGAGGTCAATGGGATGCCCTTAGTGTATTGTATGGGCTTTCAAGGAAGTTCCCTAAGCAGAGAAGAATACATCCTTCTCTTTTCTTTTTCTTTTGCTGGCTGTCCAGATGTGGATATAATGGCTAAGTACCAGCAGCCAACCTGGGACTGTGTGGTGACAAGAGTGGAACATCAGGATGGAAGGAGCTTGGGTCCCTGGTGATCACGGAGTCAGCAGACTGCTCCTGGGCTTCAACCACAGGGCTTATTGAAGGAGAGAGAGAGAGAAATGTACCCTGGCTGTTCAAGTCACTGATATTTCGAAGGTTTCTGTTTGCATGCATGTTGAGCCAGAGACACGAAAAGGCCATTTGATGTGAGATGGAAGACTATTTTCTTACCAAGTGTGCTCTGTGCCAGCAGATATTCAAGGAACCTGCCGTGATTAAGCAGATCTCACGAGGACACGGGGGTCCCACCAGGCCACTTAAGTCAGGCTCTCTGGGGGTCAATTCCAAAAACCTGTCCCCCAGTGTTTTAAATGTTCATGAAGACTTAAGACCTAAAGGAAGAAACATTTATTTAAATGTACCAACCATTTATTTACGCCTAATTTGCCTAAGATTAGCATGGAGGAGTATCCCGCTTCACACTGTCCCTGTAGAGAAAGCACAGTGATCCTCTTATCCGTGGTTTCCCTTTCTGGGGTCTCAGGGAAAACCGTCCACTGAAAACACGAACGGAACACGCTGGAAACAAACAGCCAATAGGTTTTACTTCATGTGCTATTCCAAGTAGCATAACTAAAAATTTCCACCGCCCCACCTCATCTACCCTGACACACAGATAACCCCTTTCTTCAGCGTTTCCAGCTTGCACACACTACCCTCCCAGTAGTCACTGAGGGAGAGCGAGGTGCATGTGCTTGGGTAACCCTTTGTTTTACTCAACCGTGTTTGAAGACGGATGCTGAAGAGAAGCTGTAAAGAGCTTCCTTGTGTGAGAAGGTAAAAGTACAAGTTACACTAAGAATGACAGAGCCACATGCATATAACCTGCCATACACTTCTAATTGCTCTCTTTTATCAGTAGTTGAAGTGTCTCTGGCTCAACATGCATGCAAACAGAAACCTTCGAAATATCAGTGACTTGAACAGCCAGGGTACATTTCTCTCTCTCTCTCCTTCAACCTAGCATAGCAGTGTTGGAGTGGGTGTTTGGGTCACAAAGAAGCCCACATATACGTACATTTTTCTCCTTTTGCCCAAGGGAGATTTTAACGTATTTTTTTTTTTCCTGTTGAATACTTGCCAAGTTTGTTCCATTTTCTTCTCTTTTTTTCCTCTTCTGTCTGCCAAATAACCTTCCTTGACTGGGCATATTTCTTTCAATAAATATTTTCAGACCTGTAGCATTTAGAATAGGGTTTCCCAGATCCATCTATTTTGATTATTTTTGTCTCTCTCCTGATTTTTTTTTAACACTGCCATGCCTGAGTGTATTCTATGAGCTATACCAAATTAATTCATTGACAGTGTTCTCTCCTGCTTAGGAAAGCACCAGCCTTTGACAGTAAGGATGAAGGCATGAATGGATGGGCTTGCGACTGTAGTGAGTTTGTTCCATTTTATATTTTGAGTTTTATTTTTTTAATTTATAAAGTCATTTGGGAATGATGAGATACAATGATACATACATATTATGACCAAGGGGGAAAGTCATTAAGGTATTTGAGCATTCATTTAAGTCTCACTTAGTGCCTCAGGCACAAGAGGGGTACAGCGAGGGATAGGCCAGGTGGGTCCCTTCAGACAAAGGAGCAGACACCCAGTGGTGGTTAGAGCTCTGCTTCACTACCAATATGATGTCATGACTGAGTGACTACATCCATTCCCCTCTCCAAGCCTCAGCTTCCCCATCTGCAGTATGAGCGTGATCATGGTTCACTTCGTTGCATGACAAATGAACTCAAGCAGGAAGATAGAGCTTAGGGACTGGTGGCCTCATTGTCAGACTTCTCTAGAGAATAGAGAAGCCCAAAGACACAATTTTATGGGAATCTATAGAGAAAAGAAAGAGAGTATATGTGCTAGGGTCAGGGGTTGGTCTTCATGTGAGGATTCTCTAAAGGAAACAAAACCAGAATAGATGTATGTGTCACAAAGAGGATTTATCAGATTGACTTGCTCCACAGAGGTCAGGTGATCCGACATAGTGGTCTGCACGCTGGAGAGGCAGCGAAGCCAGTAGCTGCCCCATCCTCGATGCTGGGCATCTCAGCAATGCCAATCACGGCCGGAAGCCTGGGGCTCCCTGAGGAGTTGCTGACGTTGAGTCCACACTGAAAGGCAGAGGCTGGAATCTGACATCAGCAGACCACACTGCCTTGTACACCTCGAGAGGAAAAAAGGGGCTGGCAGGAGGGACTCTGCCCTCCTACAACTTCCTTCCATGGAAGATGTCCCCCACCTTCTGGGCCTGTCTTTCTACCCTAGCTGCTGCCCCACCCGTCAGTTGTCTCTGAAATGCTCTTCACAGACGCATGGAGATACATCTCGCCAGTCCTGCCCATCTCTTAATCAGTCAAGCTGACGAACAAGACCAACCACCACACTCCAGGAAACAGACTGAAAAATACAGAACAGCAAAACAGATGGCCAAGACAGGGAACTAAGCCAGGGAGATGAGGAGCCTCCAGGGAGGGTGGGGGAGTGGAGCTGGACTCAGAACTGAGATGATGCCTAGAAAAGGGGTAACAGGATGCCTGGGAAGCCTGAGGCAGAGGCGGAAGCTTCGGGATGGCAGTGGAAGGGGTCCTTGGAGGTCTGCAGGGAGGAAGTGCTTTGGAGGAGCATTGCAAAGCAAAGCAGCAGGTGCCAACACACTCTCCCGAAGCCCCCTTTTCCTAGTGAGATGCACGAGGCCTCATTCAGCTGGCTTCAGACTCCAGCTTCTGCCTTTCATATGAGAGGGGTTATTAGAGGTACCCGTCAATGCCTCCCGTCTCCTAAGAGGAAGATGCATCTGTTGCCAATGGTGTGTGAAGAAGGCAGGGGCACACTGTGTCCTCAGGGACTGGGTGGGAAGGAGAAGTTAGCCGGATTTCTCACCATTGAGCCCTTTATTACCTGATGAAGAAGTGACAAATTAGCTCACCTGTAACCCCAGTGACAGGGTCACCAGTCCCAGAATAGCCTGGGCTGCACAGCCAGACCCTGTCTCAAAACCAAAAAAACCAAACCAAAACAAAACAACAACAACAAAAAACAAAGTTCAAAGAAACTAACAGGAAGCCCCACCAAGAGCTGTCTCTGATCCCCGTTGCTTGCTTCTCTCTAGAGAGGGCTCTGGTTTTCGTTTCTTTGTTTTTAATGGAGAATGTAGGCATCTGACATCTGATACTTGCATAACACTCGGCACAAGACCATATGTGAAGAGTGGACATGGTGAGAAGTCTTCGTTGCTGTGGTAACTGACGGCTGCCAGCAGTGCCGTGTCCTCGCTTCATTCATGTTGGAAACTCATCTCCCAACTCCTCTTGCCCTGGATAACTTCTGACCCCTCAGACGGTAACTCAAGGACACATTCTCCAGGCAGCCGTCCTCCCTTCCCTGTTTCCACATTTTAGTCACCTGTTTAAACGGTCCCCACTAGATTGTAGGCATGTATGGGTCCTGGGCTACAGGCCAGTTCTATCCTGCTAATTCCGATCAGAAATAAAGAAAAATCTGATGAATGATACCCCAAGGAATTTTTTAAAGGAACTAAAAAGAATTTAATGAAGAAGCAATGAGCAACTCTACCTGTAGGTGGCACAATCGAGCAGGCAGAGCCAAGTGGGAGTTGCAAACGGGTTTAGCGTCTCTTTGCCCTCTTTGCTATTAAGAAAGTGGCTGGATTTTGTGGCTAATTTGAGAGCCTCGAATTTACCAAAATGTGGTGCGGTGGAGTCCAAAGGAAATTAAGATAATGGCTTTGGGGTTGGAATATCCAACTTTAAACCCAGGCTTTCATGTTTGCCAGCTGTGAAACTTTCCATAGCTCACTTCAGTTCCCTGATCCTCGGTTTTTTGTTGTTTTTTTTTCCCTCTGAGAAATCGGCGTTAAAATAATAACACCTACCTCTGTCAAAAGATAAAAAAGGCAGGCGAGCGTGTTTGTCAGGGCAGAGTAGGAGGGCACGGGGAGGTGAAGGGGGGAGTTAAAGGGTCCTGCTTGCATCCTCATTCTACTTGGTGCCCCTTGCCTGCCTTAACCTCTCCCGGGTGCACCGAGAGGAAACAGGCTTCTGGGGTTTGGAATCTGACTGGGGCTCTTGAAAGGAGGCCCCCCGGGGGCGGGTATGCTCGGTGGCTTCCGCTGCCTCCCTCCTCCTGTGCTGCAAGCAGCGCTGAGGCTCACAAAGTGGTCCTTTAAATGGTTTTTATAGCGACATAAAAGCGCCAGCGGGCGGCTGGCCTCCTCCGCGGTGACCTCCGAGCTGGTGGTAAATTGCATCTCTTGGCACAGGCGGCTGCGGGCAGCGCCAGGATCAATAGTAGAGCCCTTGTCTGGTGGAGGGCAGAGACTGATGCTGGGGGGTGAGGCTGGGGATCACCGGAGGGGCTCTGGCCAAGGCCCCAAAGGGGTTGCAGGGACCAAGCCAGGCCATGAGACTTCTTTATTCCCTGGAGGCTGGCAAAGGGATGGACACTTGGGCCTAAGGGTCCCAACAGTGGTTCCCAGGAACTCAGGGGAGGTGGGTGGGGGCAGAGTGGGGTGTAACCTGTAATGTTTGTGGTGGGAAGAAATGGAAGCTGGATGGGGGAGCTGATGGAAGGGGGCGCTGTGACCCCAACCAGAGCCAGTCTTTCCTACCCCCTTTCTTTCTGTTTAGGATCTAGGCGGGAGGGGCTGTCAAACAGAGGGCTGGCATAAGATCCTGCATGCCACGGCCCAGTAATGTGTGATTCAAACTTTCTCCTGTCATTAGGGGTCAGTTTTGGGGGTGCTCGGTTTCTTCTTCCACGAATGGGTTTATGAGATAACTTCCCTACAGCGTTGCCCTT
This sequence comes from Pachyuromys duprasi, assembly GCA_028658305.1. Classification (NCBI taxonomy): domain Eukaryota; kingdom Metazoa; phylum Chordata; class Mammalia; order Rodentia; family Muridae; genus Pachyuromys; species Pachyuromys duprasi. Next base: position 16,933,224 of record CM053758.1, read on the forward strand.
ACGATCCCCTGTTATTCCTACGGCGTGCAGACATGAGCCATCTTTGGCAGCCAGCGTCTTTGTTAGGAAGCTTAAAGAGAGTGAGCATATAGTCCTCTCTATAGACCAGTTCAGGACGGCACTTAGGATGAAAGCTACACCGTGGTTTTGCTATCCCCAGAGCTTCAGGCAGCACCGCAAAGAAGAACTGCGGTTACTGCACACAAGCTTTCCCAGCCTTCATCACGTTGGAGAAGTGTACGTACAGATACATAAGTGTATCGTCACAACCATGGTTATAGGAGGCTAATGTAACCTGGGGCACTTCATCTGCAGAATCAAATGAACAAAACGTCACCAGATGTTAATGCGCAGGTCTTCCAGGTTAGGAGGCAGACCAGGTGGAAATCTAAACTCAAGACTATACTGAGCAGGCAACCGGAGAGCGTGAGTAAGTTTTCTACAAAGTTCCAAGACTAAATCTTAAGAAGTTGGTCCACGGCATTGATGAGAACATGGTATTTTATACACCTTTCTCACTGTAAAGTCTGAGGTGATAATCACAAATGCATGAGGGGGACATTGGTAGCCTTAACTTCTCCTTTGCATAGAGATGGGAAGGGTCTTTCGAGGTCTGTAGGTTTCTCTAGAATAGGGAGGGTGCCTAAATCATGCTGGGTTCCTTCCTTTCTGTTTCAATTCCAATGTTCTGTTTTTCAGCATGACCTGCCATTGCAGAACACACTCTGTGCCGTAGTTTGAATGTTGGTCACCCAACATTCCGGTATTAAGATATCAACTACCAAAGCCATGTGTTAATGGACTTTGGATGTGGGGGTCTGTGAAAAAAAAAACAAAACAGGATTCGAAGAAGCCATAAAGATAGGTTCCCCATGATGGCTTTGGTCGCTTTTTATGAAGAGGAAGGAAGATCCAAGCAGGCAAGCTTGTCCTCCTCCATGTTTTGATACAGTAAGAAGGCATTTGCCAGACACCAAGGCCATGTGTTTGGACCTCCCATGTTTCCCTGCATGTAGTATTCAGGGATAGCCACAGAAGATAAACTAAGACATCCTGACTATGTCTACTCCTCTGCCTCAGATGCCCATCCCTGATCTCCCCAACGGGCTTCCCCATGGCCTGTGCTACTTTCTCACCTCTCTACTCACACTTGATCTGTGCACCTGAGCCTGAGGGAGCTTTTTGGGATGGATCACATTACTCTGGGTTTAAGACTCCCTCTTAACCTTTGAGTTGGAGTGTCTGCCATGATGAGCTCTGCAGGGCTTGGCCTTTCTGGGTCTCATTGAGGCTCCTGTCATTCTGTCCCTCAATGTCCTGTCCCAGAACTTACAGTTCATTGTGCGTTCTCCATCCTTCTGCTCCTCTCCAAGTACCTTTTGCTGCTCAGTATCAGGAATGATCTTCTCCTGTTGTCTGTCTATCATTGGCATTGCTGTTTCAAGTCACCTCACTGGAAATACCCTCACTGACCAACCTGTGTGAAATGAGGACCCTTGTCATTCTCTGTCTCCTGTTTCCCTCTCTTTCTGTGATTAATTTACTTGCTTGTGTATTTGTTCATCACATGTAGACCCCCTGTTCTAGTTTGCTTTCTCTGTTTTTGTAATAAATAAGACAGCAAAAAAAAAAAGCATTCAGGAGAAGGAAGGGTCTACTTCATCTTACAGGTTATAGCCCATCAACTGAGAGAAGCTTGAAGCAGAAGCCACGGAGGAATTCTGCCCGCTGTGTTGCTCTTCACGACTTGCCCATCTACCATCCTTATGTTACCCAGTACCACCTGTCTAGACCTGACACCACTCATAGTGGGCTGGACTCTCCCACGTCAATCATCAGCTTTAAAAAAAATGCTGCAATTCCTCGGGGCACTTAGGCTTTCTCCTTCACTCCTGTGTCCTTTGAGCCAAGGCTAGTGCTCACCATAAACATTAAAAAAAAGTATCAATTAAATATGTGAAAACAAAAACAAGTCATCATTTGAAGCCTTGTCTAGCCTCAGGCTCTGCATAGAACAGCCAACCGCTGACTTATCTTTGTAATTAATTAAATTTGTTCTTTCATAATTCTATACACATGTGTAATGCATCTTGATTACTCTCACCCACCCCTATTTCCCTCCTTTACTTATCCATAGCCCAAGTCTACTGACCTCGTTCCCACATTTGTGCCCCTTGGAGTCTCATCGGGGACCACTCACTTCTTTGAATGCCTAAACGATGCCATGGTTGGCAATGGCTTTGCACCATCATTTAGGTCACGGTTGTGATTCAATGTTTGCAACGTAGCGATTTCATTTATGAGTGGTCCTTGAAATTCGTGATTAAAAAAAATTGTGAGAAACCAATGACAAGACAAAGTCAATATGTAAGACATCCTGCCTAGCCTCCATCGCTTCCCCAGACCACCTCACCTGTTCCGGCATGAGCCGGCTGATCTGGCAAAAAGCTGGTGGGCGAGAGAGGGTCACCAAGGCTTGGCTAAAATAGAGTGTTGGCACTTTGAGTGTGTGGGCTTGAGGGAGTTCCTGAAAGGACAGGCTGTCTGTGTAGGTAGAGTGTGGAACCAGCATTTCTTAAAGGCTACTGTCTGGCCATCACTTGCATTTTCTCCTTCCCATGCATGCAGGTAGTCAACTCAGAGTTTGGTTGCCTTGGCAGATAAATGCCTCAGGGCTGAAGGCAGAAGAATTTCCTGCGATTTTGGAGATGGTTATGGGGGGTAGGCTTGTAGAAGAAAGCAGAATGGCTTGGAAGACTGAGAAAGAAAGGGGGGTGTCTTCCCTTAGGCCAGGTAAAAGATGTCTGCTGGGTTAAATATGACACAGGAGAGGCACCAGTAAATTCCCATAGCAGTGAAGGGGGTGGGGGAAGAAAGATCCCACGGAGAACTGGGTGCATAGTACAGCCATGTGTGGCGATGCAATGTTCTGAAAATATCTCTTGCACCCTACGAGACTGGAACTTCTGCTGGCCCTCACAGCCAAGGTTAACAACACTTCCTTAAGTTATATAAGACTTCAGACTGCTCTGCTGAGCACTCAGCCCATTTGTTCAACCCGCCTTTAAGGGAACAATGTAACAACCATCCTTACTGGCCTTTGATTTCCCACGGAGTCAGCTTTTACAACCTAAACTATTGCATAGCTGCAGACTTACTCTCCCAAGCCCCTGACTCAGAATAGTGAAGGTGAATCATTGGAAGTGACTCCCTAAAATCTACCAGAAAGCTGGAAAGCACTATTTATGGCTGTTGGTTGATAAACAATGATACTTGTTGTTTAGGTCAGTTGGAGCCAGTCAGTGACTTGATTCAGTCAAGTATCCTGTTTCTTTTCCATGTGATACTTTCTATGCTGTTCAATAAATAGAGTGAAGCCCTTTGTTAGGGGCAGTCATACCATTCGTAGACATAATCAGACAGACACAAGGACACAGACAGAAAAGGGCAGACAAACACAGGAACAGACACAGGCTCAACAGAGAGGTAAACAGAAAGACATACCCAGACACACATAGACAGGCACAGAGATGGAGCTAAGCAGAGATTCAGACTCATACAACAGACAGAGGACGGAAGTCACAGGGAGTGTGAAGTAGAGGATTCAAAGCTGGACTTTGTCTCCGTTAGACAACCCCAAGGGGAAGTGTTTTTATTTCTTTCCTTAATGTGACACAGATGTGTTGTCGGTAACTTGGAGTTAACCAGTAATGCATACAATCTGCACATCCATAGAAATGATGTCACGGACACCTGGCTTTCCAGGCTCGTGTTTGGTGCCGTGGGAGAATTGGCAGACAGAACTACAGCTAAGATAGGTGATATGAACTTTCACGCATGGTTGTTCTTAAAGAAGCCGTGTTCTGTGACTGAGCATCCTCCATAAGATCCCATAAAGGTGAGCTGAGGGGTGCCCTGAGCAGCCGGCGGAAGTCACAGTGGAGTGTTGCAGGGCTCAGGACGAGGGCTCAGCAGATGTGTCCTCTAGGCACCCCTGGCTTTGGGGCACAGAACCACGTCCACTCTGTGTAGTGCTGGTGGGTTGAGGATCGAGAGAGGAGAGGCTCCAGGGACATAGCCACAGTTTCTGGGTGAACAAGGAGACGGGTCTATTTCTGGGAACCTTGGCTGTCGGGGTGTCCTTGAGACACTCTCCAGATGTTGCTTCTCCCAAACTTTCATATTCATGTTAAGGAAGCAGCCCAGGCCTAGCAATACCATGGCATCACCACACCTTTTTTTATGTAAATACTGCTTGATGAAATGAGGTGCGGGCTTGCTGTTGCAAAGAACACTTAGCTGTTAAACACTTTCGCTTTCCACTCCATTGACTTTCCCTATTTATAGCTATTCCAGCAGAGCGGTCTCTGTCATATTCATTTCCCGCCAGCTGCTGCTCTCCTCATCTTAGTTTGGAAGGGAGACCTAGAAGTGCCTGCCCAGCACTGCCTGTTTCCTGTGACATTGGCCTTCACTCTCAGTAGTGAAAATGCAGTGGGAGTCTCTTGTCTCTGCTGGAGGTGGTCCAGGGTAGACAGCAGCCATTCTGTGACTTGAGTTCACCTGATCAGAGGTAATACATGGCGTGAACTGAGAGAACTTAAAATTCTGAAGAGGGGAGGAAATAACGAGCCATGTAAATACTGTAATGAGGGTGGGGGGACAGATTAATATTAACACCAATATTAACAGTGATAGTAATGCTGGTAGTTAATCTTTATTGAGCTCCTCTCAATGCATAGAGCAAAGCACTAAAATCTTAAATGCATTATGCATTTAACCTCATTCCAGCCCCATGGGGTAGGCTTTGAGTGGGCAGTATTGATCTGAGAGGAGTGTGCTCATAGAAGGAGTAAGATTGTGGCTGGTAAGTAAAAAGTAAAATGAATTATGTGAGTGACTCAGGAGAAACCACCAGATACATCTTTTCTGTACAAAGACAAAATGAGGGAAAAGGGCAGGTACGACCGAGGGGTGTTTTCTGTTTTTTTGAATCCCTGAGAGTGGATTTTTAGGCAGTAGAACTGATGTCAAAGCAAAGGCTGAATCTGCATAAAGCACCACTTCTGGTTGCCCCAGTAACAGGACCCTTAGTTTAGGACAATAATATTATAATTGGAAAATGCAAATGAAGCAAACAGTAATGAGAGAGTTTTGTGTGGCCTAGTTAGCACCGCCTTGGGGGAAAGTAGACAGGAGATGAGGGCAGAAGGGAAAACATTTGCGTTATGCTTTAGTTACCTTGAGAGAGCTAGGCATGGCATGTACTTGCAGCTTCTCCCATAGGGTAGAGCAAAAACTGGAATGGATAATAAATCATGCCCTCATTGTCCACACTTCCTTGCCCTTTCCTCCACAGTCATAGCCACCTGGGAAAGGCTGAAGGGCTGTCTTTCTGGTGATCAGTGTCTGTGACCTTGGCTTTGGTCACTGGCGTCCAGGCCCCCCTGGGATCTGAGATGGACAGCATGGCCAGGCAGTGACTACATCAATCCTCTCTTTAGTTCTTTCTTCCTGTCCTGCTAACAGCAGATGGTTGGGCATGCCCTGAAGGACCCATGGGAGCAGGATGGAAGCCAGAAGAGCTTGACACAACTTTAAAAACAAGGAAATTGAGGTTCAGAAAGGCTAAGCAACATACGTGGGATTAGCCTTCAAACATTTGGTTCTAGTTCAAGCACGTCAGCGTCTCTCACTCCAGCCTCCCATTCAGAGTTTAAAGACTACCAAGACTTAAAAGACACAAGGAATGCATAATATCTTGATGTCTTTGCCACTTAGCTATATGTCACTGTGTCCAAAACATCCAGCAGAAGCAACTTAAGGGAGGCAGGCAGGTTTGAGGTGGGAGATGACAGAAGAGGATTCTAAGAGAGATGTTGAGTTGAACTGGCCTTCAGTTTCCTCACCACTGAGGCTTTCTAGTCCCTCAGTCAAACCAAGGCATCTACTTTTTAAGGTTTCTGAGAGAGAGAGAGAGGTCCTGGCCAGGGACAATGCAGGCTTTGCTAACCTGTGCCCTGTGCTGTGTGTCCACAGACTGGGTGCCTGTGATTGATGGGTGGCACCTGGGGTGGGGGTTTGGCTCTTTGTGAGGGGAGAGAGGCTGATGGGTTGTGTGTGGCCTGTCAGCTCCTCACAGCAGTACCTGCATCGACTAGATTCTAACAGGAAAGACTTGTGTGGGCTGAGACTTTCAGAGTTTCTGACATGCTGAAGTTGCCTAGGTCTTGGTGGTGGGAACGCATATGGAAGCTTCTCACTTCATTGAAGACAGGGAAGTACAGAAGAAACCTGGGGCAAAGTGCAACCTTTCAAAAGCCTGCCTCTAGCGACCTCCTTTCACCAGCTAGGTCCAACCTCCTAATGGTTCCGCAGCCTCCCCCACCCCCATCCCTGCCAAGGAGTGTCACTAGCCAGTGTCGGTATAATGTTCTTTTGGGATGTATACACGTTACCCTTGTTCATTCAAATGCTGATTTCTCTCCCCCACTCTCTGGTTTCAATCCGGACACTGCACTGTGATACTTATTCTAAACATCACCTGTCTCAACTTTGTGTAAACATGCCAAAATAAAAAAAAACCAGCCACAAAGTTGAGCAATGGAGAGGAAGGAGTAGGAGGGAGAGGGGAGGAGCCAGAGGACAGGAAGGAGTGGGAGGCAGAGGAGGAGGAGAGAGGAGAGAAGCAGGGAGAGAGAGGCTGCAGGAGAGGTCTTGGAACAACAAAAGCAAGTATAATGGGTAAAGTCTGAATGGTAGGAAACTAAGTGGGCTTGGAGGTTTAGGATGGAATAACTATTGCCCAGCATTGTGATCTAGGTTAATTAAGTAAATCCCAGTCTCTGTGTGGTGATTTGGGTATACAACTGTTCATGATTAACAGCATGCGTTACTAAAAGATACAGCAACAGCAAATAATCATAATTTTTACAACAAATGGTGCCCAAAGTGGGGCTTTACTAAAAGATATAGAATAGTAAATATTAACGCCAACTACAACAAGCCAGGATCAAGTGTTCAGAGCATTAACCTGTGGGGACATTTTAGATTTAGACTACAACAATTGCACCCAAATGGTCACAGTTCTTTCCCTCCTTTTCCTTTCTGATGGTCCTTCCATTGGCAGAATTTATGTCCCCAGTCCTTGGAACTGGGCTGGTCATGTACTTGATATGACATGATATCTGGATGACTTATCATTTGTGAGCCCAGGCCCTGGTACTCTGATGGGACTCTGCCCACTTTCCTGGAGCCCAGAGCCCAGGCTAGTCTGGTGGAGCTGGGGGAAATATCTGGAGGTGACCCAGGTTACAGGCTGAAGAATGAGATGCCTCAGGAAGTAATCCTGAAAACAGCACCTTGCTGTATACACAAGAGATCAGCAGAGATCCGGCAAGGCCAACAGAGTAGTTTCACCATCCCAAGGACTTAGGGAAATAAGAAATGTTTGTTGCTGAGTACCATCTTAGTTTCTCGTGCTGTGATAAAATACTCTGATGAAAGCCACTTAAAAGGAGAAAGAGTTTAGGTTGATGGACAGTTCCTGAGGGACTCAGCCCATCACGGTGCAGGAGGCATGGCAGCAAGCAGAAGACACAATGGTGGGAGCAGGAAGATGGTTGGTCACATTGCCTCTGCACTCAAGAAGCAGAGAGTGAACAGGAAGTGGGACCGTGACATATAGTTTTAAGGCCCACCCCCCAGCAGTGACTCGCTTCCTCCAGCTTCATTTCTTAGATCCCACAACCTGCCAAACATGTGAGTCTATTTGGGGATATTTCACATTCAAAACACTTGGGCACAATGGCATTTTGAGACTATTGTTACATTGCGTTATGATGGCAAAAGATAGGTAATTCAAAAGGCTATGGACACTCTGTAGTAGAAAGGTGTACAATAGAATATCAGGCAGCACAGAGGCACAGCTGATTTGGCAGGTCACGTGGGCTAGAGAATCCGAATCCTTGTGAGGACTGTTTACTCAGTGAGGATTAGGACGAACATTTGAAACACCCCACAGGCTGAGGTTTTGAAGGCTCCCCCACACCCCTGCTAATGGTTCTGTTTCCAGAGGTTCTGGAAACTTTGGTGGATGGGACATAGCTGGAGGAACAGATCAGTAAGGGGAAAGTCTTTGGGGGGTATATGTCCTTTCTCAGCACCCACTCCAGTCATGTGAACTGCTTTATACTCTGACATGCCAGGCTTCCTAGCAGGATGGATTGAACCTTCTGAAACTGTAAGCCAGGAGAAATCCTTCCTTTCTTGAATAGCCCATGTCATGTTTATGGGATCCTTATGATAAAAACATTGATGGATAGTAAAAGGTACTAATCTAACACTAAGACATTGCTCTTAGAGAAAGGAAAAATGACACCAACATTTTGTGTCGAGTTTCTCCTTACGGCAGAAAGGTAAGTGACTTGGGGAAGGTCACATAGCTGACAACTGGGATAGAAGGGTTCTCAGTCAGGCCTGATGGACTCCAACATCACTCTCTTCTTAATCCACTCCATGCTGTCTTGCGTGTCTTTATTAGTCACATCTTCACCTCGCAGTGGTGAAATCCCAGTGGAAGCATATCAAGGAAGGAAGGGTTTATTTTGGCTCACAGTTTGAGGGTGCGGTCATGGCATTGAAGTCATGGCAGCGTGAGCATGAGGCAGCTCATCACACTGCATCTCTAAGTCAAGAAGCAGGAAGAGAGATAAATGCTGGTAGCCAGCTTACTTTCCCCTTACTTATTCAGTCTTGAACCCCAGCTGGAATAATGCTACCCATATTTAGGGTACCCACTTTGATGAACATAGTCTAGAACCCCCCCTCCACTGATATGATCAGAGGTCTGACCCCCAGGGTGATTCTAGATCAGGTCGTGTTGACAGCTGATCGTGTGTTAAACTGGACCCTGTGCTTGCTATGGGCTTTCCTAGGTGAGTTGAAGATGGCCTTTGCCCACAGAAAACTGGAATTCCTTGTGACACTATGTGATGTTTGCTTGCGGTATGACATCCTCTCAGAAGAGATAATTATGGATTCTGATGGTAATTAATGAGCAACAGTTATCAGTGGCTCCTCTTGAAGTGGGCTTGGCTTTAAGGCAAATGAATTCCTGACCACTTTTCCACTGAGCTCTGGGCACATCTGTGTTCTAGAGTTATAATTGGGTTGCAATTTAGTGAGAAACTGAATACCCTCAGCAGTGTTGGGTTCCTCGCTTATCTTTGGATTAGGCAATGCTCACACTCAGTGCTATGCCCTATTAACATCTGCACAGGGCTTTAGGCACCAGGACCTTGGTCAAGCTAGGATCTGGGCCGGATAAGGCAGATGGGCTCAGAGCCACAATTAGATAGTGACAAACTAGCCAACTGCTCTGTGTCTATTCTTTATTTTGCATAGTCAGCCCCTGGGCTTTCATCTGGAATTCTGGACTGAACATAGGAAAGCATCCTTTGAATGGTTTTTCATCTGTTTTCTACTTCCCAGAGTAACGAGCACACTTTGTGAGTTCTATGTTACTCTAGAGTCCTAGCATCTAAAAATCTGACTACAGATTTCAAGTATACAATGCCAAGCAAGTTCATTCTAGGAGTTCATGGCTGCTGGGTCAATGGAGGCAGGAACTGATTCTGCAATGTTTTGAATCTGAATGGCTCCTAACAGGATCGGTTATAGGCATTTGTTTGCCAGTTAGTATTGCTGTTTGGGGAAGTTGTATCATGCTTAGGAAGTGAGCATACCTTGACCAAGTAGGTCACTGGAACAAGAATTTGAAGGCCATTCCTGCCCCTGCTTCTGGTTTAACTCTGCTTCCTGGTCATCCACGATGTGAGCAACTTCTGCTGCAGCCTATTGCCATCAATGGTGCCACAATGTCCCTAACGAGATGAGCAGAAATTCCCTGAAACTGGAGCCCAAATAAAGATTTTTCTCCCCTAGGTGGTTTCTGTAAGGTCATACTGACATAAAAGTAACTCTTCTGGTTAGTTTTTTTTTTTTTTTTTTGTCATCTTATCACAACCTAGAGTCACCAAGAAAGAAAGACTCAACTGAAAAATGTCCTTGATGATATTGCCTTGTAGTCATGCCTGTGAGAGACCATCTTGATTGCTGATTGACATGGAAGGGCCGAGCCCACTGTGGGCAGCACCATTCCCTGACAAGATTGCTTGAGCTATATAAGAAAGATCGTTGATCATGAGGCAGAGAGTGAATCAATAAGCAGTGTCTCTCAGTGATTCCTGCCTCCAAGTTCCTGCTTTGAGTTCCTTCCCTGACTTTCCTCAATGACAGTATGGTGCCTGTATGTGTAAGCCGAACAAGCCCTTTCCTCTCATAATTTGATTTTGATCAGAATGTTTTATCAACGACAGAAGAGCAAGTCAGGACAGTAATTAATGCAGTTATTTGAATGAGCCGGAGGCCATTAGGCCATGTGTGTAGGTTCAGCATGTGCAAAGCAAGCTGGACAAATCTAGGGACCTGTGTTCTTTTGTCAGAGTTTATCTTTTGGAGTGTGCCCAGTCATGAGAGTTGGTGTGTACTCTACGTTTCATGTGTGTATATGTTTGTGGGTGCATGCATGTGTGCAGAGATATGTGGAAGCCAAAGGACAACATGTGTCATTCTCGGGAACACCGCCATCCTCCATTTGAGCAGGGTGTCTTGCTGGCCTGGAACCCACCAGTTAGTCTGGACTGGTTGACAAGAAGGCCCTGGGGCTCCTCTGTTCTCTACTGTTTTACCACTGGGATTACAAGCGCATGTCACCAAGCCCAGCAGGTTCTGGGGACCAATCTGAGGTTTTCTTGCATGCAAGGCAAGCACTTTCCCAACTGAGCCACCATCTCTCCAGGCCAGTACTTACCCTACTTGGCCTACTTGCAGGATCCAGACCAGTGACTAATTGTGTGCCTATACACACCGAAAAGCCTATAGGGCCAGAAACCACTGTATGAAGTAAATTTCAAGATTCTGGCCGAAGGAAGACAGGGCTGACAGAATGAAGTCACAGCTGGAAGCCACACCAAGGAAAGATATGGGAGCAGAGAGATGGGAAATTTAATAATCACATGAAAAAATTAAACACCAGGCCCCAGTGGTTGTCGCTTTCCATCCGCTGAGATGCACAACACTTGACATCCAATTATAATTGTGGGTTCCTATAAAACAGCCCATTAACTGCAACCATAAATTATTATTGCTTATGTGGAGCGGGCTGCTGGTTTAGTAGCTGATAGTGAGGATTACAGAAATTATTAACGAGCAACAGTGTCTCTTGGAGTCTTCTTGGTTTTCGGAGAATGTGCAGACACTGGAGGAGTGAGGACAGCCGCTCTGGAGTTGGGCCTGCGTGTTCTGCTCTGGATAACAACTTCCTTTGTATGTGACGGTGGGAATTCTTTCTCGTCAGCGCCTCAGATTTCCTACCTAGTTGTTTTCCAGAGATAGGAAGGGCAGGGCTGGAGTCGGGGGAGTGGTGTGTGTTACTCACAGATGGCTGCTCATATACACGCAGCCAGTCAGCAGTAGCAGTTGCTTACACTTGCTGAGTGAGTTGCACATCCCTGGCAAACAGCTGTAACTTCTCAGTGCTTTCATTTTCTCTCTGTATCTTACGGGGGTTAGGGGCAGAGATGCCATGAACCTCAGTTCTCACGAAGCTGGGGGTGCAGAGAGGTTATTGGTAACTTGGCTATGTTCAGAGGGCTAGGAAATGGAGGTCTGACTTTAAACCCAGGCCCTCGTCCTCTGGATTGGTATCCACCATCCTGAACTTCTTAACAAGACCCGTTCTTTCACTCATGACTGTGCACACATCTGAATAGTGAGATATTTACAAATCGACTCTGAACTCTTTCTGAGGACAGCCCCTCTCACACCGCGCGACTGGCTGTTTATAGATCCAGAGGTTGAGAACTCAACACAAACACACACACACACAAATACGAATGCATGCACACGTGCTTGCTTGTGCACAGAGGTGCATATGTATTCACAAGAACACACGGTCTCTGAGAGCCAACTGCTTCTGACTATGTGGTGAAGTCAATGCTGACTCCATATAGAGAGGGATTTTTTTTAAAGAAACAAACCGTGTTTGAAGAGCTTTCTTCACCGTTCAGCGTGTGTTGGCAGCTTCCCCTCTCTAGTGTTCTTTCCTGTTTTCTGGAGCTCATCTTTCAGGGGACTTGTTTCCCCCTGGTGCGGTGCCAAGGCTTCTATCACTCTGTCTATGGTTGGCTCCGCGGCCTCCCAGAATTTTCCAGCCTCAGGTCCACTCGCAATGCCTTTGTCCATTCCCCAGGGTCATGGGGGTATTGTACTTTTTCTCCTTTGAGTGGCATCGGGTGAGTGGATAGAGGTAAGTGTGCAGACTAGACTTTCCCTCTGGAGAGCAGAAGTTGTCTGTGCTTTTGAAAATATTTGGCAATATATATTTTTTCACAGCAAAGAGAATATGTTATAGCTAGGGATGCTGGCCATGCCTGTAATCTTAGTACTCAAGAGGCCAAGGGTGGAGAGTTGGAAACCTGAGGCCAGACTGCCTTATATGGTATGCCTTCAAAGTAAAACAAACACAAGTATGGGCCTATCAACTTTCTGACAAACACCCGATCACACCTAATATGCTCCAGAATTCTATAAGGCAGGAGCTGAAGAAAGGGAAAGCCTTCGTCCATCAAACGCACACAGCTAAAAAGATAGCAGAATCAAGCTTTGAAATCTGTAACCCAAATTTGGTTATTGAAACACAAAGCCAGACTTTTAATATAATCTACATCTTGTTTTGACCCAAAGTAATTCTCTATCTCCCTCCCCCCATCCGTCCCTTTCCTCCCCTCCCTCCTTTCCTTCCTTCTTTCCTTTCTTTCTCTTTTAACATGGTCCCATTCTGTAGCCTAGGCTGACTAGAACTCAACTATGTAGCTCGGGCTAGCCTCAGCAGCCCCTTCCTGCCTCAGCCTCTCACGTGACCTCACAACCATGCCTGGCATACTACTTCTTAATTGTTCTATTTTTTAATAAATGCAGTCCCTTTTCATGCCTTGAGAAAACACAGTGTAGAAGTAATAGCAAACAGGTGCCCCCATTTTTCTTTGGCTTGTGTTTCAGAAGGACCTCTTAGCCAATGTCTTCTTAAACTCCCAGACAGACAGGTAGACACTGAAGAGAAAGTGTTGGACCATGCCAGCCCTCATTGGACCTTTCTGCCGTAGGGCTGAGATGGTAGGAGACTTACACTCTTGTCATTTTCTTTCTCTGGGTTAGGATTTCGGTTGTCTGTGGTGAGTAGGATCTATGTTTCCAGAGAGTCAGCATTGCCTACAGAAGTTTCTTGCCTGGCCAAGCAGTTTCCTTTCTGGGATTATTCTTGCAGAAGAACTTACTAGAGCGCAAACCTTCTCCAAGTGTACTCATTAGGAACTCTACAGAAATGCCTTGTCTGGGCTTCACATGTTGTCTGAGGGAGTTGCAGGCCCGACACTCTTTGATCCAGGGTATATGCTGACCATGCATTACCTTGGTCCCATCCTCTGAGTCCAGGGGTATGGTGGTTTGAAAGAAAATGGCCCCCAGAGGCTCACAGGGAGTGGCAGGAGGTATGGCTTTGCCAGAGTAGATGTGGCTTTGTTTGAGGATCTGTGTCATGGGGGTGGGCTTTGAGGCTGCAGAAGCCCAAACCTGGCCTAGTGTATCTCACTGTCTCTTCCTTTTGCCCGCAGATCCAAACATAGGACTCTCAGCCACCTCACCCTCACCATGTCTGCCTGTGTGCCACCATGCTTCTCTCCATAATGATAAAGGACTAAACCTCTGAACTGTGAGCCAGCCCCAATTAAATGTTTTCCTTTGTAGGAGTTGCTGTAATGGTGTCTCTTCGCAGCAATAGGAACCCCAACTAAGATAGGAGGTTGCTGCGGTTTGGATGCAAAATATCTTCAGAGCCTCATGTGTCTGAAAAACGGGCCCCTTGCTGATGGCGGTATTTTGGAAAGTTGTGAAGTCTCAGAAGGCAGAGCTTTGCTGGAGGAATTTGGTCCCATGGAGGTGAACACTGGGGCCATTTCCTGTTCTCTCTGCTCTGTGACTGCAGCTGGCATCTTGCCTTCTCCATGGTGACCTAAAACCATGAGCCCAAATCAACCTCTCTTCCCTTAAGTTGCTTCTGGTCAGACAATTGATAACAGCAACAAGAAGAATAACTAACAAAACACACCCTTGCCCCTTTGTGTGTGTAAAAACCTCTTTAGCCTCCGTGTGTTGCTGGCTCCATTTCCTGCCTCCAGATAACGATGAGGGTCTCTCTCTACACGCCCGTATCCATCTTCATTTCAGAGACCATTTCAATTGAAATTTGTGAAGAAAGAAGAATTAACAGCATGAGCCTAAATGATGATAATAAAAATGCAAATTTAAATTCCCCTCTTAATACGTAAAAGGACTGAAAGGACAAATACTCAGAGGTATATCTCGGTAGGGGAATTACAAGCGATTTTTATTCTCTGCAGTTTTTTTTTCTATCTATTGGATATCCATTACTTTTACCTTGTATTTTTCATATCAAAATGTCAAACATGTAGAAAATAATGTAACAGATATCCATGTACCCACCATAAAGACTTAACACGTGTTAACATTTGCCCTATTTGATGATAAATCTATTATTTTAAGGGCATCAATTCCTTTTATAACCAAAGTCTTGCAGGACTAATTACTTTTAGAAATAGTTTGTTTCTTAACAGATGGAGACCTGGCACTGGACTGTCAGAGTGATTGTGAGTGCTTTAGGGCACCTCTGCTGTTGAGACAGAAACAGATAAGAAAGTTTGAGGTGCATACGTAGGCTCAATGTCTGAAAATGCCTACACGGGAATGCAGACCTGTGTCTGTCTGCACACTGGCATCCCTCAGTAGTGTTTTGGAAGTGCATTGAGCTTTCCCCACCATAACATGCTAAAGTTCAGTTTCTGATTGAGCAGGACTGGTGTAGGCCTGAGGGTCTGCATCTCAACAAGTTGTCAGGCGATGTAGAGTTGGGTACCAAGATTTCAGAGGACTCTGCATTATCCCAGACAGAAGGAGGCCATCCTGGTGGTATATGTCTGGAATCCAGGCACTTCGGTCAGAGTCAATGCTGTATTGGATTTAACATTAAAAAAAATCCTAAAAATAAAAATAATTAAAAAAATATGATCCTGTTCCTGGAGGAAAGGATTGGGGGCTAAAGTTTTTCAGGTTTGGCTCTTAGCTTTGAGTGTTCTAATTGTTATCAATTATTATAATTAACTCTTGGACTAGAATACAAAGGCCAAACTCTACAATCTAACCTCATTAGAAAAAAAAAGATAAATGTTTACATATTCCCACATTTTCTACTTTCAGCATATCTGAAAACAAGATGATTCATCTCACTGTCGGTTTGGAAGAGGATCTTAGTTATTGCATTGGTCAAGTTTTCCCACCAGATGTGAATATTTGTTGTGTGTAATAATTAATCTTCATTATTAACCTGTCTGGGTTTAGGATTTGAAAGTGTCTTTGAGGGTGTTCCCAGAACGGGTAACGGTGTGGAGAGACCCACTCCATGGTCTGAGAGCTCAGATGGAAGGAGCAGGAAAAGGAGGAGGCTGCCAGCCTACTCCCTTTCCCTGCTCCCTAAGAAGTGCACAGTGAACTGAGCACCTCCACTGAGGGACCCTGCTTAGAGGCCTTCACCTTAGAAGTGAACTAAGTCCTCTCAAGCCAGGAGTCGAAACAGCTCCTTCCTTCTTAACATGGTTTGCTTGTCTTGGTTCTCTGCTTGATTGGATCTAGGACTGAGTAAGACTCATATCTCTGGGAGGGGGATGACTGTCCCCCAGGATGAGTAACACCTTCCAGTGGTCGTTCACATGTGAAGGGTTTTGAGAGACAAGATGCTGCTTTTGCCTGCCCACTTTCAGTCTTTGTGCTAAGTGCATCTACTCTGTTGCTGCAACTGTGGCTGCCATCCTTCATGGGCATCAGAGCCCAGTTTCTTCAGCCTCCCAGTGTGAACTGAACCAGCAGCTCTCCTACAATCGCCCGGGCGGTGGATACAACGTTGACCTGCTGGACCTGTGTTAACTGAATAGACATCCAGTTTGAAATTCTCTGGCATGCAGATAGCCATTTGCTGGACTATCCAGCCTATATTGTGCAAAACAGTCCAACAATCCCATTGTGAATGACATATTTTCATTCTCTCGTCCCTGTTTCTCCTGAGAACCCTAACACTTCCCTTACATTTTTTGTTTCTTCTGTTGAGTGTTTAGTCACAGAGGTAATAAAAATTTGTGGTTTGAGAGTTCTAATAAGGTATAATTTTACTTTCCATGTGATCTGAGCTAACTGGGAAAAAAGACAGACATCTAAAGCTGACAAAAGATTGCAGTTGCCTTCACATCCTTGTGATGGTTTGGCTGAGTTCCGACTTTGTGAATCAGGAGTTACTGGTGCCTTCCTGTCTTCTCCCTCAGCTGGGACACTGGGAAGCTCTGCTGTGGTGTACAGTGGGCTTGAGAAACACACCCATTTACCCAGGTACTTGTCTGAGTCTAGACTGATACAAGACTAGAATTTTCTGATAAATGAACTGTACCCAGGCAGGGAAGAGGGACCAACTGTGTTGTGGGTTTGTTTGTTTGTTCGTTTTTGTTGTTTTGTTTTTTAGTTAGAGTTGATGGAACCAATGTTTCCATTTACAATAAAAATGGAGGTTTCATTTTCAAATAACTGAGGAATAAGAGAAGTGATGGTTTAAGGACAAAAATTAAAGTGATAGAGAGATGGCTGAGTGGCTAGCAGCACTTGCCACTCTTGCAGAGGATCTGAGTTTAGGTTCCTGTGTCTCACAGCTCACAATCTCTTCCAACTCCAGCTCTCAGAGACTGAATGCCGTCTTCTGGCCTCTATGGGTAACAACACACAAGTGCACATACACAGATGAACAAACAAACACACAATAAATAAATAAAAATTATGGTAATGACTATATAAATACTGTGGACACTCAAATTTGAGACACACCGGCCCAGTTAAGATCCCCAGAAGTCTCATCTTTACAAACTGGAGATGAGTCTCTTTTCTTTATGTTTTTCATTGTGGACAGGAGGATTTAGGTCATTATCCAACTCCTAGCCATGATTTTGTTCCAGCTCATTTAATAGAGAATGGGTAAAACAAAAAATTTCAGGCCATTGATTTATTATTTCATATATAAATTTTGATTTCATATATAAATCATTTATAAGTTGAGCTTATTAGTATTGACCCAAGGCTTTTAATTCTCCTTTCTGTCTCTCATCTTACTGAATTCACCACAAAAACCTGAGTGGGTAGACTGGTAAATTGGTTTTGTTTTAAATGATATGAAAAGAGACTGTACTCTTTAAAAACTTGGTCTTTTTTTTTTTAAAGGAAACATGTCCTACTGCATTAGCAAGCAGGGAAGATTTTCCTTCCATCCATTGCATGTCATAGTTACATTTACAGGATCTAGGAAGCATGAAATAGTGAATCCCATTGGCTAAATGTGCCGAGTAAAATTGGCAACATACGCATGAAGCCCAAACTAAAACTCTGTATTTGGAAGAAAACTCTCGGAATCCAAATGGGAAACATCAAATTACTCCACTCCAGCTGTTCATTCACTTGGTTACCCAGGAACTATTTTGTTGCCATTTTCCCAAAAGGTTAATTGCTAAACATTTGTGATTAGAAAATTAAAGGTAGTCCCCAAATATGCTTTATAGAGAGGTCACAACCTCTCCTGCAAAGAAAACTCTTCAGAAAAGTCAGGAGACATTTTGCATTTGAACCCTTATAACAATCTCCATATTAAAACATTCTTGAAATTATTTTCCCTTGAGCCATGCCTCACTGGTCACACAGCTTGCAGCGATCCGAATCAATGCTAAGCTCCTGTGTTTATATAGGTCGCTGGATGGACTTGTAACAGAAACGGCAGAGGAACTGATCTCAGCAAAGGCAAAGAAATTGCACTCACATTTGGTTCTCATTGTTGGTGGTGTGAACTTAGAGGGCAAGTGGTGTAAGCAAGTGCTTAGATCTTTGTAACAGAGGCTCCACCATTTCCACAGTCCATCGCCAGGGAGGTCAGTGGTCTCCGTACCCTGGGACATGAGACTGGGAGAAAAACCTCATGGTGCTACTGTCGCAGGAGTCTTGTGGGTCTAATTCGGTCAAGAAGCATAAACAGTTTGGGTAGACGTTCATTTGGCAAAGTAAACAGTCCAAAGAGAGGTTGGAGCGAGTGGCCTCAAAGGTGGGGAACAGCCGGTGGGCTCCACATTGTGGATTTAAAGGAATTTCTTACGGACACTTACAAGGTAGGTGGCATACCAGTGGGATGAGGTGACTCTCAAATGATGGTGGATGAGCTCTTCCTTTTAACACATTCTTCCCACAATCCACTAGAAACACCCTCAAAAGAGGAGTCTCACTGTGGCTGATGTTATAGCGGTTCTAGTTTTTTGTGGATGCGGCCCCTCCAGTTTCTAATGAGGTGGGAACAGCCTAACTTCAGCTTCAGAGAGCCTTAACCACAAAAGGGCATCTGGCCTTCAGGGGGCACAGCTAGGCAGTGTAGCTGCCGTTCCATTGTTATTTCAGACCGAACCTCACTGCTCAGGAATCTGTGCAGAGAGGTGTCCAGAAAAGCAAACAGAGAGTTTTTAGATGGTGCAAAACAAGACTATTCTTAGTGTGCATCTAAGGGCATACGAACAGCATGGATTGGACTTGATGGCAGAGGAGAAAACCAGGACGCAAAGAGTGGTGCGTAGGGAAAGGGCAAGAAAGGGGGAAGGAGGATCTGACAGGAGTTGGGAGAGAGGAAAATACATTGTAAAAATGTCTCAAAGAACTAATAAAGAGGTCCTGACATTAAAGAATATGGTGGACTTAATGATTGTCTTTTCATAAAGCACGAGAAGGGGAAAAGCAACGTTTTGTTTCAATGTATTTATCTATCCGATGTGGTTTTTAAATAGACCCTAGTCCCTCAAATAAGTCAGACAGAACACGTGAATAGCTTACTGTGTCCTCTAATTTCCTAAAAGTTTGTTTTAGCAGGAGATGGGGGAGCATGCCATTTTTTTAAAAGATTGAAACAGTGAGGTATTTGAGATTTCATGCCATTCGATATTTTGAACTTGGGTTGGCAAAACACATTAAAGATACGGCAGATCACCTAGATACAGCAGGTATTTGTGCTACAAGATGGAGCAGAGCTCAAGCATTGCTTCCCAAGCTCAGAATCTTCTGAGCTAGGCTGTGGTGCTGTTTTGGAAACTTAATAGGGTTAAAAAATGTCACATTATCTATCTATCTATCTATCTATCTATCTATCTATCTATCTATCTATCCATCCATCCATCCATCCATCTATCCATCCACCCACCCACCCATCCATCCATCTATCATCTATGTGCGGAGTGTGTCTAGTGTGCGTGTGTGCTTTCCTACTTGAATGCATAGGTGTGCACGTGATTTGAGGTCAGAGGACCACTTTCAGGAGTTGGCTTCTACTTCCACATAAGAGCCCTGGGGATCAAGCTCAGGTCTCTTGGCAGCAAACCCCTTGACCATCTCACCAGCCCGGTGTTGAGTTTTTTAACTGAGAACTGTTCTTGGTGTCATACTCCTCTCTGTTAGCAGTCTCTGTAATCACTGTTCTTGGAGGCGTGCACCTCTCCATAGAGCTTTGGTTATTAACTGTCCATTTTTCATTAGGTCCCTTTTCACATGAAGTCACTGTTGACATCAGTCAGTGGCAAATCATCTGCCCACAACTAATCTAATACCATAATCTGTGATTTAGACTCAAGGAGGGAAGAGATAGTCTTATATTATTCCTCTACCAGTCCAGACTGCTGCTAATTAATAGTTGTTTTAACACACCATCTGGGCCTCCAACAGAAGCATCTGATTTAGACTCTCATTATTGCACAAGGGGAAGGCTAACATGAGGGTTACCCCAGTTCCTATAAAAAGGAACATTATTTTGATGAGTGTCTCGCACATGCCGATCTCTCTCAGGAAATTGGTCCTCTCTCCTCTGAACTCACATCATGAGATCAGTTGAGATGCAGTTGCCATCAGCTTTCCTCTTTGCCCTAAGTATTCAGAAACTCCTGGTACGGTGGCCCAAACCTTAAATCCCAGCACTCGGGAGGCGGGGGCAGGTGGATTGCTATGACTTTGAGGTCAGCCTGGCCTACAGAGTGAACAACCAAGGCTGAATAGAGAGGACCTGTCTCAACAAACAAACAAACAAACAACAATGATAATTTAAAAAACTAGAGTATTCAGACTCTCAAAGCTCTGTTTGAGCTCAGCTATAGGACTTTTTCCACTATAATGTTTCTTGGCATAATGATGGTGTGTTGCTCCCCCTTCTCTTCCTCCTCCTGTTCACTGCTGTGCTACCTCCTCCTCGTCATCTTCTTCAGCTCGTACCATGCTGCCCAAATTGGCCCAGAACCTCCTATGACCGTCCTGCCTTGGCCTACCAAGTTCTGGGATTTAAACACGTGTGCACCCTGATGCCCAGATCTTACCTTTTTAATTATGGAACTTTTAATCTGAAATTTTTGTGCTGACTCCTGTATTTCTCAGATGTCAGTTTGGATTGAGAAGGAGGCTTAGCTACCCCAGACCCTGTGTTTGTCCTTGCCATCACGCATGAAGTACCAGGCTCTGTGTCTTAGGCCTTATACCTGTTACCACTTCTCAGATATGTCGGAGAAGATTTGACGAGTGCTGTGACCAATAGGACACGTATCTGCTCTCTAGCCTCAGGTCTAACAAACTTTGTGATGGCAACTTCTTAGAAGAGAATTCAAATGTTTACATCGTAGTTCACATCTCTTAGAATCAGAAGTTGTAGATTTGAGACCTCATTACAGAACTCAGGTTCCATATAAGGTAAATCTTTGGGCTTCAGTTTCTTCCCTCTGTGAAACAGGAATAAAGATTTTTTTATTACAAAGTGAAAATGAAGTTATGTGAAAGGACCTCATTCCTTTACACCAGTATAAAACTCACATCTTATCATTCAAAGACATGGTTGAACTCATATCCAAAATACCCCCCGTGCCTTGAATTCTTCACCTGTGCCATTATCTTTCCATCGTCGTATTATCCAGCATCCCCTTGCTGGTCTAAGGACTCTGAACATAGAGAGCCCCTGCCAGGGGTTCTCAGGACTCAGAAAGTGGTAGAAGAGGTCTGTCCAGCTGCTGTCAGGGGCCTAGAACTGAGCTCTGTTAAGATATAGTTTGTCTGTGTTTGGTAAACTGCAGAACACTAGCTAGTCTCTAGTACAACCAAATAGCCAGCTGTACATTGAAGAATTAGGTCAAGGGATGAGCCACATCCCTCTAAGTCTAGAAAGAAACAGAGCCCCTCCCTAGAAGCATGAGGGCAGGACAGCAAGTCTGTCAATAGTGGTAAGATGGTACTCTCAGCCAAGCTCCACGCTGAGATGTTCTGGGACAGATCGTGTCTGTCAATCATGATCTAATTAGCCAGGTGTCATCAATCATTTATAGTCAGATGGGCATCAGCCAGACACATGTCAGTCATGCAGATCTGTCTCAAGGCCTTTGAGACACATGGGAACAAAACAAATGTCAGACACATACGTGCATGCATCTTTGTTAAAGGTATCGAGTGAGGAGGGGGGCATGAACATTGTGTCCCAGTATCAAGCAGGAAGAGGGCTGATTTAAGAATTAAGAAGTTGTCTATCCCATTTGTCCTTCTAAATGAGGATTGAGCATCTTCCCTAGGGTCTTCCTTGTTGTTTAGCTTCTTTAGGAATATAGATTTCAGTGTGTTTATCCTATATTATGTAGCTAATATCCACTTATGAGTGAGTATATGCCATGTGTGTCTTTCTACTTCTAGTTTACCTCACTCATTCTGATCTTTGCTAGTTCCCACCATTTGCCTGCAAATCGGAAGCAGGAGAAGACAAGGAACAGGACAGGAGCCTACCACAGAAAGCCTCTGAAAGACTCTATTGATTGAAGTATTGAAGTAGAGGCTGACTTATAGCCAAACTTTGGGCAGAGTGCAGGGAATCTTAGGAAAGAAGGAGGAGATAGAAAGCCCTGGAAGAGACAGGAGCTCCAAAAGGAAACCAACAGAGCCTGATCCTGAAGAGAATGATATCCCAACCAAGGACCATGCATGGAGAGAACCTAGACCCCCTCCTGAGATGTAACCCATAGACTAAGTCTCCAAATGGGGTCCTTGGTAAGAGGAGCTGGGACTTTCTCTGGCATGAACTCAGTGGCAGGCTCTCTGATCACCTCCCCCTAGGGGGGTGCAGCCTTGCCAGTCCACAGATGAAGACAATGCAGACAATCCTGATGAGACCTGATAGGCTAGGGTCAGATGGAAGGGGAGGAGGACCTCCCCTATCAGTGGACTAGGGGAGGGGCAGAGGGGGAGAAGAGGGAGAGGGGATGGGTTTAGGAGGAGACAAGGGAAGGAGGCCACAGTCGAGATACAAATTGAATAAATTGTAATGAATGATGATGATAATAAAATCAACCCCCCCCCCAAAAGGATTAAAAATTTTCTAAAAACTCTCCTGTTCGCCTCTGCTTTTCTCTCCCATCTTCTGTGGCCTAGCGACTGTAATATATGTAACATTTCCAATGATAGAAGTCGAATAAAGCAAAATTGCATTTTCCTCTGAGACTGGGCTCCAAGTCAAACAGGTTAGAGAGCAAAGGGGCATAGGCAAAGTCACCCTGAGACATCCCCTCAGTCCAACATCTAGGCTTTCACACTCCACTTTAATCTGTTCATGATGCCAAAACAAAAACGCCCAGACTGAGTTCTTGGTCAGCAATAGAATTGCATCTCACAGTTCTTTTGGCGAGGAAAGGCCAAGGCCAAAGTGATGACAAGCACAACCGGTCTCTGCTTCCAAAGTGATGGTTTGTAAGTGCCGAGTCCTTAAACGACATGACAGATGGAAGGACAAAGGTGACGGAACTCACTCCATTAAGCTCTATGACGGGGGTGTGTGCGCAGAGCCCTAACAGTCTGCTTGCCTCCCAAAGGGTCTACCTGCGGCTGCTCTGCATTGAGGATTAAAGCTTCAAAAGGAGTTTCGGAGAGGACAGATAGTCAAACTGCCTTTGCAACGGTCCCTCGTTCACCAGATTTTTGTTCATTCGTTTGAGCATCAGACGCACTAAGTGGCTTTTGTTTAGGCACCCTGGAATAAAAGCTAAGTAATACTCATCATTAGAGCCAATTAGAGAAGCAACACGGTGTCCATGAGAATCACACACATGGAGGGGGAGATAAAAGGCCCGGGGCCTTCTTCATATCGTTATTCTGCCGCGCTCGTGCATGCTATCTGCAAAACACGGAAGATAACATTGCCGTGCCGTTTAAATCATTTCTCTTCTTTTGCTGACAGAATGGGATTGAATTTACTCGGATCGGAGCCTTATGAAGAGGTAACTCCTGGCGTCACCAGCTGAGCCGCCTCTGACTCAAAGCTGAAAATGCATTTGCTCCAGACCCCAGGATCTGGTTAATTCTAGGCACCAAGAACCTGAATGCCTAACACAGGTGGCTGCAGGTTTATCACCATAGGGGTTCTCCAGCCAGGGGAGCTGGGAGAGAAGCAATTAGGTAGGGGTGTACTCAAGCTAGCTAGCTACTCTGTCTCCAAGAAGTCGCTACTGTGTATGCTCAGCCACCCTGCTGTGGTAGCTAGAAAGTGGCCACAAGGGGAGCATTTACACCAGGAAGCTTGGCGGTCCCTACAGCCCATGTCTCCTTTTGTCCTGCCACTCCCCAGAGAGCTGATTTACTAGCTTGGAGAAGGAGGTAGAGAAAAGTCGGTACTGGGATCCCCCACCTTCCGAACTCTAGTGGAAAAGAGGGAGAGACAAATGGTTTTGCTGTTTTGTTTGTTTGTCTGTTTTGAGACAGGGTTTCTCTGCGTAGCCTTGGCTGTCCTAGACTCACTTTGTAGATCAGGCTGGCCTCATATTCACAGAGATCTGCCTGCCTCTGCCTCTCCAAGGGCTGCGATTACAGGCGTGCTCCACTGTGCTCAGCTGGGGGAGACAAACTAAAAGTATGGGGAGCATGGGCCTCTTCCTAGGTCCACTGTGAA
Organism: Pachyuromys duprasi; assembly: GCA_028658305.1. Lineage (NCBI taxonomy): Eukaryota > Metazoa > Chordata > Mammalia > Rodentia > Muridae > Pachyuromys > Pachyuromys duprasi. The sequence goes on from CM053758.1 coordinate 16,957,429, forward strand.
GATGGGCAGCTTTTCAAACATTTGGGTTTGTAGCAGAGGCTGCTAACTGCCTTCCTGACACCAATTCCCCCTTCTTCCCAGGCATCAAAACCCCAGGTTGACCTTCATTCACTGGCTTTTTCTTCATCCAGAGGCAGCCAAAAGATATATGCATCTTTGACCCAAATAAAAATATTTGTTTCCATAGGGTTCTTGGGATGTCCTACAATGCAATGTCCAGGTTCTTTGCATCTCAAACAATGACTCGAGCAAGATAAATGTTACTGGGCAATCAATACCCCCCTTTAAGAGAGACCGATTCTTTGTTTAAACTAGAGTTGTCATCAGAGCATCCAGTTAAGAAGACTGGTCCTATGGAACACATTTACATGCTCACGGCACAGCGGCAAAATGTGGTGAGAGTTTTAGAAGCGCATGCCAAGGCATCTATGCTTGCTTTCCCAGCCCCCAGAGATAATATGCAACACGATTAGGCTGGGTTTATTCTGAACCTGTTTCAAACGAGCCACTTGATCGTGGCTTGTAAGAGCAACTTCATTCAAGGTACAGGGGAAGAGACAGGATGAGGAAAATTGCTATGAGCTCAGTTTGGTTAGAGCTGCAGGGCATCTTCGTTGGCAGGAATCTAGCAGCCGTGGCAGGTTCTGCTGCCAGGGAGCAAATGAATGAGAACAAACTGAGGACCTACTATGTGCCAAAAGAGCATTTTCCCACCTAATCTCCACAGCAAACCTCTTACCCTGAGTACAATGTTTGTCTTGACCAACTGACGATTAAATTGTTCCAGAAAAGAAATAATTTGCCCAAAGTCGTATAGCTAAGAAAGGAGAATTTGAAGTCAATCCCATTGGGCTCCCAGAGTGTTGCTTTCTCTGTTTCGTTCAGCTTTTAGGTAGAGGCAGGGCAAGGGAAGCAAGGACTGACCCACATTCCACTGCAAAGGAGAAGCATGCTCACAAACCAAGTCAAAGAAGTTTAGAGAGCAGCACACACACAAAGCTTTGCTCTGTGAGTAAGAGTCTGTGTCTGGGACAGGAAGCTGTCCCTCCATACTTGCTGTCCTCCGTGTCTATAACAGAATACTTTACATGTTCCTTCCTCCCTGCATCTCGCGATGTGGCAAAGGGATTGAGTTCTACCGAAGCAGGAGTGCATGAAAGTAAGGCTACTACTCTGTACAAGCCTCAGGCATACCGTTTACACCACCGGGAGGCTGTGAATAGAAAGAGTGCTGTGACCCAGAATAGAAGCAGAAAGGACGCTATACCCTCAGATAGAAGAGACAGATTTCTCCTGAACCCTCTTTGGGTCCTGAGAGAATGGTGTTGGAGGCGGCAAAAGCCAGCCATTGTGACGGTTGAACTCTGACCCATCATCTCTGCACTAAACTCACTTGTAACAGTCTGGACTTGGTCGGTGCGTGATAGCTCCCCTTTATCTCTCCTCACTTTCAACTCAGCACCAACCACAGAAAGACAAACCCAACCCTTAAACTGCGCTTTGGAGAGCTTTCCAGTGCCAGCAGCCTCTGCTCAGGGTACGCCTGCATCCTGCATTCCCTTCGTTCACGGGGAAGCTTTCCCCCTGGTTTTTGAGCCTCTGCCTAATGCAAGAGTCCGTGCTGTAGTGAGCCAGCTCTGAGTCAGTATGGCTGCTGCTGCTTCTTTAGGGTGGCCTTTATTTCTTGTCCTCTTCCTGTGGAGTGAAAAGCAGACATATGTCGAGTCATCTTGAACTCTTACAGGTGTGGTGTCTCCGCATCTTTGGTATTGAAGACCAGCCAGCCACCTGCTTTGAGATACTAGCAACAGATAGTCACACTTCAGTCTTTTAAGGTACTTCTTTGGGTTTCTGTTTTTAACAATCTCTCTGTCTCTGTCTCTCTGTCTCTGTCTGTCTCTCTGTCTCTCTCTCTCTCTCTCTCTGGTGAGTGTCTCCCTGAGGAGGCCTTTTAATCTCAGATGCAACAGTCAGACTTCATCTATTTAAACTGTACTAATTTGGGACTTGTGCAACTTTTGCCCTGGGGCAGCCTGAGTGAGAGGGAACATTTACACTGGATTAAAAATCAGAGTTTGCTGAGCAGACTCCTGGACTCTGGATTTAAACTAGGATTTTAAAGGTACCTTAGCATCTTCCATTTGCATTCAATGATTGATATACTAATTACAGCAGACGTACCTATTCATTAAGATGGGATGGCTGTGAATGCTGAGCCTGGGCAGCCAGTGAATACTGGCTGTGTAGAGGAGAGACTGCACATAGATTCTCAGAGAACTCTCCCCAGGATGAGATAAACTATCGAGTTTTACTGGCCTTTTATCAGGGTCTTCTTTTATGTCCTGGCTAAGGCTTTGGCCAGAGTGTGGCTCGGGCTACCAGGGCACTGAACACATTTCAGTGGGTAATGCTATAGAGAGATTTATTGCTGCCTTCCTACAGTTTGTCCTTCTGTTCACCAGCGGCTCAGGGTCAGGGTTCCAGGAAGCAATGGCTGCTCATTCATCTGTTACATTCTCAGATCCACAGGGGTTCAACTCCTCAGTCGCTCCTCAGTGCCACGGGTGCAGTCATCTGCTGTCTGCAAGATGCTTGCCTCACAATACCTGCCTGTCTACCTAGAAACACTAGATGTCTAGCCTATCTTACTATCTTTCAAAGCTAAAGGCACAAATATAAGAAGAATCACAGAGACCTCTTACTGTCAGCATTTTACAACGTCCTGTTCATGGCTCTCCGAAGGGCGTCAAAAGTCCGTAGTCACTGTCTCAAGCCTAGAGTTGCCTCCAAACAACAGAGGAAGTGCAGAGCCTTGCAGGGACAGAGAACTTCCCAGATGAGGAAATTACCTATGAATGGAAGATGTCCTGGAGCAGGGTGATCATCTTATGGTCACCAGGGTGTTCTTCCCATGTAATAAGGTCGTCTTTGGACCATCTTGCAGAACCAGAACTGGGCAAAAGCATCCAGACTGCAACTTGACAAGGGCAGCTTTTGGCTCCTGGTGTTGGACCCTGCTGTTAAGGTTGAAATCTGGCATTACTGGTTAGCCCCTGAGCTCCATGATAAAATGAGAGACTCCCTTTCTCAGCTGGGTTCCCTCATCTCTGCCTGATCTGGGGAAACCCCAGGTCCTCTAAGGAGTGTCACATAGCTCTCAGAGAGATTATAGGCCCAACCCTTTCCCAATAAGAAACCCGTTCAATGTACCCTTGAGGATTCCTGGAAATACCTTCCTCCATGCTAATGAGATGTCTTGGTGCCTTAGATTTCAACCTGGAGCCCTCCAATTGCACTCTCCCCGCACCCCGACATTCTATCCCGTCTGCCTGTACCAAATCAGGCTCCTGCCACTGCCTCTAGGTTTCTGGCCTCCAAACCTCCATTGCTGGCTGTTCCCACAACAGCCACCGACTCACCCAAGTCATGCTACCTGTCTCTGGTTTTTGGAGTCCTGAGCTCCTTTGATTCCCTGCTTCATCCTTTTCTGCACCGAAACTGAGGTAACCCCGATCTTCCGTCAGAGGAGCTTGAACTTCCGGTTTGGTGCTCTCCGGTCCCGAGCTTCCTGGGAGAGTATCCAACAAGGTCCAGGGTCCCATCGGATGCAGAATGACACCTTTGTACAACTCTTCCTCCATTTAAACCTAAAGTTCTAGTCAGTGCCCTGAAGATGGATTTGGGGTCATGTGGTCCCTTTTTCTGTTCCTCTTCCTAATGTGATATGGGCCAAAACCCCTCTCTCTGCTTCTTATCATTATTCACCTTCTTAATTGATTTGCTGGGACAGGAGGCTGAGTTGAGTCTGTTGGGGTTTTCCCTGCTAAAGCTCCATTAACATCTCTATAATGCCTAGCAGAGCATAGGAATGCAGAAGCCCTTGGAGGTTCTGTAGTGCTTCCTGGATCCTAGACCATGGAGCCATCCAGGAAACATACTGTATGCAGCAGTTTACTTCTTTGGTACAGCATTATCCAAGTCCCACATCTTCAGCACCTACCCAGCCACCTACACACCCATCCATTATACGTTTGTTGTGAGACCACTGTAGGCTAGCATAAAATAGTCTTGATCTTCAAAGAGTTCATGGTCTATGTGGGAACACATTTAAATGTCTAACTGTTGTGTAATAACTGCCAGTTTACCAAGTAAAGACAGGGGAGTGGGCAGATGATGTCAGCAGAGGGAGATGGCTTTATAAATGCCAAGCAAGTGTCACCTTGAGTGAAGTCTTACTGGGATCCCGGTTTTCATGTGGGATGGAGATTTGCGGGGAGGAAGGACAGCAAGCACCCCACGGCAAAGGAGGGCAAATGGCCAGAATATGGAGACTTGAAAAGGGCACAAGAAGGCGTGTAATTCCAGCATGCTGGAGGAGAGGATGAGAAAGAAGAAGGTGATGAGCCAGATGATGGGAGTTGGGAATCTTCTTGGGTGCCATGTTCTAGAAGGACTGGGCATTGTCCTGAGAGTCTGGGACATTCAGGACAAGACTGGGAGCTACCTACATGAGCCAAGTAGATTATGTCTACATCAAGGAAGGGGGAAGCTCAAGAGTGCAGGCCCTATCCGAAAAGGTCTCCAATTCTCAAGGCAGAGTACAGGTTTCATGGAACCAAGTTCCCAGCTTTTTTTCCCCCCAAGAAGCAGAAACCCCATACTCTGATACCAAAAATTTGCAGTTTGTAACAAGTGACAGCTATTTCAGAGCTTCATGTTTTGCCAAGTAAAAACATCTGATGTCTCCTCAGTCCTTGACCCTTCATTTTGATATTTTCAGCTAAAAGTACCTAAACATGGATATTATCCAATCATCCCTGGGGTTTTTCCCTCAGGCAGCTAAGCCTAACTGACAGGCTCCAGGCCAGTAAGAGACTCTGCTTCAAGAAACAAAAAAGCCAACAAGCAAAAACAAGAGCAACAAAAAGCAGGGTGGACAGTCGGCCTGAGAAACAGTATCTGAACAGGTAAGCCTTACTCTAGTGAGAGAGTCTGTCTCAGAAAGCAGTGTGCATGGCCTGTGTGATGAATGACACCGGAGACTGACCTCTGGGCTTCATACAGATGTGCACACATGTGCACCCACACAAACATATGCAAACTCTCCCCTCAAGTATGTACACAATATGCTTACATAAAAAGAAAATAAATGCAAAAATGACTGAGCTATGATTTAGTTTTAGAACACCTGCCTAGAATGTACAAGGGTCTGGGTTCAATGTCTAGCACTGAAGGCAAATAAATAGAGTAAGCACATTCCTGGCAGTGTTCTTTGCAATCTTTCTGTACCAGCTCCTTACAGCTAGAACCCCACCCCGTTCTCCACCCCAGCTTCTCCACCACTCAGTCTTCACACCCCCACCCACCCTTGACTGTCCTCCTACATCCTCCACATCACTGACTGCTTCTTACACTGGCATTTACTGACGAATTGAATTGAAGGCCTGGCTTAGAGAGAAACACTCAGTGTTAAGGACACGAGAGAGCCATATTTATTTCACATGGACAAGCATGGTTCCGTGCATGCTGAACATGAAAGCTCGTGTGAAGAAAGTACCCGTAACAGCAGAATTATGTGCTTTTGTCCACAGAGAGCAGGGAGAGTCACAGAGGGCTCTTTTGAAGACAGCATCCTCCAAGCACAGCGGAGACCACCGGCTTTGAAGTCACAGGCTCATTTCGTCATCACAGAGTCCATCTCCTGGAGCGGCCAGAGAGCTGTTTTTGGCTCTGTGCACTGTTGATGAGCTGCTGTGTCCTGAGGAGGGTGGAGGACGTTCTGCCATCCCACCACTTGGGGCTGCTGGGGGGAAATTAAGCTCAGGAGGAAGAGACATGCCACTTGGAATTAAGAAGCCCACCACTGAGTAGTGTTCCATTCCGAACATCCCCTGACACCGGGGGATTTGCCCTTCTTACAGAGATTCCCCAAGACCTCTCCTGGGCAGATGCGAGCAGATTCTAGAACTGGATGGGTATGCCAGAAGCAGGTGGAATGTTCCTGGACAGAGCAGGAACCACCAGTCTCTTGGTCTTTATTTAGCTTCCTGGTTCCAAGATGATCTATCATGGGGTTCAAAGGTGGGAAGAGGAGCTGGAGGTAAGGACCAGGGTCTCTGGGAGCAAACCTCATGGAAGACACAAGAGTAGAGCCCCTGTACCTCAGAGACTCACTCCCACCGGAAGTCCTGGCCAACAGTTTCATAAAATTTAATATTATAAGGTCTATAAAATTCCCGGAGCTGGTCTATGACTTCAGGGTCGATCTGTACATGAGTTCTCCCTTTTGATTTGCCCAGACATCGAGGCAGGACAGTCGACTCTGGCTTTTTCAAGCAAGGGAATCCTTTGGTCTTGTTGAAGTAGAAGTGCTTGTCTGTGATGAATCTCTTGATGCCCAGGAAGTCCTGAATGCGCCCCATTTCGCCAGCCGGGTCGGTGATGAGCCGCTCGCCGCTGACGAAGTGGATCTGGGCCAGCGGGAAGTACCGCAGCCAGCTCTCCAGGTGCAGCGCATACATGCCGATGCGGATGGCGTTCCACGACACGTCCACCAGGCCCAGGCTGCGGTTTCGGAAGGACAGGCCCTCAAAGGTGGGGATGTCTGGCTTCTTGGAAAGCGTCTGCGTGTAGTCAGAGATGGCTCGGGTCACTGGGTTCCGCACCACCACGATCAGCTTGGTGTCTCGCGACATGTTGAAGATCCGCCGAGGGGCTTCTTGGGTGACGAAATAGCTAGGCGTTTTCTCCAGTGTGATCTGGGTCTCCAAGGTCCTCGGCATCAGGCTCCTGGGGGAGGGGAGGGAGCAGAAGCAACACATCATCAGAGAATGTGGTTGTTTTGGGGGTGCTGCTGTTAGCCCCCTCCACTTGGTGACCCGTGCGGGTCCCTTACTCCTATCCCATTTTAGGTTCTTACTTGGTGAGAAAATCACTCCAACTGTCAAATCTTTTAAAAACATGTTTAACAAGGGTTTCATTAAGACAGGAACAAACTAAATATCTGTCAGTAAAACAATTAACCAAACAGTAGAGCCCAATAGATCCACATGTACTAATACACAATGATCACCAGCACACACTGAACCTCTGTATCTGTGCGTTCTACAGCCAGAGAGTCCAGAGACTGTGGATTGAAAACATTCAGGGAGGTCAGGCAAGTGAGATGGTCTGAGTTTGTATCCCCCTGGAATCCATGTAAAGATGGGTATCTGCATGTCTGTAAATGCTAGCACCTGTTCAAGATGAGCAGGGACAGGGAATCTATGGAAGCTATAGGCCAGCTAGCTTGGTCTATACCTAGAGCTGACCTCTCCATTTCATTGGGAATTAGGAAGACAGAGATATGAACTTAGCCTTGGGTTCTGGAACCCAAGCTGGCCAGGCCGTATAGGCCTCTGTGGGATCTACCCACTACCACCAACTATAGTGACACAGAGAAGCAAAGAGACACTGCCTCAAACAAGGTGAAAGATAAGGAATGTTACCCTAGGCTGTCCTCTGATCTGCACACCCATAACATACTATATACACACACATACACACACACGATAAACACAACACACACAAATTAAAAATATTTTAGGAAAGTGCACATGTACTAAATATCTACAGATGTTTCTTTGTGTACAACATTACTGTATTGCGTACTATAAACCTAGAGATGATTCAAAGACTACACGAGGGCGAGTGTGGGACACACAGATACTACATCATCTCATATAAAAGACGCAGACATCCACAGAGTTTGGTATTGTGGGGCCTCACGCCAAGGATGACCCTCTCCTTTATAATGAAGAAAGGCCGTATGGCATCCTACCGCAGGAGGGAGACACAGGACTCTGGTAATTGTACTTAGTGCTGTGGGGAGAGCTAGGCAATCAGGGATAAACGAGAACTACATTTGACTGTACAATCTTTTACGCTGCTTGAAATTTTTTAATGTGTTTATTATGTATTCAAAAATACAAAGTAAGCCGTTGACTATTATCCTGGCAAAAAAATATTTCTTCAAATATATTAAATTCTTTTTTTTTTTTTTTGCAAGAACAGCAACTGTTACAGAAATGAGTTCTGGCATCTTCTGTGGAAAAACATCTGAATTACATCCTTTGTGTAGGCTGCATGGAGCACAGACCTCTCCAGGCTGGTAGCAACCTCAGTCAGAGCTGGGCACTACAGCCCTCTTTCCCTTGTGTTTTTTAATTTTCTGGCTCTGCTTGGGACTTCAAGGGATGAAGGTAGCAGCTCTGCAGTCTCCCTTGCGGATATGTCTCGCCAGCCTTGACGGAGAACACCCCTTGTTGCCAGTTGCTGCTTTTCTCTGAAGGTCACGGCTTGTCTTTAAACTACTACTTCCTGTCACCAGCTGCACAATGAACATTACATAACGGTGCAACTTCTTTCTTTCTTCCTTTCTGCTTCTCTCTTTCTTAGCTTATTTCCTTCTCTCCTACACCTTTGTTTAAGTAAAGATGTCTAGGGATCTACCCTAAACCAATTAATTACAAATATTACGGGCTTAGGTCTGTTTTAAAGCTTGTTTTAAAGGTCCACACTGAATTAGGTAAGGCCCTACAAGAAAGCAGAGTTAAGACAAATCGTCTCCCCAGGTCTACATTCCCTTAGATAGTTCACTTCACCCCCCCCCCCCCGCCAAAGCATCCATACCCACACTTCACTGGGGCCCAGACTCGCCATTCCCAGCATTTTCCCTTCCTCCTGTCACCTCCAACCGGCTTCTCAGCATTCCGGCTTCTACCCTGTCACCAGGTTTTCTCTTCTTTCCTCTAGATATCCTCATTCACAGCCAGTCCTTGGGCCTTGTCCTTGAAACTGTCACAACTTTGAAACGTTTCACCTAAAATGTATTCTAGGGCCATGAAACGAATTTAATTTGGAATCTCCCAAAGTCACATCCAAATAGAACCCATGAGTGTGGCTTAGTGGAGGGAAAGAGTCCACGAAGACCTAGGGGTGAAGCCCCGTATCCTGTACTGTATGGGACTCAAATCCATGACACACAGGGGAGGAGGTCAGCTGAGACCGTGAAGTAGTAAACCTGCATGGTTTTCACCAGAGGCTACAGGATGGGCACAGAGCCGGCCTTCCTCACAGAATGTACAGGAGACCAACCCTGCTCGCAAACTCACCTCCAAAACTGAGGAAAGAATCACCTTCTGGTGTTTTACTGGTGCCTGTTTTCTCGGTCATTTGCTATAGCAGCCACAGGAAATGACAGGTTACAACCCCGTCCCCTTTCACCTTTACCACAGTTTCAAACTCACTATACCTGTCCTCAAATTTATGTACAAGCCTCTTGATTTCACCTCAATCTTCTGGGCACGGTGGACAATAATTTCAACATCGTCATCAGCATCGCTTGATCTCAGTCTCTAACTGAAGAAGCATTCCAACTGTTTATCTTTTCCAATTCCACACACAAGTTCCAGCCAGTAGACAGAACTGCTGAGCCTTCAGACAGTTATCAGTTCTAGCTTTAGGTGAGTCTTCAGCTTTGGGTCACATTGGTCTTCACAACATCTCCTATCATTCTTCATTGTTTCCAATTCTCGCTGTAAACACTCAACCCTGCTTCTCTTAGCCACTCTTAATATGAGACTAGCCTCCCCCACACAAAGAAGGTATAAGTTCTCATATCCCAAGTCCTTCAGTTTTCTTCTATCCAGTCTTGAAACTGACCTTTATCTGAACTCATTCCCAGGCCCTCTTGATAGTTTCAGGGAACATTGTGTGCTGGGTTTGTGGTCTACCTGTGTGAGAACAAGGTGTGCTGGGCTTACGGTCCACCTGTGCTCAGTTACTTCCTCAGGAGTCTCTGAATACCCATCTTTGGGCTCAACAGTCCCTGTGCAGGAAGGCTGATGGGTTTTTGTTTAAAACCCAAGCTCTGTATCAAATTGCTTGAGGTGGAAATTTTAATAGTGGTTGTTTGTATGGAGTGGGCCATTTTAGGAAATGGCCCACTATCGAGCTATCGAGCTGGCTACAGTAGCATGTCTGTAATCCCAGAACTTGGAAGGCAGAGACAAGAGAATTATGAATTAGAGGGTGTCCTGGGCTACACAGTGAGAGCCACACCCTTTCTCAAAAGAATAGGGAAAGAGACACACAGAGAGAAAGACTCAAAACAACCCAGAAGGCATTGAGATAGACTCCTTTGGCTGGAGGTTCTTACACATGAACAAAGAGGAGTTTAGGATGAGAGTAGACACCATTGCACTATGGGACAGGATACTTCAACCTCCTGCAAGGGTTTTCCAAACTCTGTGGGTGCTATTGATGCAAAGGTCTTCCCTAGCGCAAAGACTTGCTTGACTGGCCATTAAACAGATTTCTTTGCAACATCCTTCAGTACACTAAGGACTATCCAAGAGGGAAACAGTAGAAGCAGCACTTTCTAAGCCTTAGTAGGCCAGCTGTGAACTTTTGCCCAGAGCATTCATTAACATCCTCCCTTTTCCCAGTTTGGAAAATTCCAGTCAATTCTGGTGGCCTCCAGAGTAGAACAGTATCCCCCAGTTGGATACTGACAGAGGCCTCTACCATTCTAATTCCTAAGTAGGCACAAAAGTTGCAAAAACAACATGACCAGGGCTAAAATAAAGGGTCTGGGTTACAGGCTGGAAAGGTGGCTCTGTGGCCTCAAACGCTTGCTGGGAAAACATGAGGATCCGAGTTTGGATTCTGGGAACCACAAAAATAGCCAGGTGTGCTGAGCATTTGTGTAACCTTGGTGCTGAGACAGGAGGATTGTTGCGGCTTGCTGGCTGCCACCCTAGCTCCTGGTGCAGTGAGAGACCCCGTCTCAAGAGAATAAGGGGTGGCGGCAGTGATAGAGCAGGTCTTCCCCTAGCTTCAGCACACACACACACATAGGCATCCATACTTGCATACATGATCACACACACACACACACAAACCAGATTATATAAATAAATCCACATTTTTGGTCATGCCAAAAGTTGAAGGGCTTCTATGCATGACAACTTGTCTCTATCTCTTCAAAGAACAGTCTTCAGTACTCGTTTCTCTCTAGGTCATTGGAACAGGGCACCAGCTCCTGCGATGGTCCTGTTAGGGAGGCTGGTTGTCCGTGCTCTCCACACACAGGTGGGGATGGGAGACCACTCTCGGGCTGCCTTTCCTCCTTATGTCACAGATGGAAAGTTGCTTGTTTATAGTTACCAGCAAACACCCAATGCTTCTCCCACAGTTTATCCCTCTGAGGTCTCGGTCTCCCTTCTTTTCTACATAACATTAAAAAACAAAACCAAACAGGAGTTCTACATTTGCTGTTTGGACTTTCCCTCCACCTGTTGTTTTAACTTGCTCAGCAATGATTTTTTTTTCCCCACAGCCAATCACAGCCTGGATTTTCCTTCATGGAACTGCCACACTCCTGCTTGGGACAAAGTCTTGGTGGATTGAGGAGCCAGCAGGTGATGGAAGTCAGGCAAATGAAGGCCTGTCTAGTGTCCTAAGGACTGAAGATGGAGCTCTACCAACCAGACACAGGGTCCTGAGGAAGCTTCCGAAGTACATGTCAGTAGCTTGCCATGGTTCTCTGGGATCTTACCATTTCTGAGGTGTGATTCTTGCTTTTCTTTGGAGCCAATAAATGACTGCCTCTTAAGTGACATGTGGCTCCTGTAGCTTGCAGCCCTGACTTTGGCAATCTGGCCTCTTCTCCTTCCTTTCTGTGGAGCAGGGTGCAGCGCATCTGTGGCTATTCCATCAGAGTCTGCCTACAACACGTGGCACATGGCACAGCTCTACCAACATATTTTTAAGGATTTGTTTGTTTGTTTACATATGTGTGTGTGTGGTCTTCTTGCATGTATGCCCATGCACCATTATTTGCGGTGCCCATGGAGTCCAGAATAGGACATTGGATCCCCTGGAACTGGGGATGGTTATGAATCTCCATGGGGATGCTGGTTGAACCTGGGTCCTCTGGAAGAACAGTGCTTAAGAGCCATCTCTCCAGCCCCTCTCTATATTTTTGAGGTTTAAACGGGGTCAACAACTCAGAATTCCTGCTGAGTTCCTCAGCCTCTCTCAACTTTCTGACTTTCTCCAATCTAGTCTGGATCTTCCCAATAGATCTCCCATTTCTCTTCTTGTATCACACTGAATGACCTACTTCCTCTCCCAGCCTATGGCCATCACCCGCGAGGTGATTCATAAGTTGGTAATGGAAGCGGTAACTTCAGCATTCCTGTATTCTAAACTCCACTGTCTGACCATCTGTGGGCTGAACTTTCCAACTCAACAACCAAGCTCACCATTTTCCTCCTCAAATCATATTGTTGTAAAGACACAAACAAACAAAAAACCCAAACATGTCTCTCTTTTTTCCTTGGAACATTTGCCTCCCCGTAACTTATCCTCCATGTGTGCTTCTACTGGCTTCAATCCATTCTGCCACCAGGGGCAACTCTCTAAAGTAAATCCAATCAACTCAAGCCTCAATGATTCCTTAGAATGAAGTCAGTGTTTCATGAAATTTGAGGTCCCTGCGTACCTTTCTAGAATTAATCCCCATCACTGCCTGGTAAACTGATTGTCATGCCATATTGAACATAAGACCCACTCTCCAAACACAAGTGGTTTTTTTTTGTATGTGGTTTTCCTTTGCTGAATTAATTTTTTGGGGGGAGTGGTACATGTGCACACTTACATGTGGAGGTCAGAGGTCAACCTTAAGTGTCATTCCTCATGGGGTTTTTGTTTTGTTTTGTTTTTTGGGACTGGGTCTCTCATTGACCTGGAGTTTGGCCATTGATCCCTAGGGATCTGCCATTCTCAGCCTCCCATGTGGAGATTAGAAGCATGTGCCACCATGTTCAGCTTTCTGTGTAGAGTCTGAGGCTGAAGTTTCTCTTGTCTGTGGCAAGCACTTTGCTGGCCCAGCTGTCTTCAATCCTGTCCTTCAAATGCTTTAAGACTTATTACTGGCTTTTGTCTCACTTGCTCTAATGAATGCCTCCCCCTATTTACAAATCCCAACTGAAGTCACATGTCTGTGACCCTTCCTTGTTGTCTCCCAGTATTTTGTATTTATCAGCATCAGCTTATCTTTTGGTAATTATCTCTTATGTCTCCTTTTATTACCAAAGATTATTAGCTATTTGGACATGTTTACTGTTTATTTCTTTTTCCTTCGCATATAACCTGGCCCACCATCATTGCTCAGTGAGTAGATCCAAGATTCAACCTCAGAAACAGGTCTGTTGGGAGGTAGTCTGTTGCTGTATCAACAATATAATGCCCTATATAACCAGCTTAGAAGGAAACATGTTTATTTTGGCTCACAGGGTTGGGTGATCCAGTCTGTAGTTAATGGGCTCCATTTCTTGGGCCCTGTGGTGGCCATGGAGTTGAGGTTTCTACTTTACGGGCAGGAAGCACAAAAGGAGCTAAGCTGTCTCTAGTACCCTCTTCAAGAGCCCACTCCAATGACGAAAGGGCCTCTCACTAGGCCCTGCCCCTTAAAGGTTCCACCACCAGCACTGCTGGCTGGGAACTAAGCTGTTAGCATTGGCCACAGTGTGGCTTCTGAGTCCTCAGATGTCAGCACTGGTTTATAAGCTTAGTACTCCCTTAACATTCTGGCAGAGGAAGACCTTGGTAGAGAGTCACGGAAGCGGTATTTTTTGTTGTTGTAAAGATGTCATTGTGGTCATGGAAGCCACAGACTGAATGGGAAACCTAAGCTCGGCTTCCATCACATACTCCAGATGCAGGAAGGAAAAACGAGGCTTAGAGGAGCACCTCCCTCAGTGCCTCTGTGCCGCTCTCTGCACTTGCTCCCTAGCTCAAGGCTCAGCACTGTGCCCGGTGACCGCCCTGGAGAAGCGCTTCACCTGCATCCCACACCAGACTTACTTAGCTAAAGACTCGGAGCCTCAGTGTGAAAACTGATGCTTCTAGTGGGTAAGAAAGGGTGGTAGAGGCCAGTGGGTCTCAACCTTCCTAAGGCCGTGGCCCTTTAATTCAGTCCCTCATGCTGTGGTGACCCCCGCCCATAGAGTTATTTTGTTGCTTCTTCACAACTGTAATTTTGCTCCTGTTATGAATTGTAATGTAAATATCCGTGTTTTCTGATGGTCGTAGGTGACCACTGTGAAAGGGTTCTTTGACTCCCAAAGGGGTTTCGGCCCTGATATAGACTCTGCGTTCCTGTGCCTCACAGCCTTCACCAGAGCTGTTCATGAGAAATGTCTACAATGTGCCCATGCTGCTCCGCCATGCTTCCCTACTCAGTGGAATTTTGGTAAGGGTCTATAGATGGATGTTTTTTTTTTTTCTTTTCCCGTTTCTCATTCTTTCTTTTTTCTTTTCTTTTCTTTTTTTTGGGGGGTGGGTGGGTGGGACAGATCTCATGTATTTAAGGCTGGCCCCAAATTTGCTTTGTAGTCAAGAATGACCTTGAACTTCTGATTTTCTTGCCTCTCCCTGATAAGTTTGGGGGTCACAGGTTTGTGCTGTCATCCAAGGTTATATGGTTCTAGGGATCAAACTCAGGGTGTGCATGCTAGGCAAGCATTCTATCAACCGAGCCGTGTCTCTAGTCCCCGGATTATTTTTAATGGTGTGTCTCGAGTTTCTACCACCACAATAGTGATGGAAACACTCAGGGTTTGCATTGCTGTCTTTGTCCATGGCTGTATTCTCAGGGCTGGGAAGGAGATCACTCTTCGTGTGTGTCTGAAAATATCCATCGAGGAGAGCAAGAGACCATGAGGGCTTTCCTTTGGGAAGATTGAAGCAGGAGGATCATGCATTACCATGCTGCCCAACACCTCAGAGTTCTATGCTGTATCATCTAAAGGAAAAAACTCAGATTTCCCACAGAGCTTACTAGAGAGAACAATTTAAATCTCCTTTTTTTTTTTTTTTTCAGACATGAAAAGCTAGTTAGGAAGGCCACCATCAGGGAGAGAGGGAGGAGCTATTTTAGCTCACGATTCCAGAGTTTTCAGTGTGTTGTTAGCTGGCTCTGCTATTCCTGAACCTGTATTGAGGCAGAATTGTCATGGTGGGGAGTGCATGCAGGCAGGGCTGCTCCAGGCTAAGCTGCAAGGGACCTTGAAGATCTATGGGTACTCGCCTCACGTGGAGACCCTTCTGCCGAAGGAGGAAGCTGCCAGTGTTTGCGGGAAGCTGATTCCAACATAGGAAACGGAGGCTTTACCCCTCCAGTCCTAGCTGGCCCACAAAGTTGTTAACACCTCAAGGAAGGAAACCATCTCATGTACCTCTATATCTCTATCTATCTATCTATCTATCTATCTATCTATCTATCTATCTATCTATCTATCATCTCCTAACAAGGTTCCAGGTCTTCCTAGCCATTCAGCGTGAACTCAGTAGTTGATGATTTAACTCTTTGTCCACTCTACAGTATGACCACGCCCTCAGTGTGTCAGCCTTTTGGGGGACACTTCCTATCCAATCCACGATAGCTTTTCACCATCCTGGCGCTCTCTGGAAATTACCGCTCTGACTCACATTAGCTACCCAGTGGAACACAGATGGCTCCCGCAGCCTCCGCTGTCCACACGAGGTACATCCCGCACACACGGGAGCCTGCCGGAGCTGGGCATTATTGGGAACAGAGTGGGCGCTCCTCTGATTATTACAGACAGAGTCTCTGAAAGATTTCCTTTTGTGAGTTCTGCAGTTGCGTTCTGGAAGGCCCAGCTGCCTGGGGGACTTTGTGATTTATTAGCTCCTAAGTGGACAGCGCAGCTCCCTGAAAAGCACCAAGGTCTCCGGAGGGATAATTAGCAGCCACAGCCACGGCGGAGGGAAGAGGCCTCTTTGCAAAAAGCTGATGCTGATGCTGAAGGCAAACCCGGTAAACCTCCGTGCTGAGTCAGGCTCCGGACACCTGTGGCCATTTACCCTTTGGCTGAGGTAGGTCCAGCTTGTGTCAAGAGGCCACTTCCTTCCACGTTTACGGCAGCAAACCCTTACTAGTGGGTGACCCAGGAGCAAAATACTAAATCCCAGTTTAAACTCCATCCTTCACTCTCTGTTGCCCACAGGAGATTGAACGAGACAGCACACCTATGGCTCTTTTGATCCTGGCCATGGCCACTGCTGGGCCAGAGTAGACTACTCAAAGTCCCATCCGTGCTTCCCTAGGCTGCTTCATGCTGAGGGGACTTTGACATGTGTCCTTTGCATGAAGCATTTCTTAACCTCTCTAAGCAGATGATTGCTTCTACCATGAAGCCTTCCTTGATTATCTGTTATTTTCTTTGCCTAGAGGAGTAAGGCATTTGCTTTTTTTTTTTAAAAATCATTTATGATACCATGGTACCCAATATAGACTTGCCCCATTCTTTTTTAAATTTTATTATTTTTTTATAATTTTTATATTAATCACAGGTTATTTACTTTGTATCCCAGCTGTAGCCCCCTCCCTCATTCTCTCCCAATCCCACCCTCCCTCCCTCATCTCTTCCCTACCCTTTTCCGAGTCCACTGATAGGGGAGGTTCTCCTCCCCTTCCATATGACTCTAGCTTATCAGGTATCTTCAGGACTGGCTGCAATGTCCTCCTCTGTGGCCTAGCAAGGCTGTTCCTCCCTCGGGGGGGGGGCGGTCAAAGCCATTGAGTTCATGTCAAAAATAGTCCCTGTTCCCCTTACTAGGGAAACCCACTTGGACACTGAGCTACCATGGGCTACATCTGAATAGGGGTTCCAGGTTATAGCCACACATGGTCCTTGGTTGGAGAAACAGTCTCATAAAAGACTCCTGTGCCCTGATATATTTGGTCCTTGCAGAGCTCCTGTCCTCTCCAGGTCACACTAATTCCCCCTTCTTTCATATGATTCCCTGCACTCTGCCAAAGGTTTGGTTATAAGTCTCAGCATCTGCTTTGATACACTGCTAGGTAGTCTTTCAGATGCCTTCTGTGATAGGCTCCTGTCCTGTTACTTGTTTTCTCCTACTTCCAATGTCGATCCCTTTGTCTTTCTAGGTATTGATCATCTTACCCCTGGTCCTCTTTCTTGTTTACCTTCTTTAGGTGTACAGATTTTAGTATGTTTATCCTATCTTATAGGTCTAGTACCCACTTATAAGTGAGTTTATACCCTATGTGTTATTCTGCTCCTGGGATACCTCACTCAGGATGATTTTTTCTAGATCCCACCATTTTCCTGCAAAATTCATGATTTCCTTGTTTTTAATTGCTGAGTAGTATTCCATTGTGTAAATGTACCACAATTTCTGTATCCATTCCTCTGTTGATGGACATTTGGGTTGTTTCCAGGTTCTGTCTATTACTAATAAGGCTGCTACAAACATGGTTGAGCAAATGTCCTTGTTGTGTACTTGAGCCTCTTTTGGATACATTCCTAGGAGTGGTATAGCTGGATCTTGAGGAAGCACTATTCCTATTTGTCTGAGAAAGTGCCAGATTGATTTCCAAGTTTACATTCCCACCAGCAATGGAGGAGGGTTCCCCTTTCTACACAACCTCTCCAGCATTTGTTGTCACTTGAGTTTTTGATCTTAACCATTCTGATGGGTGTAAGGTGAAATCTCAGGGTCGTTTTGATTTGCATCTCTCTGATGGCTAAGAATGCTGAGCATCTCTTTAAGTGTTTCTCTGCCATTCTATATTGCCCTACAGAGAATTCTCTGTTTATCTCCTTACCCCATTTTTTAAATTGGATTGCTTTATTTATTGCTTTTTAATTTCTTTGGTTCTTTATATATTCTGGATATCAGCCTTCTGTCAGATATAGGGTTGGTGAAGCTCCTTGCCCAGTCTGTAGGCTGTCATTTTGTTCTGATGACAGTGTCTTTTGCTTTACAGAAGCTTCCCATTATTTTTTAATTAATTTATTTTTTATTGATTACAGTTTGTTCACTTTGTATCCCAGCTATAGCCCCCTCCCTCATCCCTTCCCCATCCCACCCTCCCTCCTTCATCTCCTCCTATGCCCCTCCCCAAGTCCACTGATAGGGGAGGTCCTCCTCCTGGGATACCTCACTCAGGATGATTTTGCTAGTGGACCCTAGCATATCAGGTCTCATCAGGACTGGCTGCATCGTCTTCCTCTGTACCATGCCCCATTCTTGACACATTCTTGAGTCAAGAATCCCCTAGTGTCAGTTCCTTAAAGGCAGGACCCTTGCCAGGTACATCTCTGCATCAATAAGGCCTAGTCTCATAGCTGGTATTCGTTCAGGTATTCATTAATTAAACAAGCGTTTGTTTAGCACCTGCTCTACTCCAGGGATACAAAGACATGTCAAGCATACTTTTTTTTTCCTCGAGAAGCTAACAGCTTTGTAGGCAAACTGGGATTGGAAGAGGGCTGCATCAGAACTTAGCTTCCCACAAAACCTGGCCACTTTATTCTCTGGCAGAAGAGTCTATGTCTGAAACCAGCTTCCTGTAGGTCCCCCAAAGCCCTAGCTACCAGTCAAAGCCCATCAACCAGTCATCTGATTACCTCCAAACTGACAAGGCTGCTATCTTCATTGCCCTAACAACAGGAAGTCCATTCTATTGGCAGCAGATGGTCTTTACCAGAGAGACTCACACATGGCCAAGACACAGAGAACAAGAGGCTGTGGAATGCTCAGCCCTAAGAGGAACATGTGTACCCTGCTCCTTCCTACCAAGGCTCAGGGATCCTCTCTGAAGAGGGGCAGAAAAAGTGTGAGAGCCAGAAACAGTGGATAACTCCAGGGAAACTGTTTTCTCCACACAGCAGGACAGCTGCACATCTAAACTCATTGCAGTTGTGACAGCATGGATAAGCCCCAAGCAGGCCCAAGCCAGTCCAAATCCCAGCATGAAGAGGGGTACTGGGCATGAAGCCTCATGCTAATCGTGAAGCTCTTAGCAATTAGCTGCTGGGAGAGGGTGTTCTCTAAGAGTTCAGGCCTGGAAAGTCAACCTCTCTCAAGTGGGAGATCACACAGAAATGTTTGAACAGAACAAATGAGCCTTGATGGGGGAAAAGGGACACAAAATTGGGTGGCTCTAGGAGGGGTTAGAGGAAGGGTGACTATGATAAACGCACTATGTGCAATTCTTAAAAAAAAATACATTTTTTTCCCAAAGAAAGTTGGTGGAAGTGTAGAAGTATGGGATTTTTTCCTGGGGCTAAAACCCCAGGGAGGGTCAGCCCTTGGCAGGCCCCGCCTAGTTATTGGGATAGGACAGCATTGCCTATTCTCTCTGCCTCTTCTGTAGTGACCCTGTCTTTAAAGGTTTAAAGCCATACCTTGAGCATTTGCGGGACTTGTCTTCAATTCCGTTATATGAGTAGACACCACATGACACAGCCATACAGAGAATGGTGGGTTCTTTTAATGACTAGGCACGCATATATTTTGGAATTCAAGAGACTTCTGATTTTATTTTATTTTACAAAGCTTTTATTTTATTTCTGTAACTTGCTCATTATAAGGAATTATGCAGTGGATATCAGCTATGCACAGGGCCGTATCCCACAAACCCAGACAGGAACAAGCCGATAGCTGACATTCGGTGTACTGTGTCTCAGCCAATATCTGTTCTAAGCTCAAGGACAAAGTCATCTTGCTCCAGCATCACAATAACCCTACCTAGCAGGCTTTCACAGTTCCTGTTTGGGGCCTGTGGAAAGTAGGACGCAGAGAACTGAGGGAAATCACCAACGCAACACTGTCTGGATTCAAGTGCGGCTTCAGCACTGGAGGAAAACGTGAGAATATGAAAAATTCATCTTGGCATTAGGACAGCCTTTCTAGGCATGAGACAAAACCACGGGAAAGTTAAAGCACACAGGAGAAATATGTCTCTGCAATGAGAAAGCATTATATGTCAGAGGAAAGCGACAAAATCAGCAGATACTTGTAGCATGTCAGCTGGGAACATGGAGGGTAGGCTTCATCTTTTTTCACTTACATATTGTGTGTAATTTTTCTGACTCCTCACAAAAAAAATAAGTAATGGAGAAGCAGCCAGTAGAAGAAAGGGGCACGGGTCACAAGAAAAGAACTGACAGAAAAAGCCACAGATGGAAAATAACCTCGGTCTCTCTTAACACACTCACTTAAAGGTATGTGAATTAAACTCACGACGAGATCTTTATTCACCTATAACACAGATCATTTATTCACTTATAATGTAGGGTGTGGTGTGTGTGTGTGTGCATGTGGAGAGGGACTGAGAGAGGGAGAAAGGAAGGAGGAGGGAGAGAGCAAGAGCTAAGCACGTGCATAAACGCATGCCACGATGTATTTGTGGCAATCAGGGGACAACCCAGAGGTCCCTCAACCAAAGAACGGACACAGAAACCGTGGTACATTTACACAAGGGGATACTACTCAGCTATTAAAAACAAGGAAATCGTGAAATTTGCAGGCAAATGGATGGAACTAGAAAAGATCAACCTAAGTGAGGCAATCCAGATCCAGAAAGACACATATGGTATGTACTCAACCTACAAGCAGATAGCAGACCTATAGTACAGGATAACCATGCTATAATCCACAGACCCAAAGAAGCTAAGTAACAAGGAGAGACCAAGGGAAGATGCCGGAATGCCACTCAGAAGGGGAAATAGAATAGACGGCAGAAGTGGATGAAGAGAGGGAACTGGGCGGGAGATGGAATGGGGAGGGAAACTATGGTGGGGATCAGATATGGAGAGAATGGCGGTGGGGGGTGAGAGGGCTGGGAATAAGAAGAGAAACTGATGGGTGACATCTCTTGGTCAAGCTTGAGGCCTGAAACAGGGTAGGCTCCTGGGAGGATATACTCCTAACGGGGGGGGGGGGGAGGGTACAAAGACTGAAGTGACCACCTCCTAGCCAGGAAGGACTAGTGCAGAAAGGGGAACAATCACTCACCCCCATCAAAACCTTTGATCCAAAAATTCCCCGCCTACGAAAAGTGCAGGTTTGAAGATGGAATAAAGATAGAGGGAAAGTCCAACCAATGATTGGTCCAACCTGAGAGCGGCCCCACCATAGAGAGCCAGCCCCTGACACTATGAATGATGCTCTGCTATGCTTGCAGACAGGAGCCTAACTTGACTGTCACCTAGGACGCTCCAGCCAAGAGCAGATGGAGGCAGATGCTGGGACTTACAGATGGGGCAGAGATCCAGGCCTCCTGTGAAAGCGTTGGGGGAAAGATGGATGGACCTGGAGGGGACAGAAACCTCGCAAGAAGACCAACAGAGACAACTAGCCCAGTCATGTGGGACTTACAGAGACCTAGCCATCAACGAAGGAGCATGCATGGTCTGGATCTAGGCCCCCTGCACATAAATGGCCGATGGGCAGCTTAGTCTTCATATGACGTGCCTGTCAAGGGGAGGGGCAGAGGCTGTTTCTAACATGGACTCTATTGCCTGCTTTTGGATCACTTTCCCCTGGCAGGGCTTCCTTGCCTGGCCTCAGGGGATGAAGATATGCTCCTCAGTCCTGACATGACTGGACGTGCTGGGGAGGGTTGATGGGGAGGTGAGGGGGCTCCCCTTTTCTAGGAGGAAAGGGAGAGGGGCAGGGGGAAGGAGGGGATGGGAGGGGCTGGAAGAAGAGGAGGGAGAGGGCACCCTTGGAATGTAAAGTAAATAAACTGAAAAAACAATGACAGCCTCAGTCCTCACTTCTCTCTTGTTTGAGATGAGGTCTCTTGTTCACTGCTGTCATGGCGGGCTAGCTGTCATGTTTATGGGCAGTCTCCACCATTCATTGTTCCCAGTAGGAGTACTGGAGTCACAGACACATTCTGCCGTGTTTGTGTCTGGCTTTGTGTGGGTTCTGAGGTCCTCCTCGTCCTTGCTCAGCACCTGCCAAGCCACTTCCCCCGCCTTAGGCTATATAAACGATGACAAATTTTAACAAGGTTGTGAAGAATGAAAGCCTTCTTGGCACGGCAGGAGCACAAATGAACGCACCTTTAGGAGGGCAGTTAGACATTACCTACAGTGTCTAACACGCACATCCTCTGGACATGGCCATTGCGCTTCGGGAAATTTATCTGCACAAATGTGTAAAGACTTGTGTACAGGATGGGAACGCTCCCTGCAGTAATTGTGGTAGAGATGGAGAGGCATCCCACAGAGATCCCCTATCTTCCCTTCTTGGGACCTCCTCCCTTCTGTGACCCTGTTTATGCCATTCCCACAGGGACTATCTTTCTCCTTACCACATCCAACTGAGGACCGTGGCTGGGTCTTGACTGGAAGTGGAGATGAGGTACATTGCTTCAAGGCCAAGGTGATGATACAATGGGCCCAGTCTGCTCCCTGACTTTTCTGGCGCAGAAGACTCTGTGGCTCTAGAAAAGCTCAAGTTCAACAGATAGAAGGGGGAGGAGGGATGGTGACCTTCTATAACTGGGGAATGCCCTCCCTGAGTGCCTGTGAGCCAGGAACAGGCATTTGTTTGTTTGTTGTTTAGTTATTATCATAGCAGTGAGCATGAACCTAACTACCACACATCTTCTGTAAAAGACAAAGACTAGGAACAGGCCATGTGGCCATTAGGAGGATGTGGTTTAAATACCCTCTAACAAGGCTGCGCCATGGATTATAAAGCTGCTGTTAAAAGCAAGACGGATCTATTTAGAGACAGACAGGGAAGAGAGTCTGGGGTGTATCATTAACTGGGAGAGGCAAGTTGCAGTCGGGTTAATGTGACCCTGTTCGCATTCAGAATCCACACACAAATGCTGGAGTGTCTGTGCAGGTACCTCTATTCTGAAAGAAGGCGCAGGATGGTGTTGGCAGTGCTTCCACTGGGGAGGGACCTTGGGAGATCTGCTGTGGACGGTGGTGCACAGGGAGGTGTACCATGGGAATTCATTTTCACCTTTAGCTTTATGTGCGAATGGACCTGCTTCTCTTCTTGACCATGAGCACATGTTCTTGGTTATTAAGAAAGTGGAGCTCATTAAAACCTATGTGTAAAAGTCTCCATTGATACTGCTACAGGAAGACGGACGCCTGCTCTGCAGACGGACGGAAGGAAGGTTGTTTGGAGTGGCTGGAGTGTGGGTGGGTGAGGAGGATGTAGCAGGCATCCTTTCTCTGGATGCCGACCCAGATAGGGGGCTGAGGGACTGTGGGTGTTGAGTGTTTTTGTGACTGCTCGAGTAGCCCAGAGAAGTTTCCTGGCAGCTGGACCTCAATTTCCCAGGCTCCATCTGTGGCTGAGCTTGGGGACACCAGCTTCATGCCTGCCTTTCTCCTCTGGGTTTACCTTCTCACCCTCCCTCTGCCCTTCTTCCTGGGTTAAGCCAGTATAATCCCCGTGAGGACTGAACAGTGTTCAAACTCAGTAGGTGTCGGGTGGGGACGCAGAGTCCACCTATCTATCGGGATTCACCCGGAAGCTGGATTGTCTGTCCTCGCTATTGGGGTAGCCGGGTGTCAAGGCAGCCCCGGCGTGTATTTGAGGAAGGCTTATTGTAGCCAGCAGTTGAGTAACTGATGTGAAGATAAGGAACTGTGCATGATTAAAAACAAGAACTAGGACTGAAGTCAGAGCAGTTCCGTTTCCTGCTTCTGTGACCTTCTCACCGGCTTCCTCACTCCAACAGGCAGGATGGCTCAGACTTCCTCAGCTGTCCTGAAGTCTGAATGAGGCGAGCACGTGAGAGCCTGTGTCAGCCATAAAGCACTGCACCCATCCTTGAATGGGTTTGCTGTTTCCTATTGGATTTCCCTGCTGGGAGTCAAGGCTCTTTGGGGAGACAGGTGCCTGCTCGCTCTCCTGCTGCTGTCCTCTGTCTGCTGTTCTTTCCAGAGAAGGATCTTGAGCTAGAGCTTAATGCTCACACTCTTCCTCCTCCCAGTGTGTCTGATTTCCATCCCACCTCCTGAAGTTAGTGTGTGTGTGTGTGTGTGTTTGTAAATTTTGTCTTTTGTTTTTAGACAGGACTCCAGGTAGCCTCATAGGCTTCAGACTTATTATGTGGTCAGGACTTTGATTTGCCGATCCTTATGGCTCCACCACCTGAGCGCTGGGATTACAAGCATGTGCCACCACGCTCAATTTACGCAATGCCGGGGATTAAACCAAGCAGGCATTCTACCAACTGAGCCAGAATCTTGGCCTCCAATTCCAACTTTAGTCCTGTTTCATTTCACCTTTCTAGAGTGTCTACTCCTTACTCTATAAAAATTTTTCTTCCTGGTTTTGGAAATGCATGCTTCTGGTCTCCATGCCTATTTCACATTTATTTTTCCAGGACTTTGCACTGAATCTCTGAATGTCTTCGTCATCCACCTGTTGCCAAGCAATACCAAGGTCTAAACTATAAGCAGAGCCAACTGGTAAACTTCTTCTCCCTGACCTTCTTCACAGCCAGCTCAGAACTGTCTCAGCCCCTTACAAAGCTTCATGGGCTTTCTCTGTCTAGGGCTGATCTATTCAAACTCATTCTGACGCAGCCGACTCTTGTATGATATTTCCTGGTGACATCAGACACCAGGAAGTAAGACAGTACATGGGGGCGGTGAGGCTTTATAGTGGCACTGACCGGGTCATTATCTCCTTCGAGGTTGTCCTGAGTCAGTCTGGATCAGTATACAGAACAACTCCAAGAGGAGCTTTCTCCCTTCCTTCTGCAGCTTGGCCCCTCCTTCCCTTCTCTTCCTATAGAGTGGCAGACCCAAAGACCCAGAGGAAGGAGACAAGAACCACGGGGCTTTGCAAGCAGCAGCAGGGCCCTGAAGCTGGCTGCCCTCCTCCGCCATCTAAAAAGGGGTTCTGTCAGAGAGCACCTTAGTCAGGAGGTGGCTTCCACCACAGGCTCTTGGCTGCCAACACGAAGGACATTAGCACACATAGCCAGTCTGCCATGCTCCTCTGGCCAACTGACTCTCCCTTCCCTTCTATACAAATGTGACTGTAGCCCTTTCCCACGCTTTTCGAATCACCAAAGCCTGCCCTTTGCAGGTGAGCTTGGCTCATACTCCAGAGAGAACGGAAACCACCCGGGTCAGGAGAAAATGCAGAAGCTTTGGTTGCCACTCTTCCTTAGCTTGATCATCCTTACGTTCACCATGCTCTGTCTCCCTCACCTCCTGCTGTGTGTGCTCAGGTCCACTGAATAAGGACCAGTCAGTCCCCAAGAACTCTGAATGTTTCCCAGACATTTGCACACTTGCAAGCTCTCCAACCAAATGACTACATGAATCAATAAGTTTAGTGTTTGTTTGTTTTTGTTTGTTTGTTTTATACACCAAACTTTACAACCTCGCACATCAGGGTCCCCAGAAATATGGGTGGATTTGCAGGGATGAAGTCTGCAAGCTGGCCCAACTTTCTGCAGCACAATAGTGCCCCCTAGTGGGGAGTGATACTGCTACAGCTGACGGAGTAGACACAGGAAAGTCCCAGGTACCTGTTGCTGCCTTGGGTGAAGTTGAGTGGTGGTAAAGGAAGGGCCGTTCTGTCTTGTCTCTCAAAGTTGTTGGCACATCAGCTCCTGCATTAAGCTTCATGGCTACAAAGGCTATCAGAGTTTGGCTTTATGATCACGCAGGGAACACGGAGAAGCATTGCTGATGAGCCCACTGAGCAGCCAGCCTCCTCACACAGTCTCATGTACTTGAAGCTGCACGTGTGACTGTTGGGCCCTCGGTGCTTTTTTATTGAGTCCAAGACTTGCCTAAATTGTACACATGTGGATTCCTAGCTCGCTTTGGTGAAGAACAGCTCCGAGTTACTCTGATGTTGTTGTAGAAGGCTCTCAGGAAACTCAGCAAACTCAATTAGCCTCTTCTCTCAAATCCTCCAGTCCTCATCAGTCTAATCGCAGGACTTCAGTATTATTTCTGTCTGGGAGAGTTAACCCTAGCTCTTTTCGTGTCTTACCTTTGCTCATCCTCAGAGCAAATGTCACCACAATGTGACTTTCTGATCTCACGGTTTCTTTCTCTCATAGTTGCAAACACAGGAGTACAATGACTTCGCATATTGGGTTAAATATTGCCTTTCTGCCCCGTGAGTCCTCCCCCTCACTAAACCCCATAGGCAGGAGATGGCGTCTGCTTCTTCTCTGTATCTTTAATCCTTGACCCAGCACCAGTCTTACCATAGACAAGCAAATGAGCATGAATCATGGCCACCAAACATCTTGCTTGTCAAACGAATAGGATGGAAAGGAATCGAAGCCTAAATCAAGGTGACGTGGGCTCCTGGAAGAAAGAGCTCTTCTGGAGATCTTCACAAGGGATTTCCCAAAGTGTGCTTATGTATCAGCACACAACTGATGCAGGCGTGAGGTGGGCTATTTCCTTTTTCACAGTTCAATGTTTACTTTAGCATATTCTAGAAACCTGCCAGAACATCGTAATGAGGACATATCATAATATTCATGCAACAGTCATTTACTGAGCACCTACTGTTTGCCAGCCAGCTCTGAGGTCATAGCTATAAATAAAACAGACACAGGATTTGCCCTTCTGAAGCTACAGGTTTGGTGGCGATGCTAAAGGGCAAATGACAATATTTCATCACAATTTGTGAAAAGGGAAAAAGAAGAAAACATGTCACGAATGAGTAAAGTGCTCAGAGAAAGCCTGAAGGGACAGAAAGCCAGGCAGCGATGCAGACATCCGCATGTAAAAGAAGAGAGGCTGAGAAAATACAGGGTGGACTGGGGAAATGCACCGGTGAAAGCCGGACATGGTGGTGCGTCTGTAATCCCAGCTCTCCCACGGTGAGATGGAGGTAGAGATAAGACCAACCCTACCCAGAATGCCCTGGGCCAGCTGACTGGGCACACATAGTAGTGAACAATGTTGGAAGGTGAGGACCGACATCTGAGGTCGTCCTGACTTCTACAAGTGTCATGCCATGGACATGATATGCTCCTGAACACACGCGCGCGCACACACACACACACACCCCTCAGCCCTCACCCCACCTCACACATGCACACTCACACCCACACCCCGGGTGGGAGGGACGAGGTAAGACACAACTGCAGAGAATCTGAAAGTGCACGACAGCCCCCAAGTTGACAGTCGTCAAGAGCAGAATCAGAACAGACTCGAACCTGGTATTCTCATTCTAGTGTCACAGCCCACAAAAGAACTGACCGGAGAGATGCTGCTGGAGACAGAGCAGATGCAGCAACGTGCAATTTGCAGGGGGAACTGAAAGAGAGGCCTCAAACAAATAGGACAGAATGGGGACGATTTCATTCGGCAGACATTTCCAGGGAGATAAGATGGCTACGTGGGCAGGCAGAAAGGCTACTTACTCCTAAGGAAATAAGCCACACAACCATGAATTTATGCACTCACATCTACCCACCCAGCATCCATCCTATAGAAACTCATTGGTTCAAACATCTTACATGACAGGTAGAAGGCAACTATTTTTGCAAGCATTACAGGCATCCGGCATACGTAAAAGAGAAGTTTCTACAAAGTGAAGCCAGATGAGGACATATTGGCTGCCTCAAATTCTAGGAAAAACAACGATACAACACACAGATCACCATCTGCAGAGGTTTGTAGGGAAAATGGCTCCTACTGTTTATTATTTTGTCACTTTGCTTACGAGAGCAAAAGGAAAGCATTGGAAGAGAGAGACATCACATCCCATCCTCCAAAGCATACACTGCAAAGAACAACAGCTGCCCAAGTGACAGGGTGACAGAGCTCGGGACTGCAGAAGTTGTGCATAAAAGGAGAGTAATTAGGGTTAAGTTGTACTGAGGCCAATAAGTAACGCTTTTAGCTTCCACTGTCAAAATTATTCTTCTAACAAATGCCACGTGCTCTCATTTACACGCGAAGCTAGAAAGTAGCAGATCTTATTAAAGCAGAGAGCACCAGAAGCAGGGAAAGGCTGCTTTTAGTACAGGGATGTGACTGGACAGGAGGCGTGGGTCTTCCTCCGCTTCGAAGTGAGGATGGCCAAGGATGATGGCAGGCTGCCGTGAGTTTTTAAAGGTACCGTGGAGGCTTAAATATGAGGGGAGGGGAGTTTATTCTTTGCAGATAGTAAACAGATAGTAAACAGGAGGAACTCCAGACACTGGACAGAGAGAAGAATGGGTTGAGACAAGGATCCAGGATACTGGCAGGCAAGGCAGGTGTACCTAGTCAGGTGACAAATAGAGAATTCCTCTCAAAGAAATGGATGTAAGTCGGTGGTTGGGACTTGAGTGGCTTTAGGAGGGTTGGCAATGAGAAAATAGATTCTTCTTTTTCTCCTTCCTTGCCTTTCTTTCCTTCTCTTTCTCTCTTCATTCATTTTTGTTTGGTGGTGCTGTGCCTCATGCTAGATAGCCTGGATCACCAAGTTACATTGCCAGCAGCAAAGGGGTTCTGACACAGTCTCCCAGAAGCTTGTGGATGGAGGCAGCAGGGACCACCTATCAGGACAGACAACGGTCGCTCATCTTCTGGAGATGAGGAACGGGACTGCCAGACTTGGTGACGCTGGGCACAGAGAAGAGTTGGGCTGGGCTGGGGCACTGATGCTAGCAGCAGGCAGGTAGATCTACTTGGGGTGGCAGCGGGGGACCCCCTTAAAACAAACCGGCCAACAAATCCTACCTCTCAAGGCACATTTTAAAAGCTGCCGGGCCTTTAAACACCAAGTTATAACTCAGTGCAGAAATAGGTCAAAAGAAAATGAACATCTCCAAAGATTAGTACTTAGTAAATTCAACATCTGTTACTAATTGAGAGAAAAAAATAAGCTTAAGAAGGCAGAACGCTGCATCTTACCACAACAATAACAACAAAACAGAGCATCCATCCTGATGCCTAGACACCAGAGCAGGAAGGAGGCTGAGATCAGATCAACAGCTGACAGTGACTGGGAGGCTCATGGCAGGCATAACTCCACGCTCACCTCATGCAGGCTATTTCATTTAAATCTCTCAACAGCACCAGGTATGTGTCACTATTAACTTCATGACCTTATTTTTCACTTAGGAAATTAGGTGCACAGAAAGAATCTGCCTAAGGTAGTGAAAAGTGGAAACACGAGCAGAAACCCCAGCATTTCCCTTCAGCTGCCTCATCTCAGCACCCCCAGGCTGCAGCCTCATTAAAACCAGGCAAGACAAAGATGCCCACTAACACAATTAATATTTAACATTGCTCCATAATTTATGGACAACTCAATTAAAACTTTAATAAATGGAGAGACGGGAACGCGTAATGTTAGTAAGACATCAATTCTTCTCAAATGAATCTATAAGTCAAGTGTAATTCCAACCCAAATCCCAAAAGGACTTAAAAATTGAATTTGACAAAATAATTATAAAGTTTCTATTGGATTAATAAATTAATGAAAGGAGCCAGTTCATTTTATTAGAAGAAAGAGTGACAGAGGCAGAAAATTGCCACATCCCATATGAATGCATGTATGAAAGCTGTCGTAATTAAAACAGTGTGGCTGTGGCTTGGGAGGGTATAAATGGAGTGACGATAAAAAACAGGTCAGATATACACAGCTGTGGAAAAACAGCCTAAAACTTTGTTTCAGTAATCCTTTCTTTCCTTTGTTCTTTTCTTCACCTCCATTCTTACTGTAGTCCGTCTCCTTCCTCCCCTTTCCTCTTCCTCCTTCTTTTTCTTTTCTTTTGTTTTTCTTTTTGCAGTGTTGGAAATCAAAACCAAGGCCTCATACATACCAGGCAGGTAGTAGTACTGAGCTACATTCCCAGCCCCAGGGGCAGTGTTTCCAATTAATTGAGAAATTCTGAGTGATTGGGTATTTTGATAAACAATTAATCATTTATGGGGTGGTGGGCTTAGATTTCTTTATTCACAGCTTATTACTAAGTCAAAACGAGCAAAATAATTCAATGTTAAGAAGAAAACAATGGGTCCAGTGAGCTGGATCAGTGGTAAAGGTGCTTGCTGCTGAGTCTGATGACCCGAGTTTAATTCCCAAAATCTACATGGTGGAAGGAGAGAACTGACACCTGACTCCCACAAGTTACCCTCTGACCTCCACATGTGGCAAGCATAACCTCCTCAGTACATCACATCACACACACACACACACACACACAGAGAGAGAGAGAGACAGAGACAGAGACATAAACGATCAACCATCCAATGAGCCTATCCTAGCAAACTGGGGAGGACTTATAATGAGACTACATGAGAAAAAAGCCAAAAGGGGGACTTTGGTTCTGACCACAAGATGTCCAAATTTTGCATTAGAAAAGAACGGTAACAGCAGCGACAAAACCCTGAAGAGGAAGAGGTGCAGAGGACAAGCTCCACTCAGGTACACAGCTCAGCTAATGCTAACACACAGCACCTTTATCAACAACTAAGAGAAACACCTCAAGAGTTGGAGAGATGGCTCAGCCGGTGAGAGCCCCGGCTGCTTTTGCAGAAGACCTAGGTTGGGGTCCCAGCTCCCACAAGACCCACTTCAACTCCAGTCTTGGGGCTCCCACACCCTCTTCTGGCCTCCTTAGGCACTGCACACATATGATGTCTAGGCTTACACTGTAAGTGTGTAAATAAAATATTAAGTAAAAAAAACCCACCCCAATAGGAAACTGAAGAAAATATGTAATTACTTAAAGACGATATAAAATTGGCAAAGCGTTCTATTTCAGTAGCTATCTAAATGATATAGAATAAATCCAAACAAAAGTTTTTGATCTAACAGAAGGTTAAAAATTTTTTTACTGTACTCAGAAAGGTGACGCTCCATATAATTATTAGGGTCACAAGTACATTTGAATGTTATAGAAGGCACCCACGGAAATGGACCCTGTCAAAATACTGAGATAGTATCCCTGTATGATTGTTTTAATGAAGTGCTATGTTAGGGTTACAAACTGCACTTGAGCAGACGTCTCAGACGGGGAAAAGCTGATGTTTAGTAGATTTAGAAAATGATTTAGAAAATATTTTATACATAGCCCCCATGTGTATTTGGATATCCAAAGGAAGGACCTAGTTTACTCCATGACAGTCTGGTCTCACATCCTCCCCCTTCACTATAGAACATGCTGCTCCTTGTCTGATAGTCACATAAAATTCTCACTTCTTCACTCCCAACACGCTTATAAATTCTGAATAAAAACAGAGCTATAGTCCATTTCTACCAAACAAGTTATAACAGCAACTTCAAAGGGAAAAGATGTAGATGTATAAAATATATTGGATGAGGTGCAAGGAGAGATTAGGGTGAGTCTCTCGGAAAGGAAATTGGAGGTTCAGGGCTGGAAGGAAACTCATTTCTCATCATGAAATATAATTCCTGAAAGATCTAAAATCAGCTTAGTATTCAAATTTATTAGAGACAAAAAACATAAGTTAAATACCTTGTAATTTTAATTTTATAGTTAAATTTAAACTTGTTGTATTGCAATTCAATTTAACTTAAAATCGACACTTTGTAATTTTATCTTTGTAATACAAATTACATCTCTTTCTTTTTTGCACCTTTAATTTTTTTTCCCTCCAGTACCCCATTTCACCCAAATGAATGTGGAAAGTGAAAGTCTGAGTCTCGGTCTTGCTACTTAATTACCTGTGTAGTCACTGGCAAGCCACTTTACCTCCAAGCCTCAGTTTCTCTAGGAAAGAGGATGAAATAGAACCAATTCTACAGGGCTGTGGAAAGGATTGGGAGCAATATGTGGAAATTTCCCGTATGTTTCTGAGTTTGATGGGCTCCTGTTAGCTGCAGTTGCTACCAGTAACTAGGGGCTAGAAGGAGAACCCAAGCAGAATGCAGTTACCCACGCTGGAACCCAGCCAGGATACCGGCGTTGCAAACACACGGCTGAATGCTCAACCAAGACACCAATATACGTACAGCGAGGAGTGTTGCTGGGCTTCCCTTGGGCTAAGGATGTAAAAGGCATTCCACATGGCACAGCTGCTTGTTTTTAAAAGATTCCACAACTAATTAAGCAGTCTCCTCATCAGCCACGTCTATGTGGATTAACTAAACAACAGGCCCCTTCCCGTTAAATACAGGTGATTTCTACTACAAAACATTGCCTCCGGCAAGACACCAACTGCCAGTTAAAGGTAACTTTTACTTAGCCCTCTCAGCAGGCATTTCTGATACAGTAGGTGAGTTTGATGGCTCTTTAAATTGGGAAGGCACAGTATACTACACATATTTTATACAGATTCAGAGATCTGTCTGACCCAGCTTCCAGTCCCGTTTGTTCCCATCCGGACTGAGTCATCAGGTGTAAGTTATTTAACCTCAGCAAGCCTCAGGTTTCCCATTTTATTAAACGGGTTGGTTGCAAGGACTGACGTGTGTAATAACTGAAGTAAGGAGGGCTGAGAGTGACATGAGGGAAGGTAATTTGTGCAGTAGGTGGGACTGCCGGGTCCTAAAAGAGCGAGTGGAGCCAGGCGGTGTTTGCCTTCGATCCCCGTCAGTTGGAAGGCTGTGGAGAGGCAGGGGGGCTCCAAGTTCAAGGCCTGTCTGCGTTACAGAGTGAATTCAAGATATGCTTGGCAATTTAGTGTGACAGTCACAAACTCAAAAATAGAAACTCAGTCATAGAGCACTTGCTTGCATTTCTCTCTGTGTGAGACGGAGAGAGAAGGAGAGAGAGGGAGAGAAAGGGGAGAGACAGACAGAGACTGAGACCAAGAGGCAGTGAGAAATAAAAGAAACTATTTTGCTCCTGCCACTGCTAAGGTAAAACAAAGACAAAAACAAAGATACCCATGTGTTTGTATTAGAAGACCCGAAGAGTATTCGAAAAATGTGCTCATGAAGATGATGGGAGAAGGATCTAGAAGTGGGTTATAGAAAGAGGCATGTAGCTGAGATCTGTCTGTTATGGATGGGGTTGTCGTGTGTGTGTGTGTGTGTGTGTGTGTGTGTGTGGTGTATGCATGCATGCATGTGTGTGAGAGCGTGCACATGTCTTCCTGGTGCATGCTCACACAGTGTTTATGGGAGGCCATAGGTCGACATCAGGGTGTCTTCCTCAGTTACTTCTCCACCAGGTCTCCCATGTGTCTGGAGCTCTCTATTTCGTTAAGGTTGGCTGGTCCGTCAGGACCAGGATCTGCCGGGGTCCAGCCCTGCCCTAACCCAGGCGACCACTCCCAGCTCCTACATGGGAGTCTGAATCCAAACTTAGGTCTTCAAGTCACTCCAGCAGGCACTTGACTCACTGAGCCACCTCCCCTGTCATGCACTGAGATTTCCTTTAAAAAGTGTTAACAGCTAGAAAAAGATTAAGCCAAAGGATGCTTATGTTGTCCTTCATGGTAGGCATATAAATAAATGGTTTGTTAGATACTCTGAAACAGAGTAAAAAGAACTGTTAAAAAATATGGTTCTATTAAGGTTTAAAAAAACCCATTTCAATGAGTTTCAGGAAAAAATAAGTAAATGATGAATTCTCTTTTAGGTAGAGATTGTCTTTAGACACCCCCCCTCCCCAACACACACATCTGGTGTAGTTGCTGTAGTTGGCAACTTAGAGGCCCAGTTCCCCTAAGGCTGTTATATAAATGTAAGCAGATCTTCTCTAACCCCAACTCCTTGAATGGAAAGTTGTTTCTGATCAACTAGGATGTCAGAGGAGGGATAGCAGCGTCTCTGGTTGTGCAAGACCGGCCTCCAAAAACCTTGGGATCTTTCTCACTAGATCAAAACTCTTGAAGTGAATGAAGGTATTTACCATCTAACTGCTTCCCAAATCTCGTTTCATCTCACCTCCTAATTGTGGTTAAAAAAAAAAGCAGTCTGCTGTGTTTATCATAACTCCCGCTACACTGTTTAAGTAATGGAAGGCAGACCCGAGCTGTGATCCAGGCTCCATCGCTTGAAGATCAGGGTCCTCAGTAAGTCTCCATTTCTTGGAGTCTCAGCACCCATGTTTATGAGATGATGAATGGAAAATACACTCTGATAAAATGCACAGGCAGCGTCACCAAGGTGCCCTGCACACAGATGACACCCTGCACTGCCTCCATCTTACTTATTGTCATGGCAACCAAGTTGGGTTTTGATTGTACATTCATCGCCAAAATTCTTGAGTCAGAAGGTTCTGTTGTTCTCAGAGCTTACTCCTTTGTTTCATTCCAAGAATTCACACAAAGGTTTGGGTCTGTATGCACACACATTTGCTCTGGTCTTCTCAGCTAGCCATATCCTTGTGTAGCCAGAACACAGAGGAAGTTGGGTTGGCACTGATTTCCATGATGCAGTGAGTATTGTATAAGATTGTCTGCTGGTTCACTAGACAGCGTGTTCTGTACACTGCCCTTGGTGCTGACACCAATTTCTTTAAGCCTTAATTAAAGAGCCTACAGTCTAACAGAGAAGACAAATGGCTACGAAGGAAGGAGAAATGCTAAAAAATGGAGATGCATTCAAGGTATGAGGACAGGGAGTCATCTAACGACTCCAGTGCGCACAAGGCTGTGTTCGTGAAGCTAATATTTCTTGGATTGGCAGGTATCTCAACACTGTGAAGTGGAAAGGAGAACCTATTTGCCAGCACACAGCAAAATGCCAGTGCCATCTGATGCTGCAGACAAGCTAGAGGCTCTCGATGGTTAGCCCCGTGTCGATGAGATCTCAGACAGCCCTTGAGAGAGAAACGAGTGTAAGGGCTCAGATCTGAACATCAGCACTGACTGAGAGACAGACGGCCAGGAATCGGCGTGGAGCCTGGATTTGCATCCTCCAAGAAGCAGACTCTGAGCCAGGATTCCCGTGCAAGTCCTTACCTGGAAGGTGATCTTAGGA
Organism: Pachyuromys duprasi; assembly: GCA_028658305.1. Lineage (NCBI taxonomy): Eukaryota > Metazoa > Chordata > Mammalia > Rodentia > Muridae > Pachyuromys > Pachyuromys duprasi. Next base: position 16,992,172 of record CM053758.1, read on the forward strand.
AACAGCAGAGGTGTGGACAGAAAGGAAGCCAGTCATAGCTGTGTAGCCAAGCCAGTCACCACTGGGAGAAGTGAGAGTCGAGAGACAGCACACAGCATGAGAGCTGGCCCAACCAAAACGTCTGGAGTGGCCATCCACAAGCCCTTGCCTGCTCTCCGCTGAAGGCAGCTTCTGAAGATATGAACTCCCTCGACCTTTGGCCAGGATTGTTACTGTCAAGTGACAGCCATCAGCATGCAGGGGTGAGGGGACTGAGGCAGCTCTGATCAGAGCACGGGGGGTCCTGCTGTGGGTTGATGCACATGTGTGCCTAGGCTGGGATGTGTGTGCATTGAAAGCTTGTGTTGCTCCAGAGCACTGATGCTGAAATGAGTCTCCATGTTGCTGGCAAGTGGAGATGGGGACAGGGAAGTGATTGAGTCCAGAGTCAGAGCCCTAGTGACTTGGATTAGTGTCTTTACAGGGGCTACCCAGAGCCCCCTTATCTCTTGCACATGTGAGGACCCAGTGAGAAGACAGATCTATGGGCTGGAAGGGGGAAGCAGACTTGGGTCCTACTGTGAGCAACACATGGCTGCCCATAACTCACCCACCTTATGGTATTTTGTTGTAACAATTTGAATAGATTATGACATTGGCTAGTGATGGATTTAGAGAGCAAGGTTGCCTATTAAAGGGCTTCCAGGGATGGCCCCAAATATTTAAGGTGAGGTAAATGGTGTTAAAGATGCCCATGGAAGAACAGAAGTGAGAGGTGATCAGGCACACACACACACACATACACACACACACACACACACACTTCTCATGAACACCAGACACGTGGTGAATCAGGGCTCCTTGTTTCAAAGTGAGATGGATGCGCAGTGTAATTGATGGGTACAAACCAGTGAGGGAGAGTGAGTCAAATGGCTTCCTCTGAAGGTCCTTCAGCCCGCGCGATTTATTTTCTCCTCTATGAAGCAGAGGCTGGTTTGTGTGTAGTGTAATGTGGCTCAGTGCTCGAGTGCTTGCCTAGCATGTCCCTGGCCCTGAGTTTGGCCCCCTGAACTGCAAAAGGCAAAAGAGAAAACACCGCCTCAGGCCCTCTAGTTAAAGCTGTGTGGACTGTATTTTACCCAGATGCAGCCAAGGGAAAAAAAAACAAAAACAAACAAACAAACAAAATACCGGAAACCAAACCAAACATCCATGGAGTTTGCCAGGCAGTCTCCTCATGGCTGGGCTTGCCCAGAACTGACACATTTATCTGTTCTGCACAAGGCTGGCAGTGACCCTGGGCTCCATGTGAGGGCTCCTTTGCTGGAGTTTGGGATAGAGCTTCTAAAGTGTGTCATTGAGGCCTCATGCGCAGTGGAGTGATCTAGACAGTCACCTTACAGCACGTTGTCCCTAAGTTGTACTTCCTAGGAAGGTTCTCTGCTGCGAGTACTAAGAAGAGAAACACAAAGCCGTATATCAATTTGTTTACTGCGGGAAGCATCTGCTACTTCGCTATGTTTTGCAAGGAAACTTGGCATCTCATATTCATAAACATGTTACTTTGGGTTTAATTGTACAGCTAACTGGAGCTATAAAGCAGAATTCGTGGCTGTCTGGAGAGGAGTTTGAGGGAGAAGCAAACGAGCCCACAGGACTACTTTGCTTAGAGGAAAATCCAAGTGTTAACTGAAAGCAAAGCGCACTCAGCCATCAGAGGGGATATAAGGGCATCAGCCCCCCACAAGCTGCTGGTAAAGAAAGGCTGAGTTCAGGCTCTCTCCCCCTCCTTCTCTCCCTCCCCACTCCTCATCCCCTCCATCTCACTCTGCCTCTCTCTTGCACAGGTTTCTCTTGAGACAAGGTCTGGTTTATGTAGCCAAAGTTGCCCTGAAGTTACAACCTTTCTGCTTCTTCCTCCCAAGTAAGTGAGTAAGTGCTGGGATTACAGGCATGCGCCACCACACCTGACAGGAAAGATTTTTTTTTAAATGAGTGTATGTGTGTGGAATTGTGTGCACATGCATAGAGGCCAGAGATTGACTCTGGATGATTTTCACAACAGCTGTTTCCTCCTTACTTTTGTAAGACTAAACTTGGAACTCGCTGGTTGTCTTGAATGGCTGGCCAGCGAGACCTGGGGATCTTTCTGTCTCCACCCTCCCCCTGTGCTGGGATGCCACTCTTGTCTTTTATATCGGTGCCGGGGACCCAAGCTCAGGACTTCATCCTTGGTCAGGAAGCACTTCACCAACTGAACATCTGTCCAGCCCCAATATTGATTCCTGGTGTGTTCACTCTCAGAGAGTCTGAGAGCAGAGCTAGGCAGGTGGATCCCGGACTTTGGGCAGCCAGGGATAACAGTTAAGCAGGTCAAAATGTGCTCAGTGCCATGTGCAAGATCCTCATTAAAGTGTTTATCTGGGTGGAAGGGAGCCCATTTTATCCCTGGTAGAGGGGTATTTCTGGTATTAAAAAAAAGAAAGAAAAGAAAACCAGGACAGAAAAGACACATGCTAAGGCCACTCTAGCAGGAGGTGAGGTTTGAGAGCAATAGCCCCAAGTTCAAATGTTCTGTTCTTCAGGGGGTCTTCTTGACTCCTTTCAAGGGTCTTCTCATCTCCGAAGGTTTAACTAGTGACTGCACAACCCTCCTGTATTGGAGGTTGGAGGGAGTGTAGGCGGGGAAGCCTTCTTCTTCCAGCTCGTCCCTAACGGAGCTTTTGCTCTGTACAGGGATTTTTGTGTGTGTCAGAGGTGTGTTATCTGAGGGTGAAAAATGCAATGGTTTGGGGCAGAAGACTTGTATGGCAACACGGAGCGATGGTTGGGGTATATGTCGAGATGGCCTAGCTTCATAGGGGACAAAAGTGACAGTAAAAAAAAAAAATGGAGGGAAAACTCCCTTCTGCAGACGGAAAAACTGATGTTAAGGAAGTTACCCGAGGTTACCCAACTTAAACATGACCAAGCAGAGGTCCGAACCCAGTAGTTTGTTTCTGTAGTGCCTGAGTGGGAATTTAACACTCCAGAATGATCCCCAGAACCCAGGGAGGTTCGTGGTATGAGGACCCTTCTACCACACAGTCCTGTGACAACAGGGCGTATGGATCTGGGTCAGCATTTGCACGTTCTCTGAACGATTGAGGTTGAAGCATCGCTGTTCTTTCTACCCTGTGGGGGAGGCCAGTGGACCTGGATTTGAGGGTCAGTTCGTCCTCTTCCCAGAGTGCTCTTAGGCAACCTGTTGAAGCCCCTGTTCCTTGGGTCTCTTGCCTATAAAATGTAGACACTCCTGGCACCACTTCACAGAGCTGATGCAAGGTCTACAGTGATACGAAGCTTTTAGAATGACGCCTCGTACAGCACAAGCATAACGACAGAGCTAACGATGTGGACTTTGGACCAAGAGCGTCTCTGCTTCTTTATTGATCCCCTACTTTCTTCCCTTTTCTCCCAGTCTCTGTGACTTGCCCATCACAGATAAGTTGTGGACACTTTGGCATGACCTGTCCTGGTTTCTAGAGCAGGTCTGGAAGTCACCCTCTCACACTCTTTTATTAGATATAAAGGACAGTCTGATGATCCCCTGTGACCAGCTAGGTTGGTGTTCCAGCTTTCACATGATCTGATGTCCCCCTGTGTCTGTCTGTGTGAGTTCTGAACTTTTCCATGGTCTACTGTCCCCTTGGGACTGGCTGGGTAGGTCCCCCAACTTTCCGCATAAGCAGAACCCACTGCTGTCACTGTGGGCTTATGTTCTAGATCACGGTTCAGTCTAGTATGACCTCAAAAACAAAGAGAAGTTACATTTCAATTTCTCCCTGCATCTACATGTTTTCCTTAATTTAAAGTTTGGAACCAGGGAGTGAGGAGAGCTGTAATTAATTGCTAACCTCAGTAGAAGGGGAATAAGGATAGTTAAACCGAACGAGCAAAACAACAAAAACCCAAACAAAACTCCAAACTCTTCTAGGTTGTTATCATTGGTATCTCTAATTTTTTTTCCTGTTGCATTTATTTATTTACTGTGTGTGGGAGAGGTGCATCTGCATGGGCTCCTGCATGCCAAGTCATGCATTCAGAGGTCAGAGGGCAACCTGCAGGAGTCAGTTCTTTTCTCCCATCACATGGGACCAAACTCGGGTTGTCAAACTTGGCAACATACACCTTTACCTGCTGAGCCATCTTGCTGTCCCCCCACCCCCACCGCGTAACCCTCAAACTAGTGCCTTTTCCAGCATACTTCATTTATTTAGTTAATGCTATCTGTTTCCCCCCTAACCTTCCAATTCATCCTACACAGCACAGACCTTCCACCTTAGCTAGTGCCTGCTCATGCAGAACAGCTCCTATTCCTCTGGCTTCTGCCCTTCAGGCAATGTCTTTAATTTTCTTGGCCTCTCCAGTTTCTCTGACCTTTTTTAAAGGGGCACTGTGTTTTCAGGTTGCATTGTCAGGCACCTGTTGGAGGTACAGCTTGGCTAGGGAGACTGTTCTTTCTACCCCGTGGGGAGGCCATTGGACCTGGATTTGAGGTCAGTTGAGTTCCTCGGCTGTCACCTTCTGCCTTGTGGCTGTCAGAGATGGGACTGGCCGGTGTGCTCTGAAGCTGGAGTCTATTAAGTTGATAATATTACCGTAAGGAGATCTGGATTTTCCCCAAATGGAGCATATGGATATCAGGAATATTGCTGTGGTCTGAGGATCCCAGCCCAGCTAAGTTCACCTCCCTCACTGATCTCAAAGGATCTACTTGTAAATCTCCATATACATTGTTTTTTTAAATATGAAATTAGAAAAAAAAAGATTTTTCCCATGTATAATCTCTTAGTTTTAAAATCTTCTTTTTTAAACACAAAGAGCTACAAAAACACATGATAAGGCTCAAGTGAAATGTGTCTCCGTTGCTGCATCCTACTGGCTGCCATTAGGCAGCCTGTGGGTCTATGACACTGTATTGATTTATTTTTCTTTTGTTGATGTTTATTAATGACTATTAAAGTGTCAGAGATCTGAGGAGATGCTGGAAGAAGAGCAAGCCGGAGACCCACAGTGCTTGCTCTTAAAGAGCTTGTCAACAAATCTCTCCCTCCCCTTATCTTCCCCTGCCTTCCTTCCTTTCCCTTCTCCTTCTCTTCTTCTCTCTCCCTCTCTTTCTTCCTCTCTTCCTCCCTCCCTCTTTCTCTCTCTCCTTTCTTCCCTCTCTTTCCCTCTCTGTCGCTCTCTCTCTTCTTCTTCTTACTGTGTATGTGTGGAGGTCTGAGGTAGCCGGCAACCATCTTCTCCAGTCATTTCTCCATCTTATTTATTAGATGTTTAGCTTTATTTTTGAATTGGCATATAAGGTATTAAATATCATTATGGAATCTTAGACTGTGTTTTAGTAACCCTTCCCCTCCCCTTTCATCTCCCCCACTTCCTTTGCCCCTGTAGCCTAACCCCAGCCCTCTTTTTCTCTTTCCTGTCACATCTGTGCTTTGGCCCTCTTCCTACTTACCCTTCCTTGGCATCTATTGAGACCAAGAATGAAGGCTAATCTTGGTTTTCAACTTGATTGAATCTCAAATCAAATGAAACCCAAGCAAGTGGACAAACCTGTGAAAGATTTTATTGTTTGGGTTGATTGACGTGAGAAGACACAGCCTAAATCTGTGCCATGCTTTCTAGTGGCAGAACACACAAAAAAGACAGGGAGAAGGAAGAGGCTGCCTTTTGCCTGCTTGCCTTCACTATCACTGGCAAGTTCATCCGTCCTGCCGCTGAGTTATTCCTTTGCTGGTATTAGAGCCCACTTCTTTGGGATTCTAACATAGAGTGAAGACTAGCAGCTCCCTAGAACACTCCTGGGACAATTGCACCAGATTGCTAAAACATCCAGTCTCATGAACTGAAGAACCCTAAAGACTTGGCCTTGGCCTCCACAGGGAGACAACCATTGCTGGAGTAGTTGGACCACGGCTTGTAAGCCGCTCTAATAAGTCATGTATGATTCTTTCAGTCCTAGTTCTTTAGAGAACATGGACTAATACACAGGATTTCTCACTTAACCTGGAGCTGGCCAATTTGGTATACTGGCTGGCCAGCAAGCCCTATGACTCCACCTCCTCTCAGCACTGGGATTATAGGCATGAGCTGCCATGCCTGGCCTTTTATGAGGTTCTGGAGGATCTGAACTCAAGTCTTCATGCTTTCTTGGGAGACATTTTACTGACAGAGGCAGCCCACACAGGTAAGAACATTTTTTTTTAATGCTGTGAGCTATCTTCTCCAGCTTTCCAAGGCCACTGGAAACCTTTGTGTCCAGGTTTGCCAAGAAAGTTAGGATTCTGTTATAGACATATCCCACCACTCCATCCCACCACTTACAGCCCATTCTATCCATTTGTTCCTAATCCCACCAATACCCTGCCCACTCTGGCTTCTCTTGGTTTCCTATCTTTAAATCTCACAATCCCAACATGGCAGCCACAATGTCCGCATGTGCGGAATTGATGCCTTCTCTAGAGTGTGGAGTGGCTGGTGAATGAAGGGAGGGGAAATCAGAAAGTGAGAGAAACTGCAAAAAGCAAGATCTGAGCGCCTTTGGTGCTTGCTGTGTTCACATGGATTCTACTCTATCTTCTCCCAACAGCGCCGGTGTCTGCACCAGCCACAGAGAGGCACAGGGAAGGAAGAGAATGAGGCTGACACAGCGCATGTTCAAGTCAAGAAATGGTCAGGCACAGTGACAGGCATTCTTCTCAGCAGCCACACAAGACATGTGCTGTTATTCCCTCAAATCTTCAGATGAGGAAAGCGAGTGTAGGTATTTTCCCAAGACCATAGAACTAAAAGATGGCTGAGATAGGGCCAGAATTGAGTTTGACAGAAGCTCAACAACAAGGGAATTGATTCTCACGCATGCTCTGGAAGTTCAGGGATTCATTCAGTCTCAGGCTCCTTTGGAGCCAGGGATCAAATAATGTCCTTGGTGTCCTCCGTCTTTATCCTTAGTGGTCCTGTCCTCTCCTTCTCCTCCGTTGTTCTGTATAGTGGCAGGTCTTTTACCCCAGGGCCTTGCAATGCTCATCAAATGCTGAGCTACATCCCCAGCCAGCCCTGTTTTATTTTGAGATAAATTCTCACTAAATTGCTCTGACTGGCCTTGGACTCACCATGTAGCCTAGACTGCTTTCTGAGCTTCTGTTTGCTCTCTGTTTTAACATGGGTTCTTCTTTGTCTTCTTCCTACAGTACCAGTGTCCGAACCAGACAGCAAGTAGCCATGACCAGCCTGTCGCTGAGCAAGCCTTTCACCTGCTTAGCAAGAATAAGGTGGTGGGTTCTTTATTAGCAACACCCAGGAGGAGGAGGAGTGAGAAGACCACATAGTGCCCTAGCCTCCCAAGTGCTGGCATCACAGGCGTGTGCTGGTTCTGCTGTGCTCTGTGGTCTTGGCTTTACTTCCAACACCACTTTCTTGGTGTGTTTCGCAAAGCTGTCCCTCCACACTTTTATTAAATAATATTTGCAGCTTGAAATCTCAGGGGAAAAGCAATTTATTTCTACTAGCATTCTCACTGCAAACGTGAGGGAATTTAGGATTGAGTCACATGCCATCTGTGAACAAATCACAATGGCTAGCCTACAGGAAGGTTCCCTGATTGGCCAGCGCAGGCTGCAGGTTCGCCTCCATGGAAAAGCAGTCCGACCTGATGCATTCCTCAGCCAGGACCACCAATCACAGAAGCTGTTCCACAGTTGGTGATAAAAACGAAAACAAAACAAGGGCTGGTTCCAGCTCAAATGGTAATGGATGCTGGTCAGGCAAAATCAACAGACACCATTTATACTTTGCAGGCTCAGATTAAAATTTTCCCCACAGCACTATCGAAGAAAAGACAAACCAAGATAGACTATGTAGCAAACATGAGTGATGCCTTCAGTCATCTGAGTGCTCTCTTATACCTACCTTAGACGAGAGTCCTTAAACATTCCGTGGCTGGACTCCATGCCTCACAGAGCTTTGTGGGCCCCTGGAGGCTTCCTATTCTTTCTCACCGTGATTAACTCAGTCCCTACTTGACAACTGGGGGTTTCTCCCCAAGTCAATGGCCCCTGAGCCTTATCTGGGGTTTGTGGCCATGGAAAATCCCGTGCTTTGATGGGAGGAGGACAATGGACTGCCTCATCCTCTCCAGGAGTTCAGAGGAAGATTTCATATATAAACAGAACTTGGAAGAAGAATTCTGAGGTGGAGTTGCTACTTTCAGATTAATTTACACCACAGCATCCCCCAGAGGGGCTGACAGACTGATGGATGGCAACGCCTGCTGGGTGTGCAGGCCACATTAATGCCTCGATGAACTCAGCTCATTAGCTCTAAGTCACTCTCCTTCCCTCAGCACACCTTGGACACAGTTAATCTCATGTAAAATGGGGTCAGAGCACTTGGGCCATGTGTTCACAGTATCAGGTCCCCGGGGTGGCTTCCCAAAAGGGCTGCCAACCCAGCGGGTATGGAACTCCCTGCCTTGTCCACCATCTGTCTTTGACCTTTCAAGGACGTAGGACACTTGGAAAGGACACAGTCAACAGGGGCTCAATTGCTTTCTGATGGAGCTTCATAACGGTGTCCTTCCCACAGGACATTAGCTCCATGAACTCTCTAGAGATGAGCTACAAGGCACCAAAACACATGGTAAGGTTCATGGGAACCCAAGGGGGCAATCATTCAAACTGTTCAGCTGCTCAGAAAACAGAGCCTGGGTTGGGGTTATCTAGGTAAAATGATAGCACTGGTGTTGGATTTGCAGTCAGAACCCAAGCACTCATATTTCTAATGGCTATACCATCATCCTTAGCTTTAGGGACTTGGTGTCACAATCGAGGATATGATCCCTGGAGTGAGACACATGGGTAGAGCTTCAACATTATCTCTTTTTCCGCCCTTATGTGAACTAGCACAAGAAACTTAAATGGGTTCCTTAATAATAATGATAATGATGATGATGATGATGATGTTGATGTTGATAGTAAAATAACATTATCAATAATAACACAGCCCTCACAAGGTCCAGTGCTAGGGTATATAATAAATGTTCTCTCAGGGTTGATTACTGCTCTTCCAGCAGGCATGCCTCTGCAGGCTTGACCCCTCCCCCGGCCTCTTAACATTCAATTTGGTATGACCCTAAATGCCTATGTTCCATTGCAGTTAAGAGTCCACACCGCTAGGGACTCTGAGGAAGCCAGACAGGGTGATGCAGCCCGCAGTGTATTCCTATAGTGGAGAAGGATCAGACAGGGTGCAATTTATTCAGACTCTAGCAAAGTATTAGGGTCTAAGGTCTGAGAAATTGGGAGACACACAACAGTGGCTGCTTTTGGAACCAGGATGCAGAGGAGAGCTCCCAGGAGAGCCAGGAGACCTGGCGTTAGTTCATCTGTTTCAGCCTCCTTCGGCCTGGAGGTACGCTGGATCCTGGTACTTGTCTGGACCAGACAGGTTCCAGCCTTAGCAGATGTCTCTGCCTCAGTGAGCAATGGCTTTTTCCAGACAGCATATGGTATTGGCAGAGTCTGGTGTCCTAGAGACACAGACTCACAGCCATATGGGCCTTCTGCCGAAGCTGCTGTGGTCAAGTCAGGCCATACTGGAAAGCAAGGGTTGGAGGACTCGGATGGGGATCTCTGTATGTAGGCTGGAGAAGAGCCAAGCTCAGGTCTTTCTGGAGCAAACTCCTCACTAGCCCCCAAATTTGTAAGTAGTGTGTGGAAGGGGACAGTATGCTGCTGGGTTTTGGAAGTTTCTTAACTTAGCTGATGGTTGAGATAGTATCTATCACTTGCAAAAATGTTCAAAGAAACTCACTTTCTGCAGCTGACCCACTTAGTAGTGCCTTCTCACACTGACTCAAAACTTGGCCATGTGACTTGCTTTGGCCAACAAATCATAACACATGTAACACATGCAAACACTTGAAACACTTTTGGGCAGCAAGATTTGCCTTTCTATGGTCCCTGAATGCTCTGGATATCATTGAGTGGTACCAACATCTTCCTGGAGAAATGATTGACCATGTGAAGACATGGCTCCCATGCTTTCTAGACCAAGCTTCCACAGGTCAGCCAGCCCCAGTTGACCTGAGATGGTCATAGATGCAGGGATGAATCCAACTGAGTTCAGCTAAGTCTGACCCAGACTGGAAAAACCATCCAGGTGACCTCAAAACAAATCAGCAACCTAGAAAGTGATTAGACTCAACGCCTGGGGATTGCTTGAAACTAAGTGTTGCAACTAGAGTGCATGGCCTCTTAATGCAACAAGACTTGTGTAACTGTCTTCAACCTCCCATACTGTTCATAAATATGCTTATTAATAAGTTATTTGCCTCAGAGAGAGTGACTATATGTTCAAAATTAGCTGTGCCAAGACAAAAGCATCCATCTCCCCTGCTCTCTCCCAGCCTGGGCTGTTTGTCCCCTAACATTTTCAGATGGATATTTAGTAGAGGCCAGCAGATATTTAGTGGCCAGAAACCCACCACGAAAATGAGACAAGACTTAATGAATATTTAAGTATCTGCTCTGTTCCAAGTTTTGAATTTGCTGTTTTAGAGGTTGCTGGTTTTGTTTGCCTCCATCTTTTCCATTCCATGGTCTATGGAATAGATTCTGTTTCGGGACTTGAGGGAGTTGAGCCATAGGGACAGTGTTTTCTAAAGAAACAGAAGAGTTCAGGCCTTGAACTCCACTCTGCTACCTCAAAAGCTCCCCTCTCCCTCCACCCCTTTATTTTATTCCTCCCTCCATCCTTCCTCTCTCTTCTCTCTTTCTTTTCTTGAGACAAGATTTTGTTGTGCATCCCAGGCTGGCCAGTGACTCACAATCCTCCCGCCTCAGCTTTCCAAGTGCTGAAGTCTTTATATAAATACCTCCTTTCCAGTTGAACATGGTGGTATATATCCATAATCCCAACACCGAGAAGGCAGAGGTAAGACGATCAAAAGTTTGAGGGTAGCCTGGGCTAGCTAGTGAGTCTCATGCCATCCCGAGCTACACAGTGAGCAATTATCTCAAAACATTAAATTAAAAAATAGAAGACTTCTTTCCCATTTTGCATTTCATAAAGTTTGAATCCTATGGTTTGAGTTGCAGGGCTAGTCAAGGGAGTAGACCATCCATTAGGTTCATGTTCGGGGCTTGAGGCAGACAGTTGTAAAACTCCTATCTTGTGGGACACAGGGCTGCTCCCTCCTCAACAGAAGAGCCACCACTTAAGGGTAGAAGACAGGTTTGCTAGTTCAAATATTTGTGTGATCATGCACGAAATGGTGAGTATAGTGGATTGGGCAGGGTAGGTGAGGACCCCAAAATACATACTCCGTTTCAGAGGAATCCCACTGCTTTCCAGATGACTATCAGCAAATGGGAATAAGGATCTAATGCTACCAAACTCTCTCTCCTCCCACCCCCGGTTTTTTTTTTTTCAGGATAAACTGTAAGTGTTACTTTTTGGTATGTTTTCATTTTTGAAGTAAACATCCAATAATAGTTTTCCCCCAAATACCATGTGAACTAAACAGAATTTGTGGGGCAAACAGCAGCCCAGGAGCAGTATCGACTGTATTTGACACAGGAGATGAAGCATAGGGCAAATGACAATAAAAATCAGGGTACGTTTAAGGAGGAACTTATCTACTGGAAAATAAGTCGGAAGTCATCATCTTTTGGGTCGATATGAGAAGTGAAGGGTAGATTATTAAGTCATTCCTTCCTGGGTTTATCTCCAGGCTGCTACTTGCCATCCGGATGCTCTACTGACAGATCACAGGGCTGTCCCCTTTCTGTGCGGAGAGATTTATCGGCCAGCTTCTGAAACGTTCATCTCAGAGTGTCTGCTCTGCTGCTGGCTTGTTCGGGCAACTAAAGTACACAGACCTCATTTTCATCAGCAATAAGCAGTCTGGAGAATAGAGGCCATCTGCAGTTGTTATAGCTGGTACCCGAATAAATGTTTATATCCCTGGTCACTTCCCCATGGGGCAGTTTTAGTCTATGTACACCTTCAAGCTGGGTCTACCTTGTCCCTGAAAAATGGATCCCTGTCCCTACTAACATCAGTGCTGGATCCACATACATTGGTAGCCCATAAGATAAATCTCTAGAAGCTGCTACTGGTATAGTCTTCTTACATGGCTCCCTAAGACCTTGGCCCCCAAGACCCTTGTGAAGAAAAGGGTATGGGGCTAAGTCAGACATCCATCAACTATTTATTAATCATCTACTATGTGCTTGGTCCTGGTCCAAAGTCCAGACAGACTGACCTGAAAAAGCCAGTCTCTGTGGTTCAGGGAGATGGGCGTGGGATGTGCCAGGCAGGTGAGCCACTTTAGAGGGCTCACAGGAAGCTAAACAGGAAGCTGAGAGAAGAGAGAAGAGAGGCTAAGCAAGTTGAGATTTTTGCAAAAGGTGGCAGAGGAGAGTTACTCAGGAGATGTTGGAGTAAGGGCGTACAGGGAGTGGGGGAGATGGTGGTGGCCTGGACAGATGTGCAAGACCCCAAATGTGTTCCATTGTGTTTCACCAGTAACCAGGAATTCACTGTTGCTGGGAAGGACCAAAGAGAGGGTTGTACGAGAGATTAAACAACAAAACAAAAACAAAAGCAAATCCAAAATACTAGGCATTTATGTCAAATGTGACAAGAAGCAGAGGGTGGTTGATATCTAGTTGTGATACCATGTGATCCGTTTTACAGATACAGTGGGATGCTGTGTGGGGAAAGATAGAAAGGAGGTGAGGACAGAAGGGAGAATCATTTAGTAGACTCTGACCATCATCCCTAAACTCTTGACTATTATTGACATAACGTTATTGTCTGGGCCTTCCCAGGAGGCTTTGTATTAGCTACTTGTCTAGTTCTGCAACAAAATACCAGGCAAAAGCAATTTAACAAGGGGAAGGCTTGTTTTCTCTTACAGTTCAAGAATCAAGTCCATCACTGCAGGGCAGACATAGAGGAGCATGAGGCAGTGGGTCCCATTGCACCCTCAGCCAGAGAGCAGAGAAGGGTGGGTGCCTGTTCTCAACTCACGTCCTTTTTGTTTAGCCCATGGCCTCAGTCCAGTTAATGTGGGTCTTCCCATTTTGTTGACTCAGTCTATCGACATAACCTGCTACAGGCCTCTCTCCTAGGTGATCATAGAACCTATTGACAGTTGACAGCAGCCATCACAGGCTTCGTGGATGGCTTGAGATTGCCTGCAAAGTGCTGTGGTATCTATGTCTCATACGTGAGCAGGGTCAGCTCAGGGCAGAACACCCCAGATGGCAATAGTCACAAGGTGCAGTCAAATGGTTCAAATTCGCTCCATAGGCACAGGCAAATTTGCAGAGCTCCCGGAACTCCTCAGTTTCCCCACCTGCAAGTTGAGAAGGGTCGACAATCATACAACTTTGTAGGTCAGTGATGGCGTTTCGGATTATGGCTGCACAGTACTTCCCGATAAGGTGAGCAGTCTACATGGTTGGTTTTCTACTGTCTTCTCAAGGAGTATGTCTCCAATAAGATCATGGCCCCAAGTCATTGATTTCAATCTGGTTTGAGCCACAGGGCTAGTCAAGGGCTTCATTTGAATGATTGCTCTAAGGAAACAGAAGGCTGAAGATCTTAAATCTTAGGTGGCAAAGTAATTCGCAAAAACTTGTCCAACTCCTATTTCAGTCAGTCTGAGGTTTTCTTTGTTGATATCCCAGATCAGCGATCAATAAATGAATTTTCTGTTTCTAAATCAACAACAAAGTCCTGCCCCAGGTCATGAAGCTGGGACTTAGAGAAAAGGGGCTTGAATTCGCAGCGGCCTGGTGCTGAGGCTGCATCTCCAATCATGATGATTGAGTTGCCTCCTAGATGTGCTGGAAGACAAGCTCAGAGACTGTTCCAGCAGACCAGCTGAGGGGCAATCTGTCAGAATGGGCTCTGTCTCCCAGGACTAGTTTTCCAGAGGCCTCCTTTTCCAGCTTGGCTGGGCTTCTGGGTTGTTCGTGCAGGAACATAAATCGCCCATGCAGCCCTTGCGTTAGCACCTACCTGCTAGGAAGAGACTAATCTCATTGTTGGTCCCACTGCTTTGCAGATGTTCACAAACAGGTCCATCATAAAGCCTCAAGGGACGGCGTTTATAAGCAATTCCTCCCCCACAGAGGCTAACATCAGAGGTTCCTAAAGCCGCTGTTTCATTAATGGGCCATCTTCATACTTGTTAATGTCTAATTACTGACACTAATGGGCCCATGTATTTTTAAAATGAAATTATGAGTTATATTCAATTAGGAAAAACACTTGAGAAATCACCAAATAAATCTGGAGAAGGGCAAAGAGAGCTGGGGGTTAAGCATGCGCCCAGCTCCAGGGATCTGAGCGAGCCGCAGAAGCAGAATTAAGTCCAAGAAGAAACAGATCGATGCCTGAAAGTGGATGATGGAGGACGGGCGTGCACGAACTCATGGGGGATTAACAGCATCCTGGGTAGGGCCAGGCTTGGAGACAGATCTGAGAGTTAACCGCTGCTGACTTTAAATATTTCCTGACTCTGCATTCTCTGGTTAATATGCACAGAAATAACACCCCAGAAAAGAAACGAGAGGGGGGAAAAAGAACCTTATATAATCCTCGCACGCAGAGATAAACACTATTAATGGTGTGTTGTATATCCTTCTGGACATTTATGGCTCCGTTTGCGAGTGTGGTTTGATGCCCATGCGGAAATTTTTAAAATAGAAACAGAATCAAGCCAAACGGTGGCCGTATCCCATTTTCATCTTACATGTGGTTGTGTGCTGTGAATAATATTCTATCTTACTTTACACTTGCTTTTTAAACAGCTGTATAGTATTCTATGCTGACCTCTCTCATCGGCATCTGTTTGTGTTTTTAATGTTCAGAAAAGCTGTATCAAACAGTGCCGGGGTTGAGCAGGCATGTGCTCTGAGTCCTTGAAATTATTTTCTGAAAGAAGCTTCTGGCATGACTTAGTCAACTCATCAAATCTTCCTCTGGAAAACTATTGTATCCGTCGGCACATGGCATTCCCAGAGGCTCTTGCCATTTCTCTGGTTTCAAGGTAAAAAGTTTCTCCCATTGCATTCTTCCTGGAGAATGAGTTGATAGTTGTTTTGTTTTGTTTTTTGTTTTTTTGTTTTTTGATTTGTTGGTTTTCTGCTTGAATACCCTGTGCCCAGTACGAGATTTTCTTGTCTCTTTGTAATAACTCTTTACTTTTTAAGCTGCTAAGCCCTGACTTCATGTGTTTAGGATCCTGCTGCTCATCTTACTGTCTGCTTTGCTTTTGTGATTAAAAAAAAAAGTGAGATGTCCCATGTTTAAACAGATATAGTTCTACTTTATCTGGCCTAATTTCTTAGTTTTTTTCTGGATCACCCTGTCAATGGCACTGGACTTAGATTTTCCTTACCATTCTGTTGATGAAAAATTGTTCTATTTTTAAGGTGTAAATCTGAAATCACTTTAAGACTAATTTTTTGGTACATAAGAGAGAGGAATCCTTTTCCTAATGGCTAGACAGTTGTCCCAATATCACCAGCTTAATAAGTTTCTCCTACTAACTTAAATGACATATTAATTCCAAACATGTTCATTGATTTTCTCTTAGTCATTGTCTTTTTCTTCTAATTTTACTATTTTTAATTATCATATATTTCATTGCATTTAATGTAATTCTTTAGTGTTTTGTTTTTGAGACAGGGTTTCTCTGTGTAGCCTTGGCTGTTATTGCTCTGCAGATCAGACTGGCTTCGAACTCACAGAGATCTGTCTGCCTTTGCCTGGATTAAAGGTGTGCACCACCACCACCCGGTGAACTGAGTGCAATGTTCTTAATCTCTGTGTCAGAATCAGTGTTCACCGTCATTCTAATTGATCCTCAGATAAACTTTAAATCTTTCTAACTGGACAAAAGCAATAGATGACCTTGAAGATAATTCATATCCGGGATGCACAGCCCCTCCACCACTCAGGTGTTTTGTATTATGCCAATGTAGAGGTTTTTTCATACAAACTCCTTCTGAAAAATATGATTTTTGTACCTGTTATGTTTTGTGTCCTTCCCTACATATGGTCCAGTTGGTTAGTGTGTGTGTCCCTGTCCATCTGTCTGTCCGTCCTTCCCTTCTAGTTCATTTCCTTGGTGTTTTGAGTAGACAATACTACGCTCTGTTAGGTATGAAGAAGCATCACTCCTTCCGGAATTCATATCAAGTCTCTCTCTCTCTCTCTCTCTCTCTCGTCCTATTGCATTGGCTATCCGTTCCACAACAGCACAAAAGAGTTGTTGGCATTTTCCAGGCTCCACATTCCATGCAAAGGAAACTACAAGCAGTAGTTACGTATCCCTATACTATGAGAGCTTACCCTGTAATCCCAGTTTAGCATTTTGTTTATAGATGTGATCCCTGACTTCCATCAGTGCCTAATTTAGATGTCGTCTAGCTGATGGCACACTTTCCCTTCCTCTGGCCACTGCAGTGATTTAATTGTGTTATCAGGGTTCCTGAAAGCAAAACATTCTTGGAAGAAGTTTTTACTTGGCTCGGCCAAGCACGTTTTCCCTAACTCCTCTAGATGTTTAAATTCCCTTTGCTAATTTTGCTGAATATTCAGCTTCTATGGTGTTCAGGTTCCTTATCTGTATAATCAGTGCAATACATTCACTTCATAGCCAAATAAACAGGGAGGGATTTTTTTTTAATGTCTGGACTGGCATACACAGCCTAGATCCTTTAAGATACGACTGAGCTCTGTCACAGAATCTTTTTGGCCTGTCAGGTTTTAAAAAATTATTTCCATCATTGTTGAGATGTTGGTTTTACTGCCTTTTCTTGTAAATGTCTCTAGAAAAGATTTCTTGAAAAAAATTTTATTGCTTGGTAAACATAATTTTAAAAATATTTTGCCATTTTGTCTTTATAATATTGTATGTTTGGATTTATCCTCTATCCCTTCCTCCTTCTCTTCCACAGTCCCCCTCTTCTTATTTTATTTACCTAGGCAGAGATCTGTTTATTTTATTTTCTGAAAACTGCAGTTCTTGGGGTATATCTGTCTGTCTGTCTATGTGTCTGTGTTCAGAGTTATGGTCCTAGAAGCATAGTAAATATATGTATATTTACTATAAATGTATGTGGTCAGCCATTCAGATAGGTTTATTCTGCTGCTGTCGGCTCCACTTCCTATGTGAAGCCCTGTTGCCCACAGGAATAGTCCCCTACAGACACCCTTGTACCACACAACCTAAAAGTTCTGACATGGACTAGCTCAGCTATGGACACTTGCCTCACACCATATCAGCCAAACCATCTCTCCTGGCAAGTTTAGAATCAGAGATGATAATCAACTAAGTCTATTTTCTCAGATGAATCACTACCAACTTGTTTCTTGTCTACAACTCTTCATGAGGGCCCAGATTTCCTGTCCTTTGTCAAATGTCCTCATAACTTCATAGCAAATCCAGTTACTCTTCTGTATGTGATTTGAATGTGTTCCCACTATTCACAGTTAGATCATACTTAAATGAGACTGCTACTGAGGGCTGGATAGATATTATATCACCACTCCCAGGATGTGCCATGTTGTCACAGCTTCAACCGACAAAACTGCAAGGATTGCATGAATGTCAGTCCCTCTGCTACTTTGAAACTTTAATCTCCACATAAGTGCCATAAATGTGTTTGTCTTGTACATCAGACATTACCCTGGTCCTGTGAGCTCCAGATCAGGGCCTTTCAGATGGGATAAGGACCCCTGCCAAACACAACATAGGAAGAAACTGTGGGACACTGGGTGCTGGTAGCTGAAGAAGAATGGAAAGGGTAGCAGCTAGCCACATTCTCACTGACACCCTGTGTGTGCGACTCCTATGAGCTGAGGTGATTTGCTGAATCAGAGGTGCCATGGCAGGAGCTGGGACGACTGTAAGGCAATCCAAAAGAAAAGTCCTAAGATGAGAAGTTGTAACTATTTTTCTATTTCATTCTCTCTCTGTGTGAGTATATGTCTGTGTAAATTTATTTCATTGAGTGTGTATGTGTGTGTGTTTCTGTGTCTGTGTATATGTTCATATGCATGCAGTGCTCATGGATGCCAGAAGAAAGCGTCAGCTATTTTGTATCCAGAGTTACAGGCAGTTGTGAGGTACCCTATATAAATGCAGAGAATTGAACTCAGGTCCTTTGGGAAAACAAGTGCTCTTAACCATGGAGACATCTCTCCAACCTTTAGGTCAGAAATCTTAAGGATTTGTTTGTTGTTGAGGAAGAGAAAGATATGTTGGTATAATGTTCTTTTGGAATGTATACACTTTACCCTTGTTCATTCAAATGCTGGTTTTTCTGCCCCACTTTCTGGTTTCAATCTGGACATTGCATTGTGATACTTATTCTAAGCATCACCCATCTCAACTTTGTGTAAACATGCCAAAATAAAGCAACTAGACACAATGTTGAGCAATAGAAAGGAAGCAGGAAGAGAGGGAGGAGCCAGAGGACAGGAAGGTGGGAGGCAGAGGAGGAAGTGAGAAGGGCAGATGAGAGCTGGGAGAGCAGAGGCTGGAAGAGAGATCTTGGAATGACGTGGAGAGATGGACTGGACCTAATATACCACAAAAGGCAAGTATAATGTGGGAAATCTAAATGGTAGAAACTATGTGGGCTTGGAGGTTTAGGATGGAACAACTATTGCCCAGCATTGTGTTCTAGGTTAATTAAATAAATCCCAGTATCTGTGTGGTGATTTGGGTATACAGGTGTTTAGGATTAACAGCAGCTTTACCAGAAGGTATATCGATAGTAAATATTACTAGCCACCTGGAGATGTGTGTAGAATGACTACAGCAAGTGGGATCGCTATTTTTATGGATGCATCCATAAGTACAAGATCTATCCTAAAGCACTGAAGGGATAAATTGGCAATGACACCTACTATAGCTCAGAAGGCAAGATTCTGGAGGCATGACGTTCTCAGACACACATTACGAACTCCATGCTTCTGGAGGCTGCAGCGAGACTACCAGAAGACCCAGAAGATTCTTCTGCATGGAAGGCCCTTCTCATTTCTAGTGCAACTCTCACTCCCAGCACGAGGTCGAAGACTGTATGTAGTTGCCACGGTGCTGGCCCCCTGGGTTTTAACCCTGAAATCTCTGTCTTCTTTGAGAAAAGTCTTTGCAGATGGGTTGGAGTTAAGATGTCTTCAGTGGCCACTTGGTTGTAATCTTTGCTGGATGCTAAGGGTGCAAGCACTAAACAAAACAGACGTGGCTCTCCTTTCATGGGATGCTTTTGACTCCTCCTGGGAGGAGCTTCATTATCTACCCTAGTTTTCTTCCCTCTTGGCTTTTGGCCTTGGTTTCCCTTTCCAGAACCATTAGCCATATCTTACCTACCTCCACCCCCCAAGCCCGGCAATGTTGCACACATGTCCAAGGCTGGGAGCCTGTGTGAGTGAGAAGGCTTCAGCCAGATCCCCAGGAATGGACTGAGAAGGACAGCAAAAGAAAAACCACAGAAGGTTTGTTCTGAGTTCTGATGATCTAGAGGTCCAGGGTAGGTACAGGAGCAGACAGGCCACAGAGGTGTGTGAGAAGGGGATGGTAGGGGCAGTTGGTGCTCAATAGCTGAGGCTGCAAGTTTAATAGGTGCCTGGTTAGCATGCCTTTGAGCCACTACAGGGTGCCAATCAAGCGACATCTACAGACCTGCTGGCTTTTGGAGCCCAGAGCCTCCAAGTTTGCTGTCTCTGCTCTGCTTCTCTTCAAAGCCTGCCATGCGAATGTGACACCCACACAGTTGTCTTTGGATCCTAATACAGCAATGCTTATTGGCACCTTTATTGATTTATTCATTCAATAAGTGTACAGTGAGCACCTAGGCAACGTACCTGCCTATTGAGGCTACAGTGGTAAATGAACCAGAGAAAGGGTAGCCAAGTTCACACAAAGCGCACACCTTCCCAAAGTGGCGATAGAGCAAGACAACTTGACACCTTAGTATGGAGGAAGGATGCAAGAAGTGGCTATTTCAGACAAGAAAGATCGTGTCCTGAATACATGAAGGTTTGAATGAAGAGAAAGACAAGCCTAGGCAACAGAGAATTCTAAGAAACAAATGCAAAAGCCATGAGGTAGGTTCAAGAGGCAGAGAGGCCCATAGCTGAGTCTAAAGCAGCCATTACAAACAACCTTAGAGACCACTGTCTTTGTGTTTTATTATTCTGTTGTGGAGTGTGTGTATGTGTGTGTGTGTGTGTGTGTGTGTGTGACAGATTCTTTTTCTGCATGTGTATGGGTGCCCATGTGTCTATGAATGGATGGAATGGGCCCTAGGTTGGAATCAGGAATCATCCTTGATCAGTCTTCCACTTTATTCATCAGTGCGGACTCTCAATCAAATTCAGAGCTCACTGACATGGAGCTCCTTTGTCTCCGCATCTAAGGCTGGAATTACAGGGGAGCCTCCAAGCTCAGAGGGCACTTATGTGGGTATCTGGGGATCTGAACTCAGGTACCAATGCTTGTACAGCAAGTGCCTAACCTCTGATCCATCTCTGCAGCTCCAATTTATAGAGTTATATTCACCCATGAGTCTAGAAATTATCCCCAACTCCATCTTTAGGTTAGATGATATACTCAGTCTTGTTCCAACAGTTTCTTGTTGTCAAAGTCTTCATGTATTATTTACTGTTTAGGTGATGAGCGAGGAGAGGAGAAGGCAAGGTTACAGCTGGTCCTGGGGCTGGCTTTTCACAGTCCTACCACATGGTACACACACCCTGGATGCAGGGGTTCTAATTAGACTTCTGTTGCTGCAATAAACACCATGACCGAAAGCAACTTGGGAAGGAAAGGGTTTATGTCAGCTTATAGCTTACAGTCCACCATCAAGGGAAGCCAGGGTAGGAGCCGAAGGCAAGAACATGACACCACAGACAAAGACCTTTTATTGGCTTGCTTTCACACTTACGTTCAGTGGATACAACCAGGCCAACCTGCCTAGGGATGGCACTGCCCAAAGTGGGCTAGGCTCTTCGACATCAATCATGGGAGACAAATCAGTCAAGACCATCCCCCACAGACATGGGCATGAGCCACCCGATGGAGGCAACTCCTCATCTGAGGTTTCTTCTTCCCAGATGTTTGTGTCACAATAACAAATGTGCGTGTTATACATCATAGTTAAAGATGTCATACAGTCTTGAATAACATGATGTATAAAAGCAAGCTGTAAGCACAGGGCGTGGGTGTTTATAATTTTTCTCCTTCCACCATCATTTCTTCAGAGCCTATGGTAGCCTGAGATGGCCCTGGGTGCCAAGGGTTACACTAGCGAATGGAATAGAAATTTGTCTGGGATGGGGCAGGGAGTGCTGAAGCCCCACAAAAAAGCAAATGCTACAGGTGAAGGAAGGTGCTGCACCACTAAGGGCATGGGAATTAAAATACCAAAGTGAGGAGGGGTTCTGCTGTGTATGGGGGAGGGAAGACAGTTGCAATTTTAGGTAGAATGGTGAGGTAGACGCCGAAGCAGAGCTTTTGTAAACCAGGGGAGTAAGCAGGACATACCCATGTAGGTGTAGAGGCTTCAAGGCAGTGTGCCAAGGCAGTGTGCCATGGCCTGGAGGCAGGGAGGGCTCTGACAGAGCTGCGGGCTCACCATCAGAGCTCTACAGTTCTGCATTCCCCTGATTCCTCCTTTCTCTACCCAACCCTCCCTGTGCACTGGGCCTCAGTTCAACTGTCACCTTCCCCGAGAAACACTCTCAGACCGGACCAGCTCAAATTCACAGCCTCCACCCTCAGTGGTGTGCTTACGGCTGGCGTCCTTACTTGTCCCTCAGTCCTGCTGGAGATTAATGTTTGCGGGTCTCACAGAGTAGAAACCATGGATTGCAATTTCTGGGTTTTCCATCAAGCCTAAGAGTAGAGGTTCTGAAGGCAGAGAACTCTCCCAGGATAGGCCAGGCAGTGTATTGGTTCAGGGGACCCAGGCTGGCCCAGTGAGGAAGACTTTGGGATTGTAGCTGCTCTGACTCACAGTATCAAGTGAGTCCCACTTTATGGAAAAATCAGTCTTGGAGGAGTAGTTTTTCCAGACATTCAATAAATTTGTTGTTTAATTTGGAGAAAGACGGAGGGGGGGGGGTGGAGGTGTTGAGGCCAGCATGCCAGAATGAACGGGTAGGAAATTATTACATTTTCTGTGAATACTGAGAATACACACCCACCACTCTCAGTTACTCTGCTTTCTGCAAACTAAGGGAGGGGAGGGGGGTTCCCCTGGCACCTTCCCCAAAGTGCCCCCTCTGTGTTGAGAATGACTAGAGGCAGCTTGCATTGTTTGCAAGCAAGAGCAGTTTACACTGTGGGCACTTTGAAACAGTCCACACTCGCTGCCCATGCGAGGGCACCGAGCTGTCTAATGTGGGCGACAGCTCGGGGAACTGACAGGGAGGCGGGATCAGGGAGACAAGGGCAGCCTGGTCTCACGGTATTTCAGATGACTAAGTGGTTTGAATTTTCTCTGCTACTGCTAAGGATGCTTGGTCATCCGCACGCTGAGTTCACGTGCGTGACCCCAGAGAAGCCCAGTGAAAAAAGAGTCATTTCCCAACACGGAGAGAAGCAGGCCCAGAGACACAAATCGATTTGTATAAAGTCACACAGCGCAGAGCAGGGACCTGCACCCCGGCTGTCTCAAACCTCCTTATTGAATCGACTGACTCCCCAGAATAGCTGGCTCTCTCCCCAACACAAGAAACCAACCCCACACAGGCCTTCCGAAGACTGTATTCGCGATAACACAGTGATCTAATTATCCCGTTCTTCACCGCTCGAGAGCAGAAAACATTTGGGTTGTTGAAGCAGCCGAAGTTTGCTGCTGGCACCCGAGCACAGTCCACACCACGAATGGTTTGTGCATGTGCTTGTGCATCCGCCTTCACGGCAGAGGGTTCTCCGTAAGAGCACGCGTTATCCCGTTACCTTTGGGTCTAGTGAGTCTCCTGCATTCTGCAGACACCAGTAAAGGTTTGTAAAAATGAATGAATGAACAAGGCGCCGAAAGAGCTGTGCTCCCGAGGAATGCCTCGCCCCCACCCCACCCCCCGTCTCTCCTTCAGCTCCCCTCCAATGCACTGAGGGGCTTATTAATTATGGATGAAGCTGGAAGCTCTGAAACAGAAGCTGATGTGGGTATAATCACACCCTGTGTTTGCATGATCATAAGTAGATTATTAAAAATGGATAAGGCAGACATAATTGGGCTCCAGCCTACCAGAAATCTTAGAGGAAGCAGATGGAGCGTTGGGGCATTTTCTGAGCTTTAATCTAAACCAGCAGGAAAAAAAAAGAGGAATTGATTAGAAGATTGTCTTTCACATTCCATTATTGATGCCGGAGCTATCATTAGCTAAGGGGTCGCTGGAAGGGCCCCCCGCCCCCCGACACAGAACTGGGAGGAATACGGGGAATTTTATTTAGAGAGTGTTCAACTTTGTTCAGCTTGTCAGGCTCCTTTCTGCGCTTGGGCATCTGGCCAAACTTGTAAGTGAATTTTTTTTTCTCCCCTAAACACATTTCCCTTTCATTTTGCCATGGGACTGGAAAAGAAATTATATTAACGAATTTTCCACTGTTTATGCTTCAAAACCACCTCGAATACCCATCAGAGGGCTAAGGACGGGGGCAGTTTCTTAAAAGCAACCATCTGATGGATTCTCACTTGAAAGAGGAGGGCTGTGCTCCATAAGCCTACAGAAGGGCACACAGGGGCATCCTGTGAGACAAGCAGAGATCATCTTTCCCTTGTATGACGTTAAAAATGTGGAAATCCATAGCATTATCTTCGTATCTCTACTTATCACTCCCCTGTCTTGTCAGGAGAGTGAAACCCTGACCTATTTACTTAGTCATTCATTCGTTCATTTGCTCATTCATTTATTTGAGGGGAGGAGAAGAGGGCAGGATCTCATGTAACCCAGCTGGCGCATCTTATGGCAATCCTTCTGCCTCAGACTCCTGAGTGCTTAGTTTGTAGGCATGGACCACCCTTCTCAGGTGTGTGTATTTGTGTGTGTGTGTGTGTGTGTGTGTGTGAGAGAGAGAGAGAGAGAGAGAGAGAGAGAGAGAGAGAGAGAGAGAGTGAGAGAGAGAGAGAATGGGGAAGACATAAACCCTCAAAACCTGTCTCCAGGCATGAGCTTCCTGCAGCTTCTCCACCTCCTAAAGGTCCCATAACCTCCTCAATCAGCGCCACCTACTGGGACCGAGTGATCAGACACATGAGCCCGTGAGGGACACCTTCATTCAAACCTTCACGGTCTACAAATTAGAAAATCTCTTACATCAAAGTCCGTGTGTGGGTAACTGATAGAAAAATCCACTTGAAAGAAAAAAATGGGCTGGAGAGATGGCTCCGTGGTTAAGAGCACTGGCTGCTCTTGCAGAGGATTTAGGCTCAGTTCCCAGCACCCACATGGAGGCTAGCAGCTGTCTGTAACTACAGGAGACCTGATGCCCCTTCTGACCTCTGCAGTCACTGCATGCAAACAGGATATATACATACAATCAGGCACACACGCACATAAAATAAAATAAATATTTTTTTTAAATTACTAACCCAAATGGAAGTTTCATCAATTCAAAACAGTAGAAACGGAAAAAAAGTGACGTCTGTGAAAAATGCCTGTCATAAAAAGGAAGAGGAAAAATGTTCTTCTCAGAACTATCCACTTCAGGAAGCAGAAACAAATTCCAACAGCATTTCGTTGTACCATCAAAAAATTGCTTTAAGAAATGCAGACTCTATGAAACTAAAATATGGATGTGAGGAGAAGGCAAAGAAAAAAAGTAATTATGCTTTTAAGGCAGAGAAAAACCTAACTATTTAAAATGCATTTGATACAGTAACTGCTAAATTAGCAAGGCAGAAAACCGACTCAGAGGATGTCAGCCAACTGAAGCAAGTTTCACAGGACTCAGAGGGACAGGGTTGAGAGGACATGTTGAAGACCGATGGTGTGATACAGCAGGACAAGTGTATATTTGTAGTTGGCTTTGGTGGTACAGGGTTGTAATCTGCCTATAATTGCAGCACTAGGGAAACTGAAGCTCAAAATTATATGGAAACTCAGTACTGTAGAAGCTGTCTAAAAGTTACATATACATTATATATGTATGTATATAAAAAAAAATTAAATGGAGTATGCTATAAGGTAGGATGATGCCTCCCCCAGACACCACAGGCTAACAAATAACAATCCCAGTGCCAAGAGTGGGTTACCTCTGTTGGAGACGCAGGCCAGTGAGGCTCCAACAACATAGGCTATTTCTATTCCTCTTGTATGCTCCAAAGACATGAATGCTGAGGATAACCATATTTGAGCCATAGAACCTGGAGAGATCAAGCTGACATTCCCCAGGAGGCTTCATCTCTACTGGCTAGCTTTCATGGTGCTTGAAGGAATGGTGTAAACTATGAGAGGAGAAAAATAATAGATAGTCTTAGCTGACTGTGAACCTACAGTATCAACTGGCCTGCCAAGACATGCCCAGTGGTATAATAGTGACAACGGATGTTATGGTAATAACCAACCACTTTTGGATTGAATTTAAGACCTACTCCACAAGAAGGAACTCAGACCTTGTACTACTATCAGGAACAAGAACCTGTGTCTAGACAGGTCATAGGTTCCAAAGGAGAACCTACCACTGTTGTTCTGCTAAGTAGACAAGACAATGAAACAACTGCTAATAACTCAATACCCACAGGTCAATACATCCGTCACTACTCAGCGGAGAAGCTTCTTTCTGCAGTAGATGGGAATTAACACAGAGACCCACAACTGACCAAGGTACAGAGAATGAGAGACTGCAGAGAGCTCAGACTCAAACTGGACAACTGTATACACCGGCCCTCCCAAGGCTCAAGGATCGTTTCCGAAGAGGGGGTGGAAAGACTGTAAGATCCGGAAGTGATGGATGACATTGACAGATTCTGGGAGAGGGAGAGTCAGTTCTCTGGAGGGTGTGGTCCCTGGTGAGTTGATCACGTTATACCTGAAAGCACGTGGGCTGCGCAAAGAGGACTACATAGGTGTTTCATTTTGGGGGAAGCTCACAAGGTTGGGTGGGTGAGGAAGAGAAGTGGTTATAGGAGATTTGGGGGAGGAGTGAATATGATCAAAATACATTGTATGAAATTCCAAAAGAATTATCAAAAATAAATCTCAAAAAAATAAGAAGAAAAAAATTACCCTAGGGCTTGGGGGAATAAATCAGTGCTTGTCAGGCATGGGTGGCCCCCTGGGTTTGAACCCCAGAGGAAAGGAAGGAATGGGGGAGAAGGTACACAGGGAGGAAGGAAGGAGAGAAAGGAAATGTATGTTTTGTGCAAGAATGAGATGAAACAAATGTAACCGAAATAATAAGATTCAATACGAGGGGAAATTGTTCCTGAGTTAAACAAAAACCTGGGTCTGTGTTTCAGAATACAAATCAAATCGGGGAAAAAAAAATTCATGAAAGGAGACATGCATCCTGGTGAAGTTCTAACTTCAAGGAAAAGATTTCTATAAATACCCAGGGGGGAAAGCTTATAAAGGAGAGGGGGCCGCCGAGCCTAGCATCCCACATCCGTGGCAGGAGACATCAAAGACAACACTGAGATTTGAGGGTTCTGAAGCCTGTACCCCCGGGCTCTTCACACAGCCCCAGTGCTGTTCCACTCCACTCCAGCAACAGGAGGGCATTCTCTAGGTCCCACGAATTCCAACACCCACCATCTCCAGGACTGAAGTCAGATGGCTGCCGACCCTGGACTGGTCCAAAACACAACCGTGAGATCACATGCCCACAGTTTAAAAATGAAAACCTGGGCGCTTTTCTAGAGGAAAAAAAAATAACTCATCAAAACTGACTAATGAAGAATTAACCTACTTAGGCCAGTAACTGTGCCAAGCTTCTTGCGTGCTCAGACAACCAGCCTTGGAGGAAGCTGCATCTCAGAGGGGCTTATTTATTTTGGCTCCTGGCACTGGGAACAGTGGCGAACAGGGGAGGGGTGGGGGGGGGAGATTTCCATAATTGTATGTGTGACAGCCTTTCTGGGTTGGGGGAAGCCCAGTCATCATGCTACCTTTTAGCTCCTCTGCCTGCCCCTATGGTCATCTCAGGCTGCGGGGGTTGGGGAGCGTGTTGTCGGCAGCGATGGTGACGTGTGTGTGTGTGTGTGTGTGTGTGTGTGTGTGTGTGTGTGTGTGTGTGTGTGTGACTGTGGCAGTTTTAGACTGTCCTGGGTTGAGTACAAAGCCTTAGCCCTTCTTGGTTGGCCTGCCCCGGCCTCCTGAGATGGTAGCTGGGATTGCAGCTGCGTACCACTGCAGCTAGGTAGCTTGAAATATCTGTCATACAGGGGCTGCCATTCTTGGTGCAAAGTTCCATTTTCCTTATCTAAAGTACTGGGGATCAGTAATATTTCAGATTCTTAATTTTTTTGTCATTGGACATTTGCATACATATAATCAGATATTTTATAGACAGGACCCAAGTTTCACCACGATATAATAAACTTTACATACGCCCTTACTGCAAAACAGGAAGGTAATTTTTATAGAGTATCTTAACTGTGTTAGTGCTTTGCCTGTCAGCCATAATATAAGATCACGTATGGTAATTCTCTGTTTGTGGGGTGGGTCAGCCTTCAAACACTTCTGGGTCTTAGGGCATTTGGGATTTGGGACTTTTGGATTAGGAAGGCCCAAACTATATCTAAATCCCTATGCATGTGGGGCTCCTGCTGTGCTCATGCTTATTGATAGGAGGTAGAGGGAACATACAGACCCCCGCGTTAAATGCTTATTGTTCTCAGAAGTCCTCACTTCCCCTTTTCATTTATTCATGGGCTCGTGAGCCAACAATGGTAGAAATTCTGCCTTCTCTGTGGAAGAAGCCATTTAGAATCCTCCAAGGTACAGTCCTATCAACACAGATTTAAAAACATGTTCCAGAGGAAAAAATAGAAAGTAAATGAGGACACCCTGGGTGATTTACTGGTCAGACCCGCCCTATATGATGTTCAGTAGCAGGCAAAAATTAATCACTGTTGATTATTATGGCTGGACCTAAATATTCCCAGAAGGGTCATGTATGGAAGGCTCAGCCTCCAGTACAGTAGGAGACCATTAATCTACTGATTATAACTGGATGGGATGTTGAAAGGCCCTGAAAATTTTGTGAAGGTGGGGCCCATTGGAGCAAGTGAGATACTGAGGGTTTACCCTTCAGAGAATATTCTCATGTATCCATCCATCTATCCATCCATCCATTCTCTCTCTCTTTTCCTCCCTCATCATTCTCTGTTCCTGGCTGCCAGGAGTTGAATATCCTTTCTCCACCACATGCTTCCACAACCTAAAAGCTCTGAAATCACAAGACAACATAATTCTCCTCTTTTTAATTTGTTTAACTCTGGTATTTTCTCACAGCAACAGAAAGCTAATAGTGATAGAAGGTACAATAGAAATTACCTTTGTCGGGACAGTGATGGTGTGTATATGACTACAAGGGGTTTTTGGAGGCCGTTGAATATTCTAGTAATGGGATAATGGATCCCCTGAGAAGCCATTACACAGGTGTAAGAATTTATATCAAGGTTTCATGCTTCAGATTTCTGCATTTTTGCAAAAAAAATACAGAAATATTACACGTCAATTTAAACATATAAACATATTGATTACCTTTTTGAGAAATTCTCATTTAGATTCCATGTCTTTTGGTCATATTTATCTCTCTCTCCAACACCCATTCCTTCCAAGTTCACTAGCACTCACCAGCCACTCCTAAGTTCATGTCCTCTCTCTGTATCTCCTTTAAAAATATAGTCCCACGAGGCCATTCACTGGAGCATGGTTGACCCACCACGGTCCACACCCTCAAAGAAAACTGACTCTCCTTCCCACAGCCATCAGCTGCCACCAGCAACTCCGCCAGGAGTGAAGCCCCATGAGCTCCTGGCCACTCCATGCTGGACCTTGTTGGCTGGATCTTGTGCAGGTCTTGAAGAGGTCTTGTGAACAAGCTGTGGGTTCATGTGTGCAACAGCCTAGTCATGTCCATAGAAACTGTTTCACTCCAGTCCTGCTGACTTCTGGCTCTTATGATATTCCATGTCCTCATCAAGGGTGGTCTCTCTGTGGGAAGGATATGATACTGATGTCCCATTAGTGGCAGAGCACTCCACAGGCACTTATTTTCTATACTTTGAATGGTCACGTGTCAATTAAAAAAACTTCTATAATGTATGAAAATATCTGATGTAAAATATAATGGTATGTTCAGTAAAATTTTTAAAATTTTGTTATTTGTGTGTGTCAATTAGTTAAAACCTAATGCTTTTGTAAGTTTTGGAACAAAGATGCTAAAAAGGACAGAAAACCTCCTTATGAAGGAGCACTAGGAACATTTGTCATCCGGTCTGGAAAAATACAGAATGGATTGGGTGCCTTTGGGAACACCGTTACCACTGCAGCAGGTGGTCCTCTGTGCTGGAGAGCCTGGGCTGCAGGGAGGAGAGAGCATGCGATGTTTTCTCCATGAGAAAAACCATCATTATAACCATCTGGAGAGAATTCTTAAATAGAATGTGATAGAGAGGAGGAGGAGCGTTTCTTGTAGGGAAGAGACTCATTAAGGGCTCATGGTGGTTACAGCTAACTGTCACTGTGACAGAATCTAGAACCGCCTGGGAGAGATGAGCCTCTGGGAATTCCCACAGGAGGTTATCTTGATTGTCTTCTCTGAGGTGGGAAGGCTCGCCCACCATGGGTGGCATCATTCCCTGGCTGGGATCCTGGACTGTGTGACTGGAGAAGGGGAGCTGAGCGGCAGTGTGCATCCATCACTTGGTTCATGGTTTGGGGTGGGTTATGACCAGCTGCTTCCCTTGGCTTCTCCATCGTGATGGACTTGAGCTGTGAGCCGGAAGAAAACCTTTCTCCATTAAGTTGGGCTGTTTGTTTGTTTGTTTTCAGGGCATTTTTATCACATTAATGGGAAAAGTAAATAAGAAAGGACATTGGAAAGCCAGAGAGAAGACACAACACATGAAGGAGAAAACTAAGGGACTTTGGTATCTAAGAGGTCCCCTCTCCCAGGAGACTATGAACTACAGAGAATCTGCAGGCTTTCCCCTTTCCAAGAGAATGACCAGGCATCAGAGCCAGCAAGGAGATTGCAAAGGTAAGCTGGAAGGAACGTTTTACTGAGCTTGCCTCATAAAGCATGGTTCTCACGGTTGCCATAACTGCTACCATTTATTACCATGATAATGCTGCATTTAAAACCTCCCACAAAACTCGGGCCCCAAATAGCAGTCGCTTAGTTGTATTCATGTGTCTATAGGAAGACTTGGGTTTTACTAGTGTAGACGGGAGGGGGGGGTGTCTCACCCTCAGCACCGCTGACATTTTCTTTTTGTTAGCACAGGAATGTGCATGCCCACATGTGCGCAGGGGTGTGGGGATCAGAGGACAATGTTGGGTGTTGTTCTTTGCTTTTCTTTGACGCAGAGTCCCTCACTGGCCTGGAACTCACCAAGTAGGTGAGGCTGCACGGCCGATGAGCTCCAGGGATCTGCCGGTTTCCATTCCCCCAAAGCTTGAATTATAAACATGCACCATCACACCCAGATGTTTTTTTTAAATGCAGATTCTGGGAATTGAACTTGGGTCCTCATGCTTGAATGGTAAATGCCTTACTGAGACATCTCCCCAGTCCTACTTCTGACCTCTCAGGTCAGATACTTATTCATTGGGGGTGGGAGGGTGCCTGTCCCACAAAGTAGACGGTACTTAACAGCATCCTTGACTTCTACACACAGGGTGCCTATAGTAGCTACCAAAAGTTGTGGCTGTGGCAACCAAAGGTGTCTATGGACACTGCCACAATACGGGGAAAAAAAGTCCCTTTTGGCTGAGAGCCACCGGTGTGACAGGTTAAGCTTGGGGTAGGCTCAGGTGGGCTAAGATTGCTCCCAGTGTCTCATTGTCTTGAACCAGCTGGTTTCTTGGGATGTGCTTTTCTCCTGGGCAACTTCAGAGGCCTCAGAGAAATCTCTTACCCAGACACATTATAGACCATTGACCGTGATCAGCAATCATCCTTTAAGCAAAGTACGCCGCATGGTCAAGGCCAGTGCTGGTGGAACAAGGAAGTACACCATAGCCCTCGGGAGGGGGGTTAGGACCCAGCCGATATTATTGGGGTTAGGGGTGTCGTGTAGTTAAGGTCCCTCCCCCCCACCCCCCACCCCCACACACAGAGTAAGTTATGTGTAACTCCGGTGAATCAGGAAAACAGAGGCCATATTGGAGAGCTCTGGTACTTAGAGCCTCAGCTAACATCTGACTGCTATGGTAGGAGAGAGACTAAGCAAGCACTGCCCACCTAGATGAGCCCATGCACTCCACAGAGGCACGAGAGGTGATGAATGCCTGGCTTACCTAGCTGAGTTCTGAGGCAGCTTGGTGTTTGATAACCGGAACACTACCACATCACTGCCAGCTATCATGCGTAGGACTTGGTTCCACTTGGGAGGAATATCATTCTTTTCATCCTCAGCGTGAACAACTGTGGCTCCTGCCACTCAGATATGGCTCCTTCATCTCTGAACACAGTGCCTGTCGCAGTTTACGTTCTATTGCTTTGTTAAGTGCCGTGTAAGCAGCAGCTTACAGAGGAAAGGGTGTGTTTGCCTTACTTGCCCGTCGCTGAGGGAAGCCAAGGCAGGGTCTCAGGGCAGAAACCTGGAAGCTGGAGCTGAAGTGGTCCGTGGACAAACGCCATTTATGGCTTGCTCCTGGTGATGTTCTCAGTTTTCTCGTACAACTCAGGACCATCTGCCTTGGTGGTCACTGCCACAGTGAGCTGGACCATCCCGTATCAGTCCTTAGTCAAGAAAATTCTCCACAAACAGGCAATCTGATGGAGGGGTTTTCTCAGCTGATGTTCCTCTTCCTATCTGACTCTAGCTTGTGTCAAGTTGATGACAAAACAAAACAAAACAAAAAAACAGTATCCCAGCTTGGAGAAACCAGCCTTTCCCTGCATGCGGTTCGGACATAGATTCCAGTCAGGAATTTCCTTTTTTTTTTTTCTTTTTCTTTTTTCTCAAATAAAATTATAGGACACCCACTTAAATTTAAATTTCAGATAAGCAATAGATTTTTAGTGTAAGCATAACACATGAAAAAAATTGAACGTAACTAAAAAAATACACTATATTTCTTGTATAAAATTCAAAGTTATTTTCTCTTTAAAAATTCTTGTTATTGTTATTTTTATTAGATATTTTTTTTAACTGCTGGGACATCGTATCCGATAAAAGCAGTTAAGGAAGGAGGGCTTGTTATAGCCTGAGTCCGTCACGGTGGGAAGTCATTGGGGCAGAAGTGCCAGGGACTGTTCTCATTGCCTCTCTACTCAGGAGGCAGGGGGAGGAGAGCCGGGCTCAGCTTGTTTTCTCTTCTAATTCACTCGGGGATCCCACACTTGGAGATGGTGCCACCACATTCTTGGTGGGTCTTCCTACCTTAATTAACTTTTTCTAGAAAGTCCTTCAAAGACACACCCAGATGGTGGTCTCCTAGGTGATCCTAGATCTTGTCAAATTGAAAGTCAAAATGAACCAACCACCCTACAGACATACTATTAACTGCACTGATGAATGGGATTCCCCGTGAGATTTCCATAAGGTCATACACTGTGCAGTAGCTGTGTCTCTCTTTCCAACTAAATTCACCCCTCAACACACTCTACAGCTAACTGCATATCCACCCACGTTACATTTTGGAACCTTTCCTAGTCCCTAGTAATCTCTCTTCTACTGCTAATTCAACCTTTCTTTCTTTTTTTTCTTTCTCTTTTATTTTCATGAACTATTTTTTTTTTAGTTCTCGCATCTAATTCCTTATGTATGAACAATACTTTCTATAGATTACATATAATATCACATATGTATATGTATGCATGTATGTATATGACTTATTGAAATCCAAATTTAATAGGCAATCTGCAGTTTATTGTTTTGGAGCAACTCTGCTTCCAGACTCTCCTTCCAGGAGTGGGGATGACTTGTCTTAAGCCAATAATGCACTGTAGTCCCTGACCTGTAACCATCACTTCAAAGTAAAATCATAGGAGCTGGAAACCCTGGGTTTCTGTGGGATTCTGCACGGCCCCATGTCTGGAAGTTCCCACATCCTCCCAAAACAGCGCCACCTACTGGGCACCAAGTCAAACCCTAACAGTGTGTCTCAGATTCTGATTGGGATGGCTGATTTAAAAGAGAATAATGATTGGATTCTAACAGAAATAACAAAAAAAGAAGTCTTCTCTAAAAGGTGGGAAACCCAATTCTGCCCATATGTGGTTACACATGCAAACCCAGTTATTTAGGACCATTACCTGTTCCACCATCCTCTGGAGGTTTAAATACGCCATGCTAAAGATCATTCCCGTTTCCTAGATGAGAAAAACAAGGCCCTAAATGTGGTGAGGCAGTTGCATTGTCCAAATCTGCTGGATTGAAAATGTTTAAAATGTGAAAGCTTTTAAAGAGTCTCAGGTTGAATGGGAGATTTTAGGAAACAGCTGGATAATTTTATAGTGTGTATAGCCTGCTGCTAAGATGAATGCAATCAATCTAAAGGCCTCAGAAAATCACCACAGTCCATGGGACGATGTCAGGGTTTCTTCACGGGCAGCAGGCGTGGGGATAATCACACAGCCTGCTGTAAGCTATGGTCTCTCTAACAGACAGCAGAGAACAAAAGCAAGAGAGAAATCAACTTTGAGCACTGAGGGACTTCTCCCTGAGAGGGGGAGGTGACTGAGAAGTCACAGAGTCCTCCAGAAGGAAGGCAGAAAAACAGGTGGGAGGGGATGATGGAGGCGTGTGCCGAAGGCGACAAGTCCTTCTTAAAGGTATTCAAGGGAGGGTGTTTCAGAGCACTCAGAAACAACCTTGGTGCTTTTAAAAATGCTGTGTGGAAGTTATTTTTTTAATTTAAAGCTAAAGCCAACACTAGCACCTTTTGCTCCAGTTTATGGTGAAAGATTAAAAAAAAAAAAGAAGTGAATATCCACTCAAGGAATCTTGACTGAACACTATGCGTCCCAATCTGAGACCATGGGCAGAGGACAGTCATGATTGTCGACTGTTACACTCATCACAGTCCTGTCCATCATTTGTAGTTCCTCATTTCCCTCCTGTAACAACCCTCAGGTGTCTTGGTCCTTTATAAACGAGGAAACTGAGGCCCAGAAGATGAAGCAATCTGTCACCCAAGGTCAAATAGCCAATGTGTCGAAGACTCTCATCTGGATGTGGTCCCCAAATCACATTCTGTTACATCCTGTTGCAGCCAAGGAACCATGAATATGAGTCTCATTAATAAGAAAATACTGAAGGCTATATGTGTGTCAACTGGACAAGATCTCTTCCTCCTCTTCTGTTTGTTATCTTGTTTTTTTTGTTTGTTTGTTTGTTTTGTTTTGTTGGTGATATAGCCCTGACTGCCCTCAATCTCATAGTCCTCCTGGCTCAGCCTTCCAGGTGCTGGAATCACGGGCGTGCACCCCCATACCTGGCCTCTTTCTCCTTGTCTTTTCAGCACCATGTGTCCAAAGTTAACCATCCTCCTGATTCTGTGGCTTGTCATCAATGCTGGGCTTTTCACAGCATCTATCTTAGGTGTTTATTAATTAATGCATCTGTCTATGTCCTTCCCCTCTCCCACAGAGAACCCATTCTCACATATTTAATGTTTATCTTTTGGCTGGAGTCTCTAGCAATATGTATATTGTTCTGCATGTGGGTTTTTAAAAATTTACGTAAGTGTTATTGTGCTAAAGCTCTCCCTTTCCTGCATTTTTTAAACCCAGTGCTGTGCTTTTACTGTCTTTCCTCATCCTGTGTGCTCTATTCCACCAATTCTAGGGGCTGCAGAGAACTCAGGGCTGTGTTTTGCCCACCCATTACCTGAGATGAGCATTGAGATGATCCCCAATATCCTCTCCACTCATCATGACTCCCCTGCAATGGTTGCTCATGCGCTCTTAGGAAGTTTTGTGAAGATGCTGGGTCCTCTAGGGGAACAGAACTTAAAGAGTGGTGTGTGTGTGTGTGATGTGATGAGGATTTTGGTTTCTTTAAAAACCTGATTATGTTATGTGAATATGTTTTTGTTTTAATCCCAGGTGTGGGATATGGGGCTGCTCCATGGCCACTATGATTTGTCTGATGCTTTGGTGGGGGGTGATTTTTTTTTCAGCAGCAAATATTTGCATTTAGAATTCTGGGGACGCTTGAGAGGGCATATATTGGAGAAACACAGAGAGGGCTAATGGTGACTGCTGCTCCCCCTGTTGCTGCCCTCACTGCTGCTGGTTCCAACGGCAGCATTTGCTATTGCTGAATTGCTGGATTGCTGGTTACTAGTTGCTGCATTGCTAATATTCTGACATCAAAGACTGGGCTTGCCCCAAGGAGATCAATATTTCTAAACAGCAGCAAGTAGTCTAAAGAAGATACACCCCCTTTCCACTCTGACCTTCTTTCTTGCCTACCTTGTGGTGGTGGGAGTAAGAGGTATTAGGGTGGAGAAGGATGGAAGGTATAGATACTCACATAAAGTAGCCAAAAGGCCCAGCTACACTGTGGTCCTGCTAGTCCAACAATGGCTATCTCCCAATGGAAAGGACAAGAATCCTGTAGTTGTCCAGTCCACAAGGCTGAATGCCTCACCGGTCTTTGATCTATGTTGTAATCCTGAAGAAGTAGGTTCTAACACCAGCAAGGGAATGCCTCAGCAGCAGGATAGATGAACTTATCTGAAAGAGTAAGGACAAGTAGGCAAAACGCAGAAGGCATCACAGATGCCGTGGGCTGCCCACTCAAGAGGGGATACGCCTAGTTAGACAGTACATCCAGCCCTCCTCTCATGTCAGTTCTTCGACCCTCTCATCCCCAAGCACTGATTCAGAGTCTCTGCCTCCCCAGTAGGCGTGAAACAACGTTCCAGACTGTGTTGAAATTTAATATCTCTGGTATACAGGATTTTAGTATGCTTACTGTGTACCTGAGGTCTTGGGTGATTACAAGGCAAGTCGTCTGACTTGGTCCAGGTCCTCAGTAAGGTTACAGGAAGAAACTAAGTAACCAAATTATAACACACGGGGAATGAAAAGTAAGACCACACACTGGGCTGTGTGGTGATGAGCCCTGCTAGCAACATCATTACCCAAAGATCAGAAGAATGCCTAAGTGTTAACTGGTCCAACACAGCAACACAGCAACGATCTAAAATGCCAACTTCTGTCTGTACACCCCGGAATGACATTAGACTATAAGAATCTTTTGTTACTGAGACCAAAGCTCAAATTGCAATGACTGGAACTTCACCAAAAGCTGCGACTTATCCTTAACATCTTGCTAAATTGCCTATTGTGCCATGAAACACACAATGCCATGATTAAAGAGAATTATAGCATCCCCAGAAACATAACCCTAGCTATTTTTATGGGTTGATAGGAAAGGGGCTGACATTTATAGCAGCTTTCATAAAATACTGAGTTCTATGCTGGATCTCAATCTCAGGTAACAACCTCACATAAGCCCATGTTACACCCTCATTCCTTCTGGTAACATTGTAACTCCACCCACTGTGAATCATGCTATGGCTGCTATGTTGTTTTCTCCTCCAGAACTCCAGCTGAATCTTTGATTTTCAAGTGATGGGGGTGGGGGGATTGGGTCCCTGAAAGGGATTAACATCTTTCTAAGTGAGTAGATTAGTTACAACAAGAGGGGGTTGTTATAATTCAAGGATTATAGAAATGACAAATAAAATGTCTCAAGAAAAATACATTAATTCACATAGAAAGGAAAAGAAATTGCCGAATGCTCAAAATGATGAGAACATTGGTAGTTGGAATTCTGCCACCATAGCCTACAGAGATAGACTTTATATAGACCCTGTTACTTCTTTCTGTTGCATTCCCGAATACTTGAGGCTAGTTAATCTATAGAGACTTAGTCACAAGTCTGAGGGTTGAAGCTCCAAAACTGATCAACTCCATCCAGCCAGGGTGTCCTCTTGTATCATAACGTGGGCAGACAGGAGAAAAGGCACAAGAGACTGACTTTGCCTTGTAACAGTCCACTCAGTGGTAACTAACGCAAGCCTGCACACAAGGTTTAATCCCTTTCAAATGCCAAACCACCTCTAAAAGGTCCTTCCTCCCAAAACCCTCACACTAGCAAGTGAGTTTTCACAGGAACTCCAGCTGGGACAGAAGGTAGCACAGGCCTTAGTGGGTGGAGCTATAATGCTTCAGAAGGACTGAAGGTGTGACCCTGTGCTCATGTGAACTATTGTGCCGAACTGAGACCCAGTGTAGAGCTAGGAAACTTATACTGGTTATTGCTCTAGGGGAGGAAAACTAGACAACAACAACAACCTGGGAGACTGTAAGAAACTCTGAGCCCAAAGGGAAAACTCTTAGTCTTGATAAATTAAAGCCCGGGATTTACATGTATGGTACATGAATTGTAAAACAAGAAATGAACACAGTTAGCTAGGCATGGGGCCACGTTATAGGCGTGTCTACAATGCTAGTGCTCAGGGGCCTGGGGCATGAGGATCTCAAGCTTGAAGCTAGTCTTGATTACACAAAAGGTTGAAACCCAGATTGGGTTACATAGCAAGATTCTATCTCAAAAGAGGGAAAGAAGAGGGAAGAGAAAAGATGCAACAGGGAGGGGAACGAAGAGCAAAAGTGTATCTCAGTACAGTTGGGGGAAATGCAAAGGCACTCTGGCTTCCAAACCTGAGACAGCCTAGCATCCTACGGCAAAAGCAACCCCAGCTAAAACAAACTGAAAATGTAAAGCAAAACAAACACCCATCAAAAACAACAACAACAACAACCCAAACAAAAAGTCTTAAAGCACACCAAAGATGATGGACCGAAAGGGCAAGTGGGGGAAAGAGCACAAGCCTCCCAAGGCTCCAAACCAGGAAGCAATTTAAAAGATTAAAGACAATAAGAATAATTTACACAGAAATATGCTTAACATAACTAAAGAGGCTAAAAGAAATTGAACCACTTAGGAAAGCATTTTGGGAATTCAGGTAAATGCAAGCTTTGGCAAGTCTCAGTCCTTTCAGATTGGGCCTTTTTCATGTCGAAGATATCCTGAGCACATGAAGAAACACAGAAGAAACTTTTTATTGGTCAGCAAAGGAAAGTTGAAAGAAGAAAAGTGGGAATAAATGATCAGAGATGGGAGAAATATATCAGATGGTACGACTTGTGCCTAGCAGGAAGCCCTATAAGGAATACGTAGAGAGAATGGAAAAGAAATAATCAGAAATGGTGGCTGAGAATGTTTCAGAAGTGACAAGAGGGATTAATCTCTGGAATTTGGAAGCCACATGAGTCCTGATGAAAAAAATAGATAAGAAGAATGGTGGTTAGCTAAAGGCTGGGGCTAGGTGACAGGCAAGATACCAAGCATGGGTATAAACTTTTAGTTAAGTGGGAAGAATAAGTCATAGGGACCTGGAATACAATGTAGTGAGCATTCCATGGTAGTAGCCACACGTGGAATTCCCAAAAAGTGAAAAACAAAGCAAATCTCCTTAGATATTTTGTCTCGAAGTTACAGAACATCAAACATAAGTAAAGCAGCAATCAGAGCGAAAACAGACAGTTCAAAATTCAAAGCAAGTTACCATAACAAAAAGTTCTAGGAGGCGCTGGAATAGAATTCTGTCCTAAACTAGTCTTCACTGAAAGTGAACACCAAATAGAAGGCTTCGTTGTTTGGTGCTGAGTTTTGAACTCTGGGACTTGCACTGTCCCACTGAGCTACATCCTCATCCAAGACAGAGACATTTTGATGGAAAGCAAGCCAGAAAAAGCTAACAATAGACAAATGAAACTCAGAAGGACTTCATTGAAAGAAGCATTGGTGACTGATGAAATTGGGAAAACTGCTGGCTGAATTTACATGTTTGCTGTATCAGCTCGCTTTAGGTGATGGATGGTTTATTTTGACTTACAGTTCAGAGGATCATGGTCCATCATCATAGGGAAAGCATGGTAGTGAGAGCCTCTTGGTTCATGGCACCAACCAGGGAGCAGAGAAAGGGGAGGACCAGCTCTTAGATTCTCCCTTCTCCCTTTTATTCAGTCTAGCATCCCGGTCCATGGTGATACTCAGGGCCATACTGAGTGTTTCCACCTCAGTCAAATATCTCTGGAAACACCATCACAGACACACCCAGGAGAATCCACCATGAACTCATTAAAGTGTTTCTTGATCCAGTCACTTTGGCAACTGAAATTAACCATCACCCTAAAGACATTACTTTGGGCCCCCTTAGCCTCATGGCCACCTCATAACTTCAAAAGGCCTCATTGTCTTAACAGCTTTAACACCTTTAAAAAGCCTAGAGTCTCCTTTGAGACTCAAAGCAATCTCGTAACTGTGAGCACCAACAAAACAAAGAAAATGGCAAGAACAACAACTTATATGCTTTCAGTGTCCAATGTCACAGAGTCAACATCCCCATTACAGACAGGAGGAATGGGGAACAGCAAGGAATGATGGGACCAAAGCAATACTAAATCACTGAGAGGAAAAATGCCTAATCCTGCAACTCTGTGTCTGGCCTCTGGTACTCTTGGTGGCATGCATGTTGTTTTTAAAACAAAATAAATGGTAACATGCGATTTGTGTTTTAACACCCATGGTGTAACTCAAATACTAGACAATTGCAAGTTATTCAGGAAAAAAAAACTACTGATTTCTAGATAAAATCAATGTCATTGTAAGACCTGCAGCATACTTCCAAAGTGCAGGAGGCTGGCGGGCTGGCTTATGGCTCCTAGCAGAGGATCACAGTCAACAAGGTCCCTGTGAGATGTTGCAAAATGTGTCTACTTAGCAGCACCTTCCTTTCTCCTGTTGGTAATGGATCATGGGAAAATGACCTCTATGCCATTCAAACTAGCATGCTGCTAGATAAGCTGCTGTCATCTTCCAGCGGAACCATTTTCTCCTCTTATGTGCACTCTGGCCATGAAGTTTTGTAAGCTTTTTATGGCGAGCTGCAAAAGCAGACAGTGCCTCTGAAGGGAGGTTCTCAGCTAGGCACAGAATATGCAGGTGAACTTAACCCCCGGGGTGAGAAAGTCCAAGTGCATGACCGGGTATGAACTTCACTGAAGGAGCAGTGGAGAAATTTTGTTCTCTTTGAGTTCAGGCCAATCTTATTGGGCAAAGATGATCCTCACAGTGTACAAAATTGTCTGCTTCAACTTACCTTTGTGATTAGGTATCCATCCAAACAAAATGCCCACTGGTCTCAGAGACGGCATGAAGCTGTGAGGCATGATTGTGACATTATTAAATTTTCTTCTCAAGTTAAAAGCTAGGGTTTGTCTTACTCTGCACAATTTCAAGTTTATACCATCCCCCAGAAAAAGATTATTCATTTTCACATTTGGAAGTTGAAGTGAAAAGACCTACTTCTTCTTTATTAAAGATTGCGTCCATATTACCTGGACTTGAAAAATACCCACTACAATCAGATGAACTCTGTGAAAATTGCAGTGTGCATGGATCTCTAAACTGGAGGGGGTGGGGATAGTTTTCATCACATTTTCAGCAAAGCTTTTGAACAACAACAAACAACAAAAAATGAGAGTAAGAGGTACCCAGGGCATTAGTTCTAGCTAGCAAGAATAGAGGGCATGGATGATGGAAGAGGGATATCAGAATCATAGCTGAAAATGGGGGAAGATTATGTGTCTTCTTAAGAGAAAATACAATACTCTGTGCCTTGAATTGGGGAAAAGGCAGGAGATTACAGCTACCAAGGAAAGAAAATTCCCATAAGTCACAGAAGTTGCCTATATTTCAGCTTTTGTGCCAAGAAGAAAACACATTGAGAAGTGCTGCTTAAAGGTATGATTTAATTTATCAAGTGTGATTGACAGATCGTTCAAAATTACAACTATTTCAAAGCTCCAGGCAGGAAGGAACATTGTTATATCCCTCCTTCACTCTTTGTACTTTTGTTCTCGCCGAGAGCTCCTTCCCGGTTTTCTGAGCATGGCTCTGCTCTTTAAGAATTTGCAGACAGGATCCAACAATCCAAAGGGCTTTCAAGTGGGTGCCCTCGAACTTTTCTGAGCCCTGATCCTGATTGGTGCAAACCCTCATGCACTCATTCAACAAATATTTATTACTCTTATTATGTGCCCAGATACTCTCTGAGGCTTGTGGGAGACAAAAGCACAGGCAAGGATACACTTCATTTCACAGCCATACACAAATGTTTGAGGGTGCTCGGTACAGGGAGATGTGTGTTGCACAAGTTTGCCAAAGGCAGTCAGAACTGTACCGTGTTAATCATGGTATAGTTTATCAATGAGGAGCAACATTGTCTTGTGTCCTGTTAGACTGAATATTTGTGGCTAGGTAGTAAAGGGCAGCATGGGGGGCAGGGAAGAGATTGCATGATGAATATAAGGGGTTGGGGATATTCTCCACACCCACATAAATGCTCCTGGGCATGACAGCCTTCCTGTAACCAGAAGTGGGGTTGGGGGGGGGGGCAGTAGAGATAGGTGATCCCTAGAGCAAGTTGGCTAGCCAAATTGGCAAGTTCTGGGTTCAAGTGAGAGACCCTGCCTCAGTATATAAGGTGAAGAGTGAGCAAAGAAGACCCTCAATATCGACCTCTGGCATCCACATCCTCACCCCACCCCTGCACCCATGCACACTTACACACATGAGAACACACATGCACACATGCAACCCACATATGTGCACATGTGAACAAAAAGACACTGGGGAGAGATTAGTTGGTAAAGTGCTTGCCTTTCAAAAACAAAGACACGGGTTGGCTCTCTGGAACACTTGCAAGAGATCCAGATGTGGTCGCTCACACTTGTAATTCCGTTACATGAGAGGTGGAAACGGGTAGGTCCTAGGGTTAGCCAGCCAGCCAGCCTAAACTAGTCATTTAGTTCCAGGCCAATGAAAGATGTTTATTCCCAATGATTCCTAATGATATTCTGCTATACTCATGGATGGGTGCCTTGTTCACTCATCGTCAAAGAGGCTTCCTCTGGCAGCAGATAGGAATGCGTGCAGAGACCCACAGCCAGATATTATGCAGAGAGAGTCTAAATTGGAGGCCTCCATCAGGTCCCTCCCCCACAGAAGAGGGGGAGGAAAGATGAAAGGAGTCAGAGGGGATGGGGGACACCCGGAGAACATGGCCCACCCAATCAATTAAGCAGGGCTCACAAAGACGGCAGCGGCAAGCCTGGGTCCTGCATGGGTTTGCACCAAGTCCCCTGTGCATAGGTTATGGTGGTTAGCTTGGTGTTTCTGTGGGAGTGGTATTTCTGTCTCTTTTGCTTGCTCTTGGGACTCTTTTCCTCCTATTGTATTGCTTTGCAAAGCCTCGATCCGAGGGCTTTTGCCTTGTCTTATTGTGTTTTGTTTTGTCCTGTTTGGCTGTTGCCTTTTTGCAGGCTCGCTCTTTTCTGAAAGAGGAACCGAGGGTGTGTGAATCTGGGGGAGAGAGGAGGCTGGGGGAGCTAGGAGAAGAGAAGAGGGGAAACTATGTAGTGTATGAGATAAGAATATTTAAAAAAAAATAAACTCCATAAAGAAACAAGCAAAACAAGGTAGGCGGTGCCTGAGGAGTGATAGCCAAGGTTGTCCTCTGGCCTCTGCATGCACGTGCACACGTATGTGCCTGTATCTACATGCGCACACGACAGACACGTACACACACAATAAGCAAACAGAAAATAATGAGATACAGCATCTGCAGAGGATCCTTCTGGCTGCAGGAGGGAGAAAGACACACCCAGCAGACATTCGATGGCCTGCCCCAGCAGAGCAGGAAGAGCTGTGAAGGTCTGCCTGCCTTCACACACCATTGTCCTTTAAACAAATTGCCTCCTCACTTCCTCACAGCCTTGTCCTTCTCCGTGACCCCA
The DNA here is from genome assembly GCA_028658305.1 of Pachyuromys duprasi. Classification (NCBI taxonomy): domain Eukaryota; kingdom Metazoa; phylum Chordata; class Mammalia; order Rodentia; family Muridae; genus Pachyuromys; species Pachyuromys duprasi. The sequence continues at coordinate 17,035,295 of CM053758.1, forward strand.
TGCCCTTTCATAAATGCAGCTCCAGAAGCTTCCGCAGCCTCCGAGCTTCAGCAGCCGCGGACACCTAATCGATAGCTCTTCATAATGATTTTCTCCCCAGCCCGGACTCCGGACCAACTATTCAGCTACAGCACACCTGGACCACACTAAACAAGGACATCAAGGCAGCCACAGTAGCAATTTGTCATTTATGATTTTTTTTTTAACGACGCGTTCTGTGGCTGCTGCAGGAGAGAGGCCTCCACCAACTGTCAGAAAAGCTTCCTTGATGATGCAATGTCCCAGAGACGGTGCATAGGAAGGACGCTGCTCCCAGGACCGGCTGTGAGCCTGCTCCAGAAGGGCTCCAAAAGGGATCTTTCAAAATCCTGAACCATTTGACAGAGCAGCCTCCACCCTGACTGTGCAGATGACTTCACCCTGGAAGCAATTCTAGAGCTAGACGAAGAATCTTTATGCTCATTTCCTCCTTCCCTAGTTGATCATTCACACACAACTCTCCAAATTCCACATTCTTGCACAATATTTTTCCCTTTAGGTTTTTCTTAAATCCGTGTTTAGTTACATAAGTTGGTTTTTTGTTTTGTTTTGTTTTTGTTTTTATTTTTTCCTAAAACTTGGCTCTTTAAAAGTTGAGTTTTTTTCTAAAACTCTGCTAGGGGTGTAACTGAAAACTCAGCACCTCTTGCCTTCAACAGTTGGTAAATGTAGCAAATTGCAGAGAGAGACTGCAAAAGTTAAAAGTAACTAGACTGCTACTACTGTTTCTGTAGCAGAGGGGAGCTTTCTAATTCTACAAATGAGGGGGGACAAAGATCCCAAAAATATGCAGGTTACTGGCCAAAGGCAAGTTGATGACTTTCCTGGAACTAGAGTGAAGGTTTCCTGACTCAGGACCAGAGCTCTTGACACCTGTCCTTTCCTCCTGATGCAGGAGCCCTGAATGCTGGCCAGCTCCTGCGGGAGAAGCAGGCTGAGGTCCTCAGTCTACTGAGGCTCTGCTGTCTCTCAGACATCTCATCAGCATTATTGAGCGCCCGTTCCCTAGAAATGGCAGGCTGCTATAGCAGGTGCCTCTGGAGTGCATATTCTTGAGAAGATGGCCTGATCTGAGGGATTCAGAGCAAACTAAGGCCTGTTAGGCACATTCCATCCAAGAAAAAACAAGAACAGAACTAAGGGCAGGTGTTAAGATGCTGGATCCAGACCAGACCCAATGGAAAGAATTGAGGGTCATGGCTGAGTTACCCGTACCGGGCAGAGGGTGGGAGGTTTAGTTCCTGCTGCCTATGTTCTCCCGGTGAAATGGCTCCAGGAGAGGAAACAGCTGGCCAGACAGTGAGATTTCTTTTAAGCTCCTAAACAAGAAAACTGCTGTACATTAAGGAGCCAACACACTGAATGTTCGTAATTACTCCCAGCTTTGTCCACTTTGAAATTCAGCTGTGGGATATTCCTGTGTTTCCCCAATGGCACCCCTCAAAATTCCATGGTGTTTTTCTTGGTTGTCCAGGGCTTTATCTAACAGAAGCAGACTTGAAGTGTGGGGACGAATCACCCTTTAGAAATATCCTGCAGGCCCAAAAGGTCCTCAGATGGGACAATTCTGAGCCACTTCCTGCACTTGCCTGAACTCCCCAGCAGGACGGAATCTAACTCACCAAGTAGCTGCCTTTAACCCATTTTTCTCTCTCACTTTCAGGAACCACCTCCTAAATAAACAGCCCGTAGGCCTCTGTATCTCTTTGGCTTCACAATGTAGGAAAATTAAAAATGTCAGTATCTCATGCAATTTAGAGATAACCCAGAGGCATGCTGTATTGGAGGGGTTTGCAGTATCAGGGACTGACTGGAAGGGACACGTTCCTGTCCTTTTCAAGACGGGATGTTCTACCCTCCAGAGAAAACAGCTAATGGCCAGCAACATGAAAGAACAAAGAACTAACCATAGGCCCAGTAAGAAACCTCCGTTTAAAACCTGGATTCTACTCCAAAGAAACCACACAGTTCCAGGCAGCGAACCATGACAATAAACTTTTTGTCAAGAGCGTGGATGTAACTAGGCTCATAGAGTGCTCGAATGGCAAGCACAAAGCCTTGGGCTTGCGCCCTAGCACCGTGTAAACTGGACACGCTGGTACGCATGCGCAATCCCAGCACTGGGGAGGGAGAGGCAGGAGGCCATCCTGAAGACCTTCCTCAGCTACAGGTGGAGTTCAAAGCCAGCCTAGACCACCCGAGCCCTGTCTCAAACGAACAAAGGAGCCAGCTCCAGTTTAAAAGGGCTCCCTGCACCTTCAGCTTCCTCCACACAGCCTCCTGGCTCCCTCTTAGTAGTGACAAGTAGAGGTCTGTGTCTGAGCTGACACACCATAAGCAGAATGAGTGTTTTGTTTTTTAACAAGATAACATATAGATGAGGCCCCACAGAGGGAAGACCCAACCAACCTGTGGATTGCAGCGTGGCTGTAACAGTGTGCCCGAGGTGTGTGGAAAAACTTCCGCGTGATCAGGGAGCACCCCTGAATTAAAAAATGGGGATGGAGGAAGTGCTCTCTGAGCACAGATTGGGGTTATGCAAACCTCAATCTTACAATGTCCAGGGGGGTTTCTCTAGATAACAGAAGCCTCCGAGAACAAAGGTCCCTCAAGAACACTTAGCTGAGGCACATTGTTTGGGGTGGCTGTCCGTGCCACCTGTCATGTGTCTCAAAAGCCAAAAAGAGAAAGCCAGTTTGGGAGGTGACTATGGAAAATTCCCTGATAGGTGCTGGAAACCATGACTACTTACAGGGGAAAATACAATTAATATAGCAAGACAAGAACTAAATGTTTAGCCGTAGTAATTACAATGATGAAATGATATTGAAGTGAAAACCCCTATGTAGTCCTTGCTGTGGGCTTGGTTCTTCTTCTGAGCACTGTCCACACGTTAATTCTGGCTGGGCCTCATGTTGTCCCTATTGGGCTAGTACAATATATCACACCTATGTCACCCAGGGTAGAATACAGTACAGAGCCGGGAAGCAAGCTTCACAAAGGGACACAAATGGTGGGTAGAGCGGCCTGGACTCGAACCGAGGGCAGCCTGGCTCGAAGCCTGTATTTTTAATTGAAGTAAAAGAAAAATTATGTAAGCATCTCCGGCAAAGATAAAGAAGTGTGCCTACAAAGAGAAAAGGGATCCAGCTGACATCAGATTCTCCTCTGCGCACACACACACACACACACACACAGAAGCCTGCGACAATCAGATCGTATTTTCAGAGCTTTTTGAAAAGATTTTTTTTCCCTGAGAATTCTAAGCCAAACTATCATATGCAAAAGAAACAGAAAAACATTTTTTTTTCAGTCTGCAAGAGGCTTAGGTTAAAACACTAACATGGTGCTGGAGAGAGAGTGCTCAGCAGTGAAGCAGGCTGATCGTGCAGAGGACCTGGGCTTTACTCCCAGCACCCACACTGTGTGGCTCACAAGCACCTCCACCTCCAGTTCTGGGGTATCAAATGCCCTTCTCTGGCCTCTGAGGGCACCTGCATTCTCACTGTGCATAGAAACTTACAAAGGCACACGCACACATACACACTAAAATAAACCATTTTAAAACTGGATAAGAAATAAAAACCTTTAAAAATTTTTGTGGATTAGAAGAAGTTGAGAAAGAGATCCAATAAAGACTGGAGTGGCTAATAACTGTCCTAGAGGGTCCATCTATGGCACAGATGGTAGAGTGAGGAACGCGTGGTTCAGCCCTCGGCACCTCGTAAACCTGGTGTGGTCACCCACCCTTGCAAACCCAGCGCTCAGGAGGCAGAGCCTGGAGGTGCAGAAGTTCAAGGCCATTCTTGTCTACATACCAGCTACAGCCTGAGCTATCTATGTAAGGCCTTGTCGCAGAAAACAAACAGCAAACTAACAGAAAACAAACAAAAGCTAATAAAATACAAACCATGGTGGGGGAGCCTAGGGACCACTTCAAATTAAAACAGAAAACAAGTGTTCGAAGATGTCAGTAGAAGAATACATACAAGTGAGGCTCTCAGGTAGCTCCTACATTTCACCCTTTTGCTCTCTGTGGACTCTCCTTTCTTCAGTTCTGGGCCAAGACTTCTTGTTTGTTATACTGCATTGGTCCTGTGTCTCTAGTGCACGCCTCAGCACTTCTGTGTTCTATCTATGTATCTTATCTATTCACTTTACATTTGGATGGTAGCCCCTCCCTTCTCCTAGCCCCACCCTCCGTCCATCTTCCCCCTATCCCTCCTCCCCTACTCCTCAGAAAAAAGGAGCCCCACCCCCTACCAACCCACCCCAGCACATCAAGTCACATCAGGAGTGAGCACATCCCCTTCTCCTGTGGCCTGGAGAGGCAGCTCCAGTCACTAGGGGGAAATAGTCAAAAAGTAGGCAGCAGAGTCCATGTCACAGACAGGCTCCTGCTTCCCTTACTATGGAACCACATGAAGCCTGAGCTGCTTCATGTATGTAGAGGACCTGAGTCCAGTCTATGCATGGTCTTTGGTTGGTGCTTCATTTTCTACAAGCACCCCTGGGCCTTGGCTAATTGGCTTAGTTGGTCTTCTTGTGGAGCTCCTGGCCCCTCTGGATCCTTCTATTGTTTTCCCACTCTTCCACAAGACTCCCTGCTCTCCACCCAATGTTTGGCTGTGAATCTCAGCATATGTTTAAATCAGGTGCTGAGTGGAGCCTCTCAGAGGACAGCTATACTAGGCTCCCATCTACAAGCGTAGCAGAGTGTCACCAATGGTGCCAAGGGTTGGGTCCCTCCCATGGGGTGGGTTTCAGGTTGGGCCAGGCATTGTTTAGCCATTCCCTCAATCTCTGCTCTATTTTTATCCCTGCACATCTTGTAATCAGGGTAAATTTTGGGTCCAAGTTTTTGTGGGTGGGTTGGTGTTTCCTTTCCTCCACTAGGAGTCCCGTCTAGTTAGAGAGTGGCCTCTTCAGTCTCTGTGACCCCTGCTATTGGGAGTCTCAGCTAGCGTCACCCCTATATCCTGTCATAGGTCTCCAGCTTTTCACAGAGATGCCCCCACCTATGGTTTCTCTTCTCTCTGCAAGCCCTCTGTCCTCCTGTCCTCACTCCCCCCAGCTCTGATCTGCAGCTTAATTTCTCTCCTTGCTCCCTCTCCTACCCTGATCCCTCTCTTCAACAGCTTCCACTGTCTGTTCTATTTCCCCTTCTGGGTGAGATTTAAGAATCCTCCTTTGGGTCCTCCTTGTTACTTATCTTTTTTGGGTCTGTGAATTGAAGTGAGTACATACCATGTGTGTCTTTCTGGGTCTGGGTTATGTCACTCAGGATGATCTTTTCTAGTCACTTTGATACCTAAACCACACAAAGTTGGAACGAAGAAAGATTTTCAGGCCAATTTCCCTTATGAGCATTAATGCAAAAGTACTCAACAAAATACACGCAAACTGAATCAAAAATATCATCCACTATGATCAAGTAGGATTCATCCTAAGTATGCAGGAGTGGCTTAATATATAAAAATTCATTAAAGTAATCCACCATATAAACAAACTTAAAGAAAATAAAAGCACATGATCATCACATTAGTAACAGAAAAACATTTAACAAAATCCAACACCCTTTCATGTTAGAGGTCTTCGAAAGATCAGGGATACAAGGCATGTACCTAAACACAATAAAGGCAATAAATATACAGCAAGCCAAGAGCCAACATCAAATTAAATAAAGAGAATCTTAAAGCAATCCCACTGAAATCAGGGATAATACAAGGCTGCCCATTCTCTCTATATTTCTTCAATATAGTACTTGAAGTCTGAGCCAGAGCAATAGTACAACCAAAAGAGATCAAGGGGCACAAATTGGAAAGGAAGAAGTCAAAGTATCATTATTTCATATGATATAATAGTATACATAAGTGACCCCAAAAATTCTACCAGAGAACTTTGACAGCTGATAAACACCTTAAGCAAAGTGGTTGGATACAAAATTTACTCAAAAAAAATTTTCAGTAGCCCTCCTCTATACAAACAACAAACAGACTGAGAAAGAAATTAGGGAAATAACACCCTTCACAACAGCCACAAATAATATAAAGTATCGTGGTGTAACTCTAACCAAGCAAGTAAAAGACCTGTATGACACGAACTTTAAGTCTCTGGAGAAAGAAATTGAAGAAGACACCAGAAGATCTCTCATGCTCGTGGATCGGTAGGATTAACATAGTAAAAACGGCCATCTTACCAAAAGCAATCTACACATTCAATACAATTTTCATTAAAATTACAACACACTTCTTTATAGACCCTGACAAATCAATTCTAAATTTCATATAGGAAAACAAAAACAAAACCAGAATAGCTAAAATAATCTTATACAATAAAAGAACTTCTGGAGGTATCTCCCTCCCTCATTTCAAGCTGTTCTACACAACTGTAGTAAAAACCGCATGGCACTTCTGTGGCCTATCAGTACAGTGTGTGTGGAAGCAACACTCGCGACGGTTCAGATCCTACCCATGTCTCTCCACACTGAGAATTATTTTTGAAACTATACTTACAAAATAGTTTTAGCATCCTTGCGATGCTTCAAAAGGATTAAATGTTTGATTTTTTTTTACCCAGTTCTTTTTCAGTATCATAAATTTTGAGCTGTTCACAGATTTTTTTAAAAAGAATTCTTGAAGCTATATCCTTCCTCCCCCAACTGCTTTTGTCTATTTTGCAATTTCTTTAAACAGTTCATTCTTTCATTTATTTATTTATTAATCAATGCTACTGTTTTTCTCCATTCCTTAATTTCTTTGTCTCTCTGAATGATTTTCTTGTTTTCTTAAGCTGTCTCTTCCTTCCTCTAGCACCTGGGTTGGATTCCTATTAAATGCATTTTCTGTAGTTAATAATGAAGCCCAGTTGCTGCTGAATGGTGCTTTGGCCACATCTGGCTGGTTTCCGCAGGTATTGTATATATTATCATTGTTTGCTACATATTGTGTAGTTATGACACTGATTTTGTTTAACTGAGTGACTAGCAGGTGCAATTCTAATTGCCAAGGTTAGCCTTTATATGATATATAAGGCACAGCCACATAAACTTGTTATTTAGTAATATGCAGAACATAGATATGGCAAGCCGAAAGAGTCCTAAATGGCTGCTTCCAATACCAGAAATCAGAATCCACAGCAGAACTCAGGCTGCTCTTGCCCGCTAAGAATCAGGACATTATTTAACTGTTCAAACTACACAGACACAGTGTCTCTGATAAATGGTAACATCACAAAAGCAAAGTAGAGTCAAGCACCTGGCTATGGACAATGCGGGGGCTGCATTCACTGTTCTGTATTACTCTTTAGTAAGCATTTGATCTGCTATAAAGGTACTTATTAAAAATCCAGATACATATAACACAACTTTCACTCCAGAAGAGGAAAGAAAACCTCACTAACCTGGAGAGTTTGGAGGATGGGGGATGGGTATAAAAGCTGACCTAGAAGCATCTGGGTAATCCCAGCACTAGGGATGGGAGATTTCTGTGAGGCCACGCTTAGCCTGGGCTACATACAAGATCCTGTCTCAGAACAAAACAAAAAATCATAAGGATAAAGAACACAACAAATGACTTTTTCGAAGTCCAAATATTTTAATCACCAGCTGAAAATTATGCAGATGGAGCCAGGCCTGCATGCACAGGGCTATAATTCCAGCTACCCTCAGGCACCTGAGGCAGGAGGATCGCAGGTATAAGGCTTGCCAATACTATATGGCAAGGCCAAGGCCAACCTAGGCAATTTAATGAGACTCTCAAACTGAAGAGTGAAAATTGCTGAAGATGCAGCTCAGTGATAGAGCGCCTACCCGCAAGACCCTGGCCCTGAGTTCAATCAAGGCACCACACAATTTTTTATTTAATTAAGGAAAAAGAAAATCATCATCAGGCATAATATAAAGACAAAAAAAAACATTCAGATTCAACCATCAGGAACACATTGAAAGCTAAAGTCAGCCCAGAGACCAGCCCAGCAATGAGCGTTAAGTATCCTCTCTCAAGCCAGACAAAGAAATAACTAATGGACAAAAAAAAAAAAAAAAAAAAAAGCAAATTTTTAAGAAAAAAAAAGGCAAATGGGCTAAAGCAGGTTTTTAATACTTACCAAAAAAGCTCCAAATTAAAAGGATATAGTTTCACACACTAGATTTGCAAAGATCAGCCGCATCGGCGATATCAGAGTATTGACAAGATCGAAACTCACTCTTTGACAAAGGGCAAAAAACTCTTTCAGATCCCCAGGAAAGAAATAACCTCTCCTGAGGTGTGGCGCCTGGGGTGGGGGTAAAACTGGAAATTTACACTAACGTTCATGTTTCATGTTTTCAGCATACTTAATTTTCAGAGATAACCCCTCCCTCCAAAGAGATTTTATCCTGAAGGGGAGCTGGTAAAAGAGGCAGTTGCTGCCCTTGTACTAAATTTTTCAGGAACAAAAGGCAGGAGGCTATTGAAGAGCTGCTCAACAGTTTGTTTAAGTCGGCATCACTCTACATATACAGCCAAACGCTGCACAGACATCTAATATGATTGTATAGCTCTGCGCTCCCCGGCATGAAGGAAACCGTATCACATTGTTAAATGAAACTGCAATTTATGAAACAGCCTATGAAGCACAATACGTGAGCTATATACGTGGAGTTTTGTGTGTGTGTGTGTGTGCATGTATAAAATGGTATGTAGCATGCACAATGATCTATCCAGAATAGTCAAAAGCAACAGTCTAATAGTGGTCACAACCCCGACAACTGTATGGGTGACTTTTGTCCTTTTATTTCCTATTTTTTCCCACAATGCACAATTTCCACTTTAGTAATCCAAGGGCTGAAATCATATACATAAAACCTATAAAAGGTCGATCAAAAGTCTCTCTCCTATCCATGTGCCCCTTACCACCCAATTTTACCCCTAGGAGGTTACTATTGCCGTGTTGAATTTTTTTTCCTAGAGCCATGTGTAATTTAGGCGTAAATAGGAACACTTGACCATAGTATCCCTTTTTTCTTCTTTTATACAAAAGGTAACATGTTTTCCACTTTGCTGCTTCGGAGTGCATGTGTGTATGTTGTTGAGGTTTGAGCCCAGGTCTTGTGCATGCTAGGCAAGTCACACCCACAACCCGTGCTCTTCTCGTGACTGAGCAATACATCTTAAGAATGTTTGCAAACTGTCTTTATCTGCTGTGCTGAATTCTATCTGGATGCCCCTTTCGTTGCTTATTTGTTTACCTATGAGATTAAAGTTTCTCTTTAATCCATGTAAATAAAAATAGCTCTGTGTTGGGGACAGTGATGTCAGCAACAAGGCTCACATGTCTTGACCCCTGGTATGACCATCATTCTTGAAATGTGCGAATCCCAAGCTGACACTACAAGAGCCCAGAGTACCAAGTAGGTGAGTCGGCCCAGGGAATGGTAACGTGGAAATCTATGGTGCCTTTCCATAGACACTCACATGGGATCGAATATGCTGAAGAGGTGGTTAGCCCACCATGCTCAGCCACCTACTGTCTGCTCCACCACATCCTAGGAAGTAACATTATCTTCATGACCCCTCCCATCCCTTCCTTATTTTACTTCATGACACACGCTACCTTGTGCATCTTCTCTGTACACACCCCTGGGACACAGCCGCAACCCTCTTGAGTAATTATCATCTATGGGATGTGACAGAACTCACTTTTTTTTTTGACTCTGGTCACTGAGGCGAATGACAAGAATATGAATGGTGACTTAGTTCTCTAAGCGAAGCAAACTATTTCAACGAAGCCAAGTGACAGACAGGACCCTGGACAGGTGCAGGTGTACCTTGTGGAACACTTTAAAGGTATGATCTGCTGCATGTGGTCCTTGTGTCAAGTTTCACACGTCATGAAAGAAAGACCATCCTCAGTGGTCTCTGATTAACAGTATCTGGGAAGTGATGCAGCACTCAGGGTTCTAGGAAGGTGAGACTCAACAGAGTGTGTACAGAGCTGTGGGCATCTGCCCTCCGGAATCAATGCTCTTCCTGACCCTGCGGTACTCTCTCCAGGAGGTTGAATTTCAGAGGTTTTGGTCTCTGCTCTGTGGACTCATGATGGAAGGTAGAACAAGCAAGATGATGCTTCTAGCTCAGCCATTAGGTTCTCTGCGGGAGAGGCTTCACCACAATAGATTTACCTGCCTTGGCTTCACAACTCTGTGTTTGTAGCACTTCTTTTTAAAACTCTATTTGGGGTGTCCACGCCCTAACCTCCCAACCCTACATAGGAGAGAGGTTCCTGGGGAGAGTGGGCCCCTTTACTTCTCCTGGCTGTCGAGGGTCAACGGGTCTTTTAGGGCTCTATTCCAATCTTCATCAACAGCGAACGCTGCCAGCAGGCTCCCCCACGCCGCTCCAGCCTGAAGTCTTTCTCTCCGTCAGGCTGCTCCAGACTGCCACACCATCCATTGGTCTCTCCAAGCTGCTGCACACATGCCGCATGCCAACACCGAACTCGACACCTTCTCCCTCTCATATTTATACTCTCAGAGTCCTAGACCACCCCCTCTCCCTGTCACATACATTACCAGCTGGCAAAAGCCACGCCTTGCATGAGACAATTAACAGGTGCAGACGAACTATTGCCCAACTAAGATCCTGCACTTGGGATTAAAACAAAAACATGTTTACATGACATAGCTGAGTTTACAAAGAACCCCAAACTTCCGTTACACTGTACTATTTTAGAAGGTGTATGTGGGATATAGGGGAAATTTTAAATGCCACCTGCAGCCTTCATGCTAACAGATGGATACTCCCATTCTTCTGAATATGGAGTGTCCATCAATCAGCAAGTCCTACAGTTAGGGCTGCTTCCAATATTTTCTTTTATAATTTTATCTTTGAAAATATGGTGCTATGAAATGAACTTTTGTGGGTGCTCTAGTCTATGAATTTTGTTTTTTTGGTTTACAGTGCTAAGTTCAAACCCACGGCTTCATGCACACTAGCTAAAGTTTCTACCACTGAGCTACAACCCGAGCCTTGCTGTCTGCCTTTCAACGTAATTTTTAATTTACTGTTTGAGAATTTCACACATGTAAGCAATGTGTTTTGTCAAATCCACCCCCGTTCCCTCCCATCCACATCTCCCCAAACCCCAACTTGTCCCTCTCAACTTTAGTTTCCCTTTCTCTTAGCCTACTTAGACCTCTTACCACTGCCTCCAAATATACATGCACAAATGTTAACTCCCATATGGGTTTGTTTAACTACCAGCCCAGACAGAACATAGGACAGATCCCTTAGGGGCAGTGTTTCTCAACCTGTGGGTCGTGACCCTCTGGGGGGGGGTGTCAAATGACCCTTTCACAGGGGTCACATATCAGATATCCTGCATATCAGATATTTACATTATGATTCATAACAGTAACAAAATTACAGTTATGAAGTTGCAGCAAAAATAATTTTATGGTTGGGGTCACCACAACATGAGGAACTGTATGAAAGGGTCGCAGCATTAGAAAGGTTGTGAACCACCATCTCGGGACAACCCTACGGAATGTCTCCCAGCTTGACTGTTTCTAGGCTCCCCTCTCTACTGTCCTAAGCCCTGGCAAGCGCTAAGTTTTTCTCTAGTACTTCGGTTTGCCTGTTTGAAAGTGTCATGTATAATTGGAAACACGCAGCACGTAACCTTCTCGCTCAGCATGGCGTGATGCCTTTGAGCCCCATCCAAGTCGCTGTGTTTTTGAGGAGCCTTTCGCAAAGGTTTTACACAGGTGATTTCAGGGCAGAATGGAAGGAAACCTTGGGCTAGCCTTCGGTGAAAGTACTGGCGAGTAAAGATCAGAACTGTCCAGATACAAATTATGCAAAACCAATCATGGGGGAGATCTAAAAATACTGCCGTGCTGGATCCTTTCCTCCCATTTTTCACGTCTGTGTTCGCTTTCCCATGATGCCCCATCCATTTGCAATTTAAATCAGAATCACAGCTTTTTAAACCACTCAGACTTGGTAATGTCAGCCAGTCCCTCCCAAGCTGTTGATGGACCCTGACAACTAAATATGATACAGTAATACGGTGACACCAGAGCCAGAGGGGTGGGGGTGGGTCAGAACTTTCCAAAGTGTAGGAGACACAGCACCAGTGCTTAGGAAATGAGATGGCACCTACCGTCCCTTGACTACCACTCAATCGTGTCATTAGCAAACAATTAGCTTTCCCATTTGGCTACATTTGAGTCTGCTTGCATCATGGAGAAAATCTGAGAAGGTTATTGAGAGCTCTAAGTGCGTGTGTGTGTGTGTGTGTGTGTGTGTGTGTGTGTGTGTGTGTGTGTGTGTGTGTTCTGGGAACCAAACTCAGTTAAGGCCTTACACTTGCCAGGTAAGCAGCCTACCACTGAGCTATATTCCCAGACCTCCAATTGTTTTTTATTTTCCTCCTCAACAGAGAGGGGATACCTCAGGCAGAGCATGGTGGCCAACAGGGCATAGCAGCCAACAGTGTTGGAATGGCTCTGAGCTCACTATTTGGTGATGACTGTGTTTGTTCTCTTGATTACTTTCTATTTCTGGCAAAAAGTGAGGGATGTCATTAAGGATGGTGATATAATTTCTGTGTGTGTGTACACGAGTCCAGGAGCATTTGCACTTACATTTGCATGCATGTAGGAGCCAGATGTTATTGCCATGTTTTTTCCCAATTGCTCTTCACCTTATTAGTTTTTAAAGATGCATTTATTATTCTTTGTGTGTATGGGTGTTGCCTGCATGCTTGTCTATTCACCATGTTCATGCCTGGTGCTCACAGAAGCCAAAAGAGGTCATCAGATCCTATAGAATTAGAGTTATAGATGGTTCAGAGCTGCTGTGTGAGTGCTGGGAATCAAACCTGGGTCCCCTGGAAGAGCAGACAGTGCTCTTAACCACTGAGCTATCTCCAGCTCCTACCCTGTTTTTCATGGCACAGTTTTTCACTGAATCTGGAGCTCATCGAGTTGGTTAGATTAACTGCACAGAAAGTCCCCAGGATCCTCTTGTGCCTGTCGCTCCAGTGTTGGAATTACTGACGCATGTCACTTTACCTGTCTTTTTCACATGTCCCTGGGGATAGACCGGAGGTCTTCACACTTGTGCAGCTCATCCTTTTTCTGACTGAGTCATCTCCCTAGCCTCCTAATGTTTCATTTTCGAGTAAATGTAGGTGAGTAAAAATTATGAGAGGTCCTTAACATAATATAAAGTAAATGATATTGGTAGGTGCCTGCAAAATTAAGTCACAAAGACAGCACAGAAATGGCTGAAGGTTGGGAGACAAGGTGTTCTTTTAGAAAGATTGCTGAAACCCTCATGAATAGGGAGGTATGTGGACATTGCCTCAGAGACAGGATATAGCCAGATGACTTTCTGGCTTGTCCATTGATGGCTCATAGGGCTGAGCACACAACCCCAATGGAACATCCTTAACATCAATGCTTCACTTGGTTTTAAAGCCGTCCATGTTAACCTTGGCAAGCTATTTGTTCTTGAGCTGTGGCTACCTTTTCTTGTCATGACTCTTCTTTCTCCATCATCATTTATCCACGCGCCCCCCCCCCAATCCCAATGGTCCTCCATATTCCCATGCATGCTGAGTACTGATCAGCAGGGGTTCTTTTAGGCTGATCTTTATGGTCCATCCCTGCACATCCCCCAACTCCTCCTTGTCAACAAGTTCTCCCTCTACAGGACGGATTCCATCTATTAACCCTCTAGAATTAGAGGGACACTGACATTCACCACAATCAAGATCATCTCTTAAGTATAAGCCATCCAGATGCTGGTGCCAAGAGAAGTGTGTGGTAGCATGGAGAAACTCTGAGCCATTGTAAACACGGCATCATGAGCCTGAGGAGTGACCAGGGATGCTGTGAGCATGCACAGGGCTGACAAGGAGCAGCAGAGATTGCTGGCTCTCTCCCTGGGGTCCAGGAATAGAACTAAAGGGTTCTCCAATCCTGCATCATCCTGGCTCTGGATTATTCTCCTTCTCATTGGCCCAACTGAAAAGTCCATAGTTTTCCACATACTGACAAAGGTCCACATTGTGACAGTGAAAGTCTGTTCTTTTCTTGGCATAGCCATAAGTAACTGATAATCATACTTGCTTCAACCACAACTCTACAAAGAGGACCAATGGGATTGACAGTAAAATCTAACACTGTTGTGTTCATTCAGTTGACTTCAAATAGCTACGGGGTAAGAGCACTTGAGACCTTCAGCTCATATCAGAGAAGCCAAGGCTCAGAAAAATGGAGCAGCACACTTCAGAGTGTATCAGTAGCAGAGGACCAGTGGTGTCAGCTTCTCCCAGTTTCAAAAAGACAGGTGGCCACTAACATCGACCTCACACAATTTTTGTAAGAAGTTTTGAATCAGTAAAACACTATTGCAAATGGTGAACTCACTGTCTATTTTTTGAGGCAGGGTCTTACTGGATAACCCAGGCTAACCTTGCTACATAGCCTAGTCTGCCCTCTAGCTTATGATCCTTCTACTTCAGTCTTCCCAGTGCTGATTTCATAGATGTATACCACTACATCTATTATTTTTTAATGAAGGAAAGATGGCAGGAAGAAAGGAAGGAGGGAAAAGAAGAAGGGAGAGAGGGAGGAAGGGAAAGAAGGAGAAATGAAGTGATACAAGGATGTTGAAATGGAACATTTGGGTCTTTGGGACGAGTCCCTGATTTTTGTTCATTCATTTATGACTGACAGAGCCCATGAGAACACTCCATCTTGGATTAGCAACTCTGTGAGACTCAGTTCCTGCCTCCAGCTCCCAGTGTTGTGTTCTGATAGCTCAGAGTGCCCCAACCCTTCTATATATTTCTCTTGGCAGCAACTATCTGTGAGAGGCAGAAGTGCCGAAACATTCCTGATTTGCGCAGTTGTCATTAGAATGAGTCCCGAGTTCAAGAACCTGTAAATGCTTTTGACAGAAGTGCCTGTCTCCTAGAAACGCGACCTATCTCTTTCCCTCAGCAAAATGACTAAAACAGAGAGATCTAGCCATGTTACCTAGGATTTAACTGAGATGTTTGCACTAGAGAAATGTGAGAAAGGCACCTAGATGGAGCTGGTGCCACTTCAGAACTCTGAGGTGACTTAACTCATTTTTCACAGAATTAATAATTCAGATCCCACACCATTCCAGTGAGAAGTGGCTCTAACTGCAGAGAGTTTAACCAACCACTTCGAAGATGGGGATTGATCCTAGGAAATGCTGCCTTCACTTTAAGCCATCTCGCCTGAGCAAAATGAAAGCTGTTAGATGATTTCATATCTTCATTAAAGCCATCAAAGCAGAAACACACTGCAAAGAGGCTGCCAACACAGAAAGCATTCCCTATGCTTCAGCAGCCTGGGGAAAGTCCTAGAGAGTCGGAGCCCGACTATCTTAGAGCTATGTTAGTCTTCAGTTCTGCTGGAAAGAAATCACCGGCACCATGGTGGTCTCCAGTCTCATAATGTCACCAAGACAGCTACCTTGCCATACCTGTGGGAGGGGCTAGGGCAGTAGAGAAGTTGGGTGACACATAAAAGTGACATGTGCCTTTTTAGAGTTGGACAAGATCCTTCAAAGGACATCAAGAGGTTATCCAAACACTCTATGTTTTAAAACGGGCCCCAAAGACCTCTAGGACTGGATGCTCTGCCATGTTCCACCTATTTGTGAATGAAGAATACAGGTTACAGTTAAACATAGCATTCTTTGATTAATTCATCCTTCCACACTTGTGGGTGGATGCTTGAAAAGGCAGGCCAGGGGTTGGGTTTGGAAGGGTGAGGTTCAAATCCCAGCCTGTCACTTGCAATGGACTTTAAAGGTTCAACAGAGAGAGGCCACAAATGCACTATAGCTCAGCCACTGTGTCCCAAAGCAGCATGACCCTGTCACAGCCACCATCTTGCTTTAATCATTCCACACACCTTGCCCTCACTAACCAATCCTGCAATCGCATTTTCAGACCACGTTGGGCATCTTCCACCGTCACAGCAGCCTCCTTTCCTGCTCCAGCCTTGCTCTCCCTACTGAGCAGCTCAGCAGATCCTGTTAAAACAAGGCAGGAGCTAGGGATGTAACTCAGTTGGTAGAGTGTTTACCCAGCATGCACAAAGCCTTGGTTCTGCCCTCAGCCGTGCATAAAGACAGGACATGGTGGTCCCATCCTGTAACCCCAGCACCCAGAAGGTGGAGGTAGGAGGATCCAAAGTTCAAGCTCATCTTTGGCAATATTAAAGCTAGACTGAGATACATGAGAGCAAAAACAAACAGAAGTCAGGCAACAGGGTTCCAGAGCTCCAGCCATCCGTGTGCCTTCTCCTTGACTCAGAGCAGAAGTCAAGGCTCTTATGAGGCGTCTCTAAGACCCTGCTTGATTTGTCCCCAGTGTGTCCCTGAACACATCTCCCTGCTGGACCCACTCTGGTCATGCTGGTCCTGAGGGTTATTGCCATTACTCCATGGATCCCCACGCCACCGAAGCTCTGCATTTGTTTTTCTCTTTGCTAGAGGTTCTTTCTATTTTTAAATTAAAGTGTTCTTTGACCTGGTGCCTCCTTCAGGTTTTAGCTCAAGTATCACCGTCTCAGAGAGGTCTGTTCCAACCATTAACCACTGACAGCTTCGATACCTTGCCCCCAACGAAACCTTTCTAACCTTCTTCCTCATACTCTCTCTGTCACACTTACCATCATCTGACACAGACATATCTTATTTGTTGAGAGTAGAAGACAGGGGCATTTGAATGGATGTTTCTCTCTCTCTCTGCATATGTGTGTGTGTGTGTGCGTGTCTTTCTGTCTCTGCCTCTCACTCTCTGTCTCTCTCTCTCTCTCCAGTGACTATTACAGAGTCTGTTACAAAGTAGGTATTCAATAGCCATCTGATGACATGACAATAAAGTCCCAAACATACAGATTTTCTCACTCTGTCAGAGCCCATAAGGTAATTCAAATAAAGAGATGTAAATTACTAGCAGCCTCATAACAAACTCATGACCTCAGCCACACCTTATACCTGAGAGTATTCACTCAACTAATATTTCTTGAGGACCTACTGTGTGCCGGGTTCCACTCTGAGTTCCGGGGATCTACCATAAATGAAACAGGCAAGATCTTTGTACCCAGGGAGCTTTCAAAGTCAAGAGAGAATGATCAAAATACATTTGAATTGTAGCAAGAAGCATGAAGTAGATAAAATGAGTCAGTAAAGAGAGTTGCAGAAGGGTGAAGAAGGTGAAGTCAGCTTCTAGAAGGTGCCAAAAGGAAGGTTGAGTTTTGTTTGCTTTCGTTTTTGAGAAGCTGGTATGTGTTTCAGCTGAGACCCCTGTGACAGAAAGAACCCGATCTGGTTGCTACTGTAGAAGGAAGAATCCCAATACAGGTGCTAGCAACCACAAACTCTCTCAAGCTTAGGCCTCAGCTGGAGAGCTTCTCACTGGCTAGCTGGGGGGACCTCTTCTCTGTGACCACACAGATTCTAGGAGTTTCTCTTGCACAGGTCT
Source organism: Pachyuromys duprasi (assembly GCA_028658305.1). Taxonomy (NCBI): domain Eukaryota; kingdom Metazoa; phylum Chordata; class Mammalia; order Rodentia; family Muridae; genus Pachyuromys; species Pachyuromys duprasi. Next base: position 17,052,854 of record CM053758.1, read on the forward strand.
TCCTGACTTGTCTTCCCTGTCAGCTCCTTAAAATGAGACCCTCCTTATTTGGCTTCGTGTGTGTTCGACACATAACAAGTTATCAGTCACCCTGCAGGTGGCACCTAAACTGTGAGTTCACTGTCTCCAGAAGAGAACTTGGGCAGTGGGTATGTTCAGATACAGCATCCCCACAGGGACACCTCCATCAGCAGACAGGACAGCATCTCTGGCTTCTGCTCTTCAGGGCTCAGATCACACACCATCTCTTCCAGGAAGCCTTCTTCTGGCTAGATTCCATCTCAGTTCCACTCTACTCTTGTTTTCCTCCTACCGCTATTGTGGTGTAGTGTGACTTGTGTACGGAATTGTCATGAGCATCTCAAAATCCCACCAACGTGTGAGAAGCCCAGAGGCAAGAGTCGTGTTCTGTTCATCTTTGTGTCATTAGTGTTGAAATCAATAAAAGCTCGATGAAGGACTCAATGGTCAATAATCGCAGTTAATACTTGTTGGACAGTTTTTGTACAAGGAATGCTTGGAGATACAAAGTAAATAAACTGCAACTAATATAAAAAATAAAACTAAAAACGAAATAAATGAAAAAGAAATGCTTGGAGCACTTTTATTGCCCATTGAATCCTCACTGCTTCCCTACCTGACAGTATGATTGAGCCCACGGTGCACACAGACCACTGTGCCAAAGAAAAGCAAATAGTTGGAGGACACCTACCTGCCCAGTGGTGAAGCAGAGATACCAACACAGCCCTTCCAATTTCAGGATCTGAGTTTTTTATTGCTATTTACATCTACCTGTGACACATGTCTACAGCTTAGCTTTCTACAGTTTCGGGTGCAGCGTAACTCAAACTTATTAAATAAGAAATCCCAGAACAAAAGAACTTGTTAGTTTTAACTCTTCATTACAATGAATAACATTCTAGCGTTTGCACCTAGGAAGTGAGTCATCCCTTTACACAGTGTACCCACAGTATACATACTACCCCTACCTACCTCTTACTCAGTAACCGCCTCCGTTATCAGGTGGACTACCATCAAGTTATTATTTGAGTTCAGTGGTTTTCATCTGGTGGCACTAATTTGGCAGGGGCTGGAAGCTTCAGGAAGTGAAGCCTACCTGCCAGAAGTAGATCACTGAGGGCAGCTCCTTGGGGGAAAAGCTTATCATTGGATGCTTCCTGTTTCCTCTCCTCCCCTCCTCCTCTTTCTCCTCATTTTCTTCTTCCTTTCTTTTCATCTCTCTGTCTCTTTCCTCCTCTCCCCGCCCCCTACCCTCCCAGCTTTCTTTTGTCATGATGTTCTACCCAAACACGTGGTGACGAATGACCTCTCAAACTGTGAGCCAAACTACATCCCTCCTCCCTCAGGCTTATCTCTCCATATTATGTCACAATAGTAACAAAAGTAACCAATACACACAGTGTTCAAATAACCCCTACTTTACGTAATCATAGCCCCAGAGTGTAAAGGACGCAGGGCTGGAGATTTGGAGATGCCAAGGAGCGCTGTGAAGTGCTTCCTTAAATGAAAGACTGAAGGTACAATGAGAAGAGAGCATAGCTTCCAGCAGGACGTTATTAGAAGTATTCTATTTTCCTGGTTCTTGCTACTCATCTCTTACTGTGCCTAATTTATATATCAATTTTATCATATGTGTATGTATGGAACAAACCACGGTGTATATGCTTACACCACCCATAGTTTTAGGCATCTACCAGGTATGTTGGAAAACCCTGTCGTTAAGGAGAGTCACTGTTGTTTCCGTTCCCTGCTTGCTTTTAGGTTCATCCCAAACACCCCTTGAATCTGGTTCCCAGTCTCTCTCTCTCTCTCTCTCTCTGTTTCTCTCTTACACACACACACATACACAACACATAAGGACGACCTCTCTTTTTAGGTTCCCAGCTCAACCAAGGGGCATACGTTTGTTATTGTCCATTTATTGACCCCAGCCTCACAGTAGATTCCGGCTCTTAGCCTGGCAGCGGGCACGGGAGCAGGGAAACGCTCAGTAGCGAGAAGCCACTCCCCAGCAGTGTTGATGACTACTGCTCCATTAAAGGCAGGATCAGGGAGTCTTGTCATAAACACCCTGTAAATGTCTCTGTTAACAATACAGGCAAAGTCCAGGGATGGATTTCTCCAGGGAGGGTAAACTCTCTTTCACCCTTGGCGCGGGGACGCTAAGCAGATTGGGGAAGCAAGACTGACCCCCTGACCTCTCCCCCACCCCCACATCCAATCTTCATGATTTACTCCCTCTTCGCTGTGACCAAAACGATCTACAGAAGCAATGTGATGGAGGAAGGCTTTACTTTGGCTCACAGTTCCAGAGGGTTCAGGCTGTCACAGCAGAGGTGGCATGACGGAGCACATGGCAGCAGGAGCCTGGAGAAGCAGCTGTTCCTGCCTTGGACCTGACAGCTGGGCGTGAGACCAAAACTGGGGCTGGGTAACCACCAGCAGCCCCTCCTCACCCACTTCCGCCAGCCAAGCTCACTTCCTAAAGATTCCACGGTCCCAAAACAGCAGTGCCAGTGAGGACTGCACGTTCAAAGCATGATTCAGGCAGACCTTATGGAACTCAAGCTCTAAGACCTCCCGTCCTTCACAACACAATGGAAGAGGCAGAAATCTGCTCACACACAGGGTTTTTGCGGGTGGGCGTAGGTAAGCACACCCATATGTGTGGAGATCAGAGATCAGCTTTGGTGTCATTCTTCAGGAGCACACACCATGTGTGTTTTGAGTTTCGGTCTCTCGCTGGGACCTAAGGCTCACAACGCAAGCTAGGTTGCCTGGTGAGTGAGGCCCAGGGATCTCTCTCACCCTGGTCCCTCAGCACTGGGATTACAAAAGTGCCACCATGTCTGGCTGTGTACCTGGAAGCTGGGGCTTAAGATCAGGTCTTCATGCTTACATAGCAAGCACTTTACTGACTGAGCCATCTCCCCAGCCCCAGAGGTATATTTTAAGGAAACACTCTGCCTCATGTAAACCTCGAACTAGGTACAGAAATGCCCCCAAGCCCCCTTCTGTAGGTTTCTGATTCCCTAACAAAAATAACGTTTCCCTGATTTTTTCGCTGGCATCTTAGCTGCAGTTATGCACAAAATAGGTTGAAATGACAGTCTGCGTGTGTGTGTGTGTGTGTGTGTGTGTGTGTGTGCAACACTTCTCTTCACACTTGCATTTGTTTGGAGTTTTCTTTTTGCTTTTCTCTCCCAATCACTAACACATTAAAAGAACCTAGGAAACCCAGAGCCACCAGCACATTCACTAAAGTTGAATTTTCTACCAACTCCATCCATGTTTTTCATGATGTCAGTCAAGTCCTGTTTATCTCTCAGAGAATCTGTGAAATACCACCGCATCACAGAAAAGAAATGTACCATTGTTTTGTTTGTGGATTCCATCCCTGCTCCTCACGTGAAGGAGGAAAGCCTCAGCTTAATGCCAATATGTCCTTAACCTATTAGTATCTCCTAATATTCCCTGCCTAAGACAGAGAGGGCTGTAGGCTTGGAACCTTCCAGCATGCCCTGGAGTAAAAACTCAATAACACTGCTTTGTTCTCAATCTGTCTGTTCTGAGATTGTTTTCAGAAAGTGATTCTTTTTTTTTTTTCATTTAGGAAATTTAAATGAAGTTGTTTTGTAAATATATACATACATATATATATATATATATATATATATATATATATATATACACACATGTGTTTGCATAGAGTGTGTTAGATTTACAAACCGATAACACCATTGGAGGGGTTCACAAAATGGGGACTTGTCATTCCTCCTCAAAAGGGGAGTAAGGGGAACAGGGACTGTCTCTGACATGAACTCAGTGGCTGGCTCTTTGATCACCTCCCCCTGAGGGGGAGGAGCAGCCTTACCAGGCCCCAGAGAAAGATAGTGCAGCCAGTCCTGATAAGACCTGATAGGTTAGGATCAGATGGAAGGGGAGGAGGACCTCCCCTATCAGTGGACTTGGGGAGGGTCATGGGAGGAGATGAGGGAGGGAGGGTAGGATTGGGGGTGAGGGAGGGGGCTGCAGCTGGGATACAAAGTGAATAAACTGTAATTAATAAAAATAAATAAATTTTTAAAAAAGAAAAGAGAGAAATGACAAAAAAGAGGAACTCTGTGACCAAAAAGATGAGGCATGTAGGACTTCCCTTCATCACTTTTGAGAGGCATGGCATACATATATTAGAGTCTACTATTTACTCTAAAATAGAAACTAAAAAATGAAGCCTTTCTCTTTAGGAAAGATTATAATTTTCCTTAGAGAATTTTATTCATGTGTGCAATAAATATGATTATATCCACTGCCTATTTTCCTCCTCCAGTTCCCTTCATAACACCCTAACACGTAAGAGTATATCATTTTTAAAATTAAGTTTATTTTTAATTGATGCATAAAATATTCTTAAATGTATATATAGATGGCAGAATGGAGAGTGCTGCTCAGGAGCATGTATTTAAGGCTTGGTGTTTCTGGAAGTGATGGAAACTTTAAGAGGTCCTGCAAGGCTCAGGGGTCCCTGAGCTGGAAATGACCTGAAAGTTTCCTGCTGAGGACTAGCTTTCATGGTTCCAGAAAGCGCCAAGCAAGGTTCCAAAGGAGGGAAGCAATCGGCAGTCCTACTCAGCAATGGTGTCTATGAACCACCTCAAAGACCAGCAAACCAAACTTGCATACCATTAAATAGGTAACTATTTAATTGGACTTAAGACCCACTCAACCAGAGGGAGATCATGCCTGCTACTGGAAACCTAGCCAACCACCCAGGGCTAGTGAAGTCATGGATCTTGGAGGAGAGCCTACAAATGCTACAGCACTAACCCTAACCCTTACACCCACAAATAGTTCTTACCCTTCAAGGAAACGTCCCTTTGCAGAAGACCTCCAGAGACCATTGCAGAAAGCCTCAACCAATCGAAATGCAGAATTGTGGATCCCGGTCCCAACGGCTTCATCTACAAACCACACCTGCACCTAAAGCTCAGGAAACATTGCAGAAGAGGCAATGGAAAGATTGTAATCTCACACTTTGCTGTAAGATTATGTCTCCTAATAACATCAGGAAGCTAGGCCCAGGAAATCTCACCAACATGACTGCTTAAACATGACATGACCAAGGACAACAGCGATAGACATGCTAACATGGATGAGGGAAAGCTGAAGAAGTCTTCATCCTACACAAAGAACTACGGGCAAACTAGGCAATGCTGGGAAATAGTCTTTCCCAGGGAAGAGAGAACCAATTTGTTATTCAATACCAAATGGTGAGCCATGAAAACATACATACACGTAACATCATACAGACTGAGTAGTTTATATTTATGTATGCGGGAATATATGTGTATATTCATGCATGTATCTAACAGCAAATAATGAAAAAGTAGGCTGTGAACTTGAAAGAGCACATGGGGTGGACATGAATGTTTGGAGAGAGAAAAGGGGGAAATGATGTGTTTATAGTATAATCTCAAAAATATGAAAGAAAAAAGTTAAAAGAAGTTGGGATATGTGGAAGGTGTTAGATCCCTAGTATGTGTCCTTGGAGAGAATAGCAGGAATCTAGACCCTTTCTCTCTGTCTTCTGTGTTCCCGGCTATGAGGTTAGGTCTTTTCCCACCTAGTCACCATGGTATACTGCCTTGGCACATACTGTAAGAATGGAACAATGGTGAGCTGAAACCTATAAAAATGTGAGCCAAAATAAACTCTCTCTCTCTCTCTCTCTCTCTCTCTCTCTCTCTCTCTCTCTCTCTCTCTCTCTCTCTCTCTTCAAGACAGGTTTTCTTGGCTGTCTGGACTCACTTTGTAGACCAGGCTGACCTCAAACTCACATGATCCACCTGCTTCTGCTCCTGCCTCCCTGAATTCTGGGATTAAAGGCGTGTGCCACCATGCCCAGCTAATAGTTCCCTTTTTAAAGTTGCTTATCTCTGGTATTTTGTTACAGAATCAAAGTCCAGCATAAGGGATTAATTACCACCTAATATTTCAACACACATATACAGTGTGTCAGGTTAAATACATTTATCTCCTCAAATATTTATCAGTTCTTTTGTTTGTTTGTTTGTTTTGCTTTGTTTTTCAAAGCAGGGTTTCTCTGTGTAGCCTGTGTCCTGGACTTGCTTTGTAGACCAGGCTGGTCTCACAGAGATCTGCCTGCTTCTGCTCCTTGAAGGCTGGAAGTAAGGGCAGGGGCCAGTACACCTGACTCGTTTATCATTTCTTTATAGTGGAGCATTTAAGAGTCTAGCTTTGTGAAATGCAGAGTGTGTTGCTATCTTTAGTCACTCTGGGATGCTATAGCTCACCAGAACCTCCTGTCTAAAACTTCGCACTCACTGATCAAGCCTCCCTCTTCCACACTCTACCCAGCCTCAGCTAAACATCCTTACGATTTTGAGTGAGATTACCAAAACTCAAATATTAAGGAATGAGAGTAGAGGTTGTGCAGTATAATGACCGAAGCCTAGAAAATGTTGGATGCATCCCTCCACAATGCGAGTACTGCCACAGACTGGAAGAGAGTAGTCGGAAGTCCCTCTAGACTCTGCCTAGCACAGAGATGGGAGCTGAAGGAACTGAGCAAGAGTCATTGTCAGGTCCTCCGGTTGGAAGTTTGAGAAGACACAACAGCTAATAGTTAGGAACGCTACATGACGCTGAAGCCCTCATGACCAAACCAGCACATCTGGGAGAGTGGGCTCATTCAGAGCCCTCAGTAACCTGCCCTGTCGCATTATCCCACAGAGAAAGCCCTAGGGAATGAAGCATTGGACCAACAGCCCAGCTATGTAGCCTGGCAGGCAGCAATTACCTCTGAAATGCTAAGTTATTTCCACTCGCTGGTGGCTTTTACCCACCTTGTCAAGCTGCTCATGGACTACAAAGCACTTCAGCCCATCAGTGCAGCCCATTAGGAGGGAAGAGTGGCAGCAAAGTCAGCCCACAGCAGCCTGGCACTGAGCCTGGCCAATGGTGGGCGTTTGACAAATAAATGGATTAACCCACCTCAGAGTTAGCTCTGGGGGGAATGGTGGGTGCCACAGACTTAGTTTGGCTGCGTGGCCTTTTAGACCCCTCTGGCCTGACTCACAGCCCGAGCATCTGCTTATCTACCTCTCTCTTCCTTGCCCACTGGCTGTGAGCCATCACACAACAGAGCTGGCCTCCCCTCCAAGTCCTCCAGCAGATCCGGATCAATAGGGAACTGTGTGCTTCCGCCCCTCCACACCCACTCTGTCACTCAATCATTCAGAAATGATTCATGGAGGGCTAACCAAGGGAAGAACGCCATTCAACACTGTTGAACGCTGGATTCAGAGAATATTCATGGTCCCCCAGGAAATGGCACCTACTGGTATTGACTGTGCACCAGAATGCTTAGGGGCTCTTGGGATATGCCTCCAGGTCTGTGTAAGTAAGGGTCCCTTGACAGCTGCCCGTGGAGAACATCGCAGCAGCTCATCTCTGGTGGGTGTCTGCCCCACACCTTCCCTAGTAGAAAAACAGATGCTTTCAGGGAGATGGCATGGGTAACAGTCGATATTTTTAAATGGGTACAGCTCCCAACAGAGGGCCCGTGTTGCTGGTTATGGAGATGCTTTGTTGGGGATTTTCCCATGTAGTCAGTGGTTCTTTGGGAGATCGGTAGATTTCAGGGTGACTGGTGAAGCTGCATTCTCAAGGCAAAAGACAGCTCACCAGGAGCAGTTCTGCAACCAAGGTGGAAGCCGAGTATTTCATGGAAGCCAGGACATCCATTATTCATTGTAAAACGGTCTAATCTCAGGAACGTTAAAAAACAAAACAAAACAAAACAAACCCAGCGTCTTACTTTCTCTATTAAGCGATGTATAAGTTTTTTTTTTTCTATTTTAACACCACAAACAGTATTAAGAGTACGTATTAGGTGAAAGCATCAGGACCTTTCGGGATCTTCTTCACTTCACAAGCTCCAGCAAATGGGGGAAACTCCCTTCTCTGTTCCCAGATCCTTCAGTCTCTTGAAGCTCCAGAGAGAAGTGATATTAGCTCCTCCCTACCAAACCCTCCTCCAAGCGACAACAGCTCTGCTGGCCCATTTTGAATGTTCCTCAGTAAATGAGAAGAACGGTACACGTGCTGGAACTAACTAATATACCTCCAGCATGCCGCGAGGCTGACAGATGGGGGATTTCCAGACCCAATGGCTTCATTTAATCAGGAATGTGTCACACTCCCTGGACCCATGCAGGAAAGCTCTTTATAAGGATGTGTCTGCAAAGACGCTGTACAGGAGACCACTTGTGGGGGAAGGGGGCCACAGATCACCTGTACACACAGTGAGCCTAGGTCGGTCTGTTCCCTGTGTTGACCAGTTTGTTATAAGATGGCAAAGCCTTCCGTGTTCTCTTCTTCACACAGAAGGCCCCTGTCTCCTGCCTGCGGGTTTCCTACTAAGGCTTGCTGTGCCAGAGTTTGGCTTTGCTGTTACATATGAGTCACTGATTTAGATGGGCTTGATAATGTGTTAGGTTTCATTCTGTGTTTTTCCTTCTCTCTCTTACTTAGACCATTACCTCTGAGGCAGATCCTGTATCTGCTTGTCTTATACAGTCCCAAGAACACAACGAGGCTGAGCAAGAAAGCAAGCAGAGATGTGAGATGGCGTCTAAAATGTATAACAAGTTCATCTATCAACATCTGGACACCAGTGCAGAGTCAACTAGCATGCATTAACTTGCTCTGTTGGCATTTTAATGCATTTAGAAAAGATTCACTTCCTCCCCACATTTGCACCTTGCCAACCCACAGTTACAGCAAAATTGAGATACTTGAAACAAAACTCACCTTCCTCTTGAACCCTAAAGGCCCCTGGACACAATACCGTTTAGATTTCTCTATAAATGGCATACCCAATAGTCTGTGTCAGGGGCATCTGCAGTAAAACAACAGTATCTTATGTGAAACCTTAAGTTTGGAGAGTGTTTCCACAATAAGGTGTCATACAGGGTTTTCATGTGATGTAAAAGACCAGGTCAGGCATCGTTCTCATTTTTAAAGGTGGGTAAATGGAGGTGCAGGAACATGAGGTGAAATTTTATCAATGCGAAGATGATCGGGAGGGGAGGAGGGAGAGAGAAGAAAAGGATGCAGAAAGGAAGTAAGAAAAAAGGAGAGTGTTGGGCTGAGGAATTGGCTCAGCTTGTAAAGCGCTTGCAGGGAACACAAGTGTGATGGCCCTCAGTTCAGGGCCCCCGGACCCCCATAAAAACAAAAGCCCAGTAGCAAGTGCCTATGATCTCTTTGCCAAGGAGGCATTTCTCTGGAGCCTGCTGGTCATCCTCCCTAGAGGAATCAGTGAATCCCAGGTTCAGTGGGAGACGCTGCTTCAAAAGACAAGGGTTAAAACAACTCAACTTCTACCTTCCACGCATGTGTGTACATGTATCGGTGCACCCACAGGCACCCACATACCCCCCCCACACACACACACAAAGGGAAGTTTGAAACTATTTCTTTAGCAGTGCATTCCTCAGCCTCATTTGGCGGCTGCAGCAGGTTCGGCTCTAACAGCTGTGTTAGCAACAGCATTAATGGCAACAACAGGAGTGTTGGTAGCAAAGCAGCGGTAATCGTGGCGCAGCAGTAACGTCATTGGCTTATCTTTATATACCAAAGATTTTTTTTTCCCATGGCACTTTCACATGCAACGTTTCATGCATTCTTCAAACCCAGGGTAATTATTACGGACTCCATTCCATGAGAAGGCAGCTGAGACTGAAGGCCATCACCTTTTCCCAAATGGCAGAGCATCTCAAGAGGTCATCTCTGGTCTTTGACACAGTGGGTTCTGCCCTGGGATTGTCATTAACCTAATATCACTTTTCCTCTTCTTCCAAGCAGCTAGTGGCTTCCACGCTGCACCCCCCGGGTCCATATGCTGCATTTTGGAGGAAATTTGAAGAGGGGAACTCAGGCCAGAAACACAGGTGAGGTAAGTCTGTGATGAGATGAGATCACAGACGGTCTCAGAGAGAGCTGGGCTTTCTGAGGGTGGCCTGGCTCAGCGGCTCCCAAGAAGAGATTAGGATCCAGGAACAAAGAAGATGAGGACTCTGTAGGCTTGTCCCTTTTGCTGATGGTGTCTCTCTGGCTATATCAACTCTGCCTCCATGGAGAAGTCTGACTTGTGGCTTGATGGTGGTGATTCTTATTTTCCCATTGTCTATCTGCATTTAGGTCATCTGACCTAAGAAGTGTTCCAGAACTTCAAAATGGGCAGAGTATCATAGACTCTACTGCATTGGTGTGGCTCCACCCCGGGAAGCCCAGGCTGCAACAATGGGTGAAAGGTTGCTCCTTGAACACAGACTGTAAAGAATCCCAGGAATCCCCATAGTTTCTGCAATTGCTGCATGTTACTCAAGTGATAATAAAGGCTAAAATAGAGAAACAGTGCTTGAGTAGGGAAGTATATTACCGTTTGTGGAAACAGCAATCCCCATATGAAGTACTTGAGTATGAGGGGAGTTGCTGGTTTACAGCCCTTACCCCCCAAAAGCACAAAACACACACAGCCCTTTCCTGAGTGCTGTGGACTTCCCAGACTTCCTGGGAGACTGATGGGTATCATAGTCATGACCAGACCTCCAGGCTAATCTTTCCTTTAGGAATATCGAGAAGGAAAGGGTAGAGGGGGGAGGGGAGGGAGAAGGAAGTGGAGCTGTCAGTGTGCTTCATGTTAAATAAAACCTACCAAGATTCAGCTGAGAATTTTTGCAGAATCCAAATGTGCTAGGGAGGAAAAAAAAAAAAGGCTCCCATCTCCAAGGTTCACAGCTAAGCTGGCTTAGAATCACACATGCCAAGGTTAAAAATAAAAAGCAGTCATCCCTGAATGACACAGGCACCAGAAAGGAAGCCTGAGGTATGCTGTTTCCTGGAGGAGGGAGGAACGGGGAAGGAGAGTCTAGGCTCAACACTGAGGTGTTTATGGCAGGGTGTATCACCTAAAAGCTAGATGCTCAGAATTTTGCTGTTTTGCACTTTAAAAGCACTTCACACTGGGAAAAGGTTTCATAAACAATCTTCGTATCTTCCATCGAGGAAACCCTGGCCTGCAATGAGTGTGGCTGTGGGTGACCTCTGCCAGGGCACTGGGGTTCAGTGCCTCTGCAGCCCACACTGTGGGGTCTGCTTCAGACAGTGTTTGCACTTAACTAGATGGAACACCCACGGGTCACAGTTCGGAAGGAATGGTAGACCATCAGCATTGGCGTGAAGCCATGCTTCACTGGGTGCCAACTGCCCCTTGATTGGCTCCCTTACAGACAGTGTGTCGGCATCTTGGGGACAGCTACTACTGGCCAGGGCTAGCTGAAAAGGGTGACAGGTCATTCCTGCAGATACCCCCCTTCTTTGGATATCCAGAACTCTGTGTTCATAGTCCATTAGGTTCGTCTTTCTAATGAAATTACCCTTTGACCAGTATGCTCATGATTCTACTGACCAAAGAGTCTTCTTTTGTATGAAAAAATAAAAGAAGTAGCCTCAGCAACTGTGGCGGCTGCCACAGCATCCCTCCACAATTCCACTACTCTTCAGACCTGTCTAGAATGTCTTCAGGTATATCCCACGGCGTCTCTGAGGCTCACACGTTATACTCTGGCCCCAGCGGTGCCCTGACTCAGCCCCTCTGTGGACCTATCCTGGGCTTCTGCACCACACAGGCTGTGAAGGCCAAAGGACACTGGAGGCACCAGAGAATGAAGGCTCTCACCTCAAAGAAGCCTCACTGTATGTCCAGACACCACCCACTGGGTGGGGAGACTCTAGCTGGCAGAAGTCCGAGTGGGCATTCTAGGCATGTCTGACTGCTCCTAGGATCCTGTCTAGCTTTCACTTTAAGGGCCCACCTGTCTTCCAAATCCCTCTTATTGGCTACTGGTGCTATTTTTTAAACTCACCCCCAATGCTGTCTTTTTTTTTTTTTTTTACATCTTTCAAACACTTTGAACAAGCCTTGGCAAGCAAACAGGGCAAGAACTGTTTTCCTGCCCCTTGTGATAGATGGGGAAAGAGAGGCTGGCAGAGTTTGAGGAACTTGCTCAGTCTAAGCGGCAGAGCCAGGATTAAATTCCAAGGTTCCTTCCTTCACTCCAAGCTCACTAGCCCAGGACTGGAGCGGCTGAGGGAGTGAGCCCCAGAATGGCAGCGAATATCTGCAGCTGAGAGTGGCATTCTCAAGGGGGCAGATCTTGTTCCCTGTCTCACTGCAAGAACTCAGGGCACACTCCCGTTTTGTCCTCTGGTACGGGGAACCCATCCAGGCACAGCCTACCCCTGAGGGCCTTTGCGGTGGTTTCCCTTTTTCAGCAGCAGGTGCCCTGGCGCCACAGGCCAGGGAAGATCAGCTTAGGGTCAGATCAAAGTAGGGCTGTGATGGACAACCCTTTGCCTTGGGCAAACAGCCCCATTCGCCCCCAAAACTAGACACAGAAGCCAGCCCTGCAGCTAGCACCTCGGTTTGACTGGAAATGTCCCCTACCGCCCAGGTACCCCGGGGACAAGAGGGAATGCCCTTTCCCTTTGCGCATCAAAGAACCTCAGGAAGAGTTAATCTCCAGGAAGTTCTGGGTGGACCCTTCTCTAGTAATCACCCCAACCCCCCGCCCCCCAACTTGCCGGCTTAAGAAAGGCAAAGGACGGCTCCTGGGAGAGAGCGGACCACCCCCATCACCGCGCAGAGTGGAGCCTCCGTGGCCCCCCTTACCTGTACCAGTCCAGCCCTCGGCCGTAGTTCCTGTCGAAAAAGTGGGGCTCGGTGCCCAAGGCCCGCACGTCAGGGTGCACGCGGATGAACTCCAGCACCGCCCGGGTCCCCCCTTTCTTGACGCCCACAATGAGGGCTTGGGGCAGCCGTTTGGTGCCCAGCTTTGGGGAGCCAGAGTGGTTGGAGCCGGAGCCCGAGAGGCGTGGCGCTGGTGCTGCCGCGGCGGGCGCGCTGGGAGCGCTGGACTCGCTGGGCGTCGGTCCCGGGGGATCACACGGGCGGGACTTCGCCAGAAGTTTCTGGCCGCTTGCGCCGGGGCCTCGGAGACAGCGCGGCGGGCCGAGCAGGCGGCTCTGGCCCAGGCCGTCGCAGCAGCACAGGAAGCTGTAACACAGGTAAGTGCAGGACAAGGACAGCGTGAAGGCGAAGAGCAGCCTGCGCGCTCTCCGCGGCTGAGGTGGCCCAGCGCGGCCCAGGACCCTATAGGCCATGGCTCCATGGGCCCGCGCCGCCGGGGGTCATGGTTTCTGGGATGGCACCTGCGGGCGGAGCTGCTGCGTGGCCCTGCGATCGCCTAGGGGGCTCCCGTGGCGCTGTCCCTTCCGTGCGGGCTGGGCGCAGGGGACGCCGTCTCCTCTGGGGGCTGCTGGCCTGGGCGGGCACCGTGCCCGGGGGTCCCGGGAACGGTGGCGTCTCTGGGACCGGGTGGCTGCATCGCCAGCGTGTCCCCAGCGCCAGGCGACGGGGGGCTCCGGGCGGCGGGGCGGCTCCCGGCTGCACTCCTCGGCTCTCACGCGCGTCGGGCTCGGAGCGCGCCCAGCGCCCGGAGAAGCCCCATCCCGGATGCTCGGAGCGCCTTTTCGGGGGACTCTCTGCGGCCGCGCGGCTGTGCCGGCGGGAGGACGCGCGGACCGGACGGTGGCGCTGGCGCCGGCCGCGTTCCGGCTCCTCGGGAAATGCCGAGCGGAGCGCGCTGCCGGCTCTATTTAAGGAGTCGCCTGACGTCAGCCGCGCGGGTCCCCCGAGCCCGCGCCGCGCCCGGGGACCTGGCCCGCCCCTTGCACCCCCACTCTCTTATTCCTCTCAAGTACGACACCTTCCGAGGTCCTCCTCGTGCGGGATGCTCTCTGCGGAGCCCTGGCCAGCTTGGGGCGGTGAGGGGAGGGTGGCCAGGTACAGCGTGTACTCCTGCGGGAGACTGGACACCCCCGCCACTTTGGCCTCTGGACACCTGAGTCGAGATTACGCCAACATCCAGCCCAGACAGAGACCGGGTTGCTGATGGAAGCCCCCAGGCCTGACACTTGGTTCCACTACACTCACCCACACAAGCACCACGCGCGCACTAGCACAGGAGCAAGCTCACTCTCATTCAGACACACCCCAACACCCCACAGAAGGTGGAGAGGAGAATACCCTAACCCGAGGGGAGGAACACAACAAGGACACACCCCAGCCCCAGCCATCGCGCCAAACCAACACACACAGCCTGGGATCTGACACCGTGCGGTGTGCGCACACGCCTGGTACCCGGGCGCACGGTGTAAAATGGATGGGTGGAGGAAGGAAGCCAGAGTGAGATTCCGTGACTAGTTACCGAGCCCCCTAGCACCCGCGCTGTGACTCACACCCAGGCGGCTCGCTCTGTCTCGCACCCATGGAGCACAAACCTCCACCCGATTCGCACACCACCTCATCCCTCTCCCCACCGGGCCTGGAAGGAAAGCTAGCCCCAGAGTGTCACTTACTCGTCTCCTGGCGGCTGCCCCCTAGCGGTGGACTGCTCCCTGAGGAGCTGTCCAGGGTACCTGACGCTCTGTAAGGGCCAGGGGGCAGCTGGTTTCTTCACAGAGACAATGCAGGGGAAAATAAAGGACAGAGCACTTCCACTTCTGACGGTTGCCAAGAGCGCCCAGTGACCACCCCCAGAACATGCTTGCCACGAGTAACCCCGGTGCTGTCCTTGGAGATCACACTGGAACCTGGTTAGAACCCTACATCCCAGGAAGTAATACCATCCCCTAATCACCTGGACCAGTGTGATATAGATGTGATATAGATGTGCTGTTTAGTCGCTTATTCTCAACGCTTTGACCAGCTTTGAGTCTCTGCATTAATCATTGCTTACTGAAAAACAGAATCTTCTCCGACCAAGGCTGAGAGCTGCACAAATCCATGCCTGTATTGTAGCTCCAAGACTGCTAGATGACCCCACCACCAACTCTCAGTTTCCATTAGGCTACCGATGACTTCAAGACGAGGTCTGGGTATTCTTTCTCAAACTAGAAAATACGTTCTGTTTCCAAGCTAAGCCCATCCCTAGAAAACTTTGGCCAACCTCTCTACTGTAGGCACTATCTAGTAATATATGTTAACAGGCAGGGCAAATCTTTTAATAACTGTTAAAGGCTGCTATATTATTACCATTTCCCCCATTTATTTGGATTATTTTAAATATCTTTATTGTGTCTGAGAATTTTATATTATCCCCAATCCCATCTCCTCTCAGAACCTTCTAACATGCTTCCTCCCAATTTCATTTCTTCTTCCCCTTCCTCTACTTCTTCCTCTTCTTCCTCCTCTTCCTCTTTCCCCTCCCACTCCTCCTTTAAAAATAGTGATGGATAAATAAACAAAATAATAAAATAACCCACTGAGTTCAGTTAGTGATTTCCATAGCTGGTTGTCTGTGGGGCTATCCATGGGTGCAGGAACAACTTAACAGTGGCCACACCTCCAAAGGGAAAGGACTCCCCCCTCAACTGCCAATCGCTCCTCAGCCAGAAGTGGGGCCTCATGAGCTCCTTCTCCCTCTGGGCTAGGATGCTGAGTGGCTTGATTCTTGTGTAGATCTTCTGCAGATAACCACTGTGAGCTACTGTGAGTTCATGAATGTTCAGAAAGCATCATTTCACGGCTCTCTTCCTTATCCTCCAGCTCTTACATTCTTACTTCCCCCTCTTCCACAATGTTCCCCGAGCCTTGGAGAGCATGTGATATAGATGTCCTTTTTAGGGCTGAGCACTGGTAGTCACTTATTCTTGATGCTCTGACCAGTTCTGAGTCTCTGCATTATCTGCTGCCTACTGAAAAAAGGAAAAAAAAATCTTCTCTGACAAAGGCTGAGAACCACACAAAGTAATGCCTAATATCTCCAAGTGTACTCTCCACTTTAAAACCTTAATTCTAGCAATAGCTAACATGTATCAATTACTTGTTTTGTGCCATAATGTGCAAACTACTTAAAAGGCTTTACCCTCATTTATCTTTGGAGATAGGTATTTAAATTATTATAGGCATTATTATAAGTCCTAATTTACAGAGAGTGAAAGAGGTTAAATAAACATATACTCAGTAATTGGCAGAGCTAGGATTAAACCCAGACAGTCTGGCTCCAAGATTCAAGGTTTTAATTACAGAGCTCTGAAGCTTTCAAACATCCTTTGAGCATTATTCACATAATTCCATCCTAGGCTCCTCTCCTGGATGTGGACAGATTTATCTAGATTGCTGCTAAAATCCGGTACCCAGGATTGGATGAGAATTCCAGGTATAGAATGAGTTCAGTGGGACTCTCAGCCCACCTCCTTTGATAACCTCTGTTTCTAGTAATGCCCCTGAGAGCCCAGTATCTTTTTCTTGTAGCTGCATCACATTGCTGACGTCTCCAGCTTGCAGCCAAGTAGAGTCTCTAAGTGTTTTCCTACCAGTGCTGATGATTGAGGCATAGCTAACCCCTACTGTGCTTGAACAGTGGACTTTAAAAAAAAAGACCTAACATGTAGGTCTTTACACATTTGACCTGATTAAATTTCATCTCATCTCATCAGTTCATGGCTACAGTTACGTTTTTTCAAATGTCTGCTTGAATCTCAAGTCCTGATTTGGCTTTCATATTCTTAAAAAAAAAAAATAGAAAGGTTGAATGTACCTTCTTTTCCTTTGAGTGTCTTACAGATTGAACCCAGGTCTTTTTACAGCTAAGAAAACATTCTGCTACTGAGCTATGTTTTCAGCTCTCGGCTCTACTCTTGCTTCCTTATGTATTTGGGGCAGGTGTTTTGCCATTGCTAAACCTCAGTTTCTTTCATCTGAAAAATGGGGAGTTATGAGCAACCCCCAAAGCCTCTTGGTCCTGCTGTTGTAGTTCTGTGGTTATATGATTTCATTTTCAAAAGCACGAGCTGCTCTCTTGGCGTCATGTTACCTCCACAGCTGATTACAATTTAATTAATTCTTCACTCAAATTGTTAATAAAAATGTCAAAACAGACATGCTAAAAGGAGTTCTAACGTACGCTTTGGCTTTCAACAGGTCTTCTGATCGCCTGCCGGCACTCCACTGTCAACATCACAGGTTGAATGTAGCATCATGGACCCTGGCAGGCCTTTTCCTTAGAAAAAGGAGCCCTCGCCATGATTGTTTCGCCTCATTTTGTGCTTGTTTCCATTTTTAAATTATTTTATTTTATTTTTTTTAACAAACTCTAAAAGTTCAGATATACCAGAAACAGGCGAGGGTTTTTTTTTTCTCCTTCAATTCTTTACCAGATTAATGACCATGAATGTGGTAGATTTGTGAGGGAATGGGAGTGGCCGTACCTGATTCTCCCTAAGAAGTGTCTAACGGGACTATGCTGAGCCACGCGGCTCATCAGATAGTTCTCACTTAGAGAAGGTGTACGTCTGTTTTCCCATCATATACCAGATCAGATGAAGGGGACTCAGGGCTGGCATGGAAGTGCCTGAGTGGCAGGGACCCACGATACCATGTGCTTCACCCTATTTTCTCCATTATAAAGTCACCCCATATTCTGTGATAACTCAACCACCTGCTGTCAGCTTGTTCATACGATGATCATTAGTCAGGAAGGAAAGGATGGGAAAATGAAAATGTCCATTAAGGACATTTCTACAGGGATCACCTGCATTATTTTCTCTAGTAACTGATCGGTTTTGTCACATGGTATAGTGGTTTCAGGCTTAGTCACTGGGAAGTGGAACTGTTTGGTAGGATTAGAAGGATTAGGAGGTGTGGCCTTGTTGGAGGGAACACGTCACTGAGTACACCAGACCTAGTCTTGCTCTCTCTCTGTGGATCAGAATGTAACTCCCAACTACTTCTCCATCACCGTGCCTTCCTACACGCTCCTTGCCATGATGGTGATAGACTCGGCCTCTGAAACCATAATCAAGCCTCCAATTAAATACTTTCTCTTATAAGAGCTGCCTTAGCCATGGTGTCTGCTCACAGTAATAGAACAGCAACTAGGACACATGCTTTCTAGCATCAGGATACCTTTCAAAGCACAGTCTTGACCTTGGGTGACTATACCTAGCTAAATCTTGAAAATAGTAAGTCTAAACTTAGTTTACTTTATGTGTGTGAGTGTTTTGTGTATAAGGGTATATGCATTTGCATGTCCGATACCCTCAGAGGTATCCCTGGATCCCCTGAAAGTGGACTTACAAACAGGTATGAACTACCATGAGGGTGTTGGGAATTGAATTTGGGTCCTCTACAAGAACAACAGATGTCCCTTCATCTCTGAACCACCTCCAGGTTGCAAACTTGGAAGTATTGTTACCAATAAGGAACTTACAACAACTGTGAAAAACAAATAATTATCTCTATTACCTTGAAAAGTCTTTTGTGTTTGTGTGTGTGTGTGTCTATGTGTCTTGTGTGGGATGGATCTAGTTTTAAAAAAACAGATGTGTGACCAAACCCAGTGTCTTATAATTATATTTCTATGAATCTAAGCAATTCAAGTTTTTCCAGTGAGAATTAGCCATAGGTTTTTTTATGATAACTTTTCCTTCTTTATGACAAATTGGACAAAAAGAGCTTCAATTCCACTGGTCATATGTGCTATCAAGGGGGCTGTCTTAGCTGGCTTTCTATTGCTGCAATAAGCAACATGACCAAAAGCAATGTGGGGAGAAGAGAAAATATTTCATCTTATAGATTATAGTCCATCATGAAGGGCTGCTGAGGCAGAAACTCAAAGTAAAACCTGGAGGCAGAGAGAGAAGCAGGGATAATGGAGGAAGGCTGCTTACTGGCTTACTTCCCATGGCTGGCTCCGAACACATCAAGAGTTACACCAGCCCCAGTGAGCTGGCCCCTCCCACATCAATCATTAATCAAGAACATGTCCAACAGACTTAAGATTTAGGGACTACTTTGATGAAAACTGATAGAGATTGGGAGGGGCTTATTTTTAAAGACCTCCCCCAAACTGAAATGGTCATGAATCTAAGACAAGCATGAAAGTGAGTAACTGGGGGAGCTGGAGAGGTGGCTCAGAGGTTAAGAGCACTGGCCATCCTTCCTAAAGGTCCTGAGTTCAATTCCCAGCAACCACATGGTGGCTCACAACCGTCTATAGTGATATCTGGTGCCCTCTTCTGGCATACATGCACTGTATAAATAATAAATAAGCAACTCAAACAGGGTAAACATTTCAGAGTAGATCTCAGAATCAGACAAGGATTAGAAGGGTAGGGTGCTGGGCTAGTGAACAGCAGCAGCCTCATGTTGAATTCTTTTCTCTTCCTCTTTCTCTCTTTTGCATCACTGTTGTAATGATCCTTCCCTCCCATTCTAATGCCCTGCATTGAAGACCTTGAACTGGAAATTATAAAACAAGGAAGTTCTCTTTTCCTTACATTTTTGGACCTAATCAAGTCTTATTATTCAGTTTTGTTTGAGAGTAAGTAATCTTTTCCTGGGAGCTGAATCTTGTAAAGTGTTAAGAAAATATCCCCAAAGAGAGTGATTCCCAGGAGGCAGTGGGCAGGGAAGTGGAATCATGTGATCTATCAGTTCCCCTCTGAGAGACACAAAGGTCAGTTCTGAGCTTAGAGGGTGGGCATAGACATTCCACATTTAGAAGGAGGTAGGGATTAAGGTAAGGGAAACTTTCAGTCTTGCTCCATTGTCTGGATAAACCCAAAAGCTCAAGGTGCTGAAAACAGGAAGGAAGTCCAGAAGACCAGGGACACTGACCGTCTTAAGAACTAAGAACTAAGAACTAACTCTTCTTTATTCTCTACATTTGTGACTTTTTGTTATTGGCAACAATTACAGTCCTAATAATAGACACCATTTGTTGCACCAGGAGCAAGGCTGAGCATTTAGATGCATTACCTAATTGAATCCTTTCAATAAACCAATTCCATAGGCATTGTTAAGACCCTTATTTTGAGAGTAAGGAAGCAATTTCCAAGGGTTGAATTTTCCATGTTCCCCCAGAGGCTGCAGCCCAGGGGAGTCTATAACAAAAGTGTGAGTGGGGGGATTCAGCAGTAGCCTCAGTCACTTTCGAATCTCTTCTCAGCAGTTCAGGCGGCATCCTGTCTCTCAGGCAGTGCCCCATCTCTCTTATTTAACCTCTTTCATCTTGTCTCCCTCTCTTGCAACCATGCATCCACTTCCAGCTCTGCCTGGTACTCAGAATTTGGGCTGCATATTCGTGTTAAGGTATTCTTGATTTCTTCATGCCTTTTCTCCTTTTGAGTGACCACTAAATGTGACTGCTGTCCAGGATTTTATCCAAGGATTAAACATTTCATTTCAAAATGTATCTGAAGTGTAATGTCAGAGAAGATGCTAGCCCCTGTCTACTCATTGGATCGATAGTATGGTATAGCTCACTAGGAAAGGCCATTGTCGTTAACTACATGCAAGAAGATGAGAATGGCCGCTCCTGGTAACAGACTCACTCCATCAATTTCCCCAAACACAGACCTTAGTTGTACAGGGGGAATAAATGCAAGATAGCTCCAGGGGAAAGTATAAAGATCTCTCTATTCTTGTCAGTTTGTATCAAATTTTTAACATTTTCTTTTAACTTTCTTTCTTTTGCTTTCTTTCTTTCCTTCTTTTGCTTTCTTCCTTCCTTTCTTTCTTTTTTTTCTGAGATAAGCTCCCACTATGGAGCCCACACTAACCTTGAACTTTCTGTGTAGCCCTGGCTTCCCTGGTCCTCCTGCCTTAGCTTCCTGTGTTCTTTTATCATTTTTATTAGGCACTGCACTCTTGATGTAGGAACATACAAAAACGCTGAGAATAAGGAAGGAAAAACGCCCTCCAGAAATGTGTTCCTACTTTGCACATTGTTAATTTTGTTAGGATATTGCCTGAATCCTTCCCCATTAGTGCATTTATTCGCCGATCTGTCTGCTTATGGGTCCAGTATTTTCTACTGCTTTGTAATGTGTTTTTCTTCTACTTCGTAGCATTGTGAATCCCTTTCATATCATTAAATACAGATTTATGTAACAAGGTTTTCAGGGAGAGAGAAAACGTTCTGTGGGAGTGCGAGGTGTGAAGCTGCCATAAGCCTGCAGCAAGGGGAGGAAGCCTCAGCTGCACACAGCGTTCAGCAAAGTCAGGGTGAAGAATCGGTCCTGGCGAGGAAGTGGAGGTCTCTGGATCCAGCTTTGCCTGAAGCTGACCTTTACATAGGCAATAAGCACAGTGGTTGGGAGGAGACGGTTTAGGCTCAAGTGCTGGCTTTGCTTCTGGCTTAAACAAAGCACTCAGTGTGATGCTGTTAGGATGGAATCACGCTAATGGGCAGTCTTAGCGAATGCTGGCCCTGACTATGGTGAGAGCTGCCCAGTTAGCACAGGTCAATACATTTTCTTTTTGGCTTGAGTTATTTTGATTGAAAGAAATACACACATTTCAGAGAGATAGGCATCTTTCAGCCAACCTGAAAACTGTATCAATAACGAAATAGAATCAAGTTCAACTTTCAAAATCACCTCATAGCTCTCCTTCCATGGATCCATTGCATAACCCTAGGGATTTAAATATTCCCATGGAGGTAACTAGATGCCCTCTCTAGACACAGCTCATGGCAAGTGTTTGATAAGAGCTTCCTGGATAAGGAGGCGGATAATATCCCCAAACAGCCCATTGTCAAGAGGACAACTGCATTAGCCACAAGGACCTGACTCACTTGCGTTAAAAGACTAAACCGCCTGTTTGCCAGTCACTCTCTCATGCCCTCTCCTCTCCTGACTAAGTCTAGATAATAAATGAATCTGAGATAAACAGGATCTTGTTGCCTATGTGGTGGGGTCCTTTGGCCCTCTTTCCTTGTACTGGGTTTCCTGGCTGAAATCATCTCTTCCCACTTGGTGCTTTCACCAACGTAGTTGAATACAGAAGTGCAGAAGTGCCCTGACTAGTCTCGCTTAAAATTCATTTCTAGTCTCAAGTGGCTGCTCAACACTTCCTCACAATCACGCTACATTTTCTCGACTATTCAATCTCGAGTCCTCCCAAGAACATCCTTAGGACCACCCATCCTCTTCCCACGCGCCTGATGCCCTGCAGCTGTTGACTTTGATGCCACTTCCCTGGGAAATCAGAGCAACCAGAAGAGAACTTTCCCCCTCTGCTCTCCCCGCCTGCCCGTGTCTATGTCTACAGATGTTATTTTCTGTCCTGTTAACGTGATTTTATTGTGTGCTTTTAGATAAGACTCTTCTGCTTGTGCACACGTCCAGTCTATTCCTGTCTTCTCAAGGACATGACCCCTGCCAGCTTTCCATTTCTCTTCTGCATCATCATTTTTTCCCCCTTTGGCCCTGGACTGTTCCCAACGGCATACAAGTGTGGGGCTATTTATTGCATCTTAAAAAGAAAATAGCATGTCTCGACCTCACCTTTCCCTCCCAGGGCTGATCCATTGATGTCTCTCCCTTTACTGCTCGGCTCAAGAATCGCCTCTGCTCGCTGACTCCTCTTGTTGGCCCTGGAGCCCATTCTGGTCCAGCCTTTACTGCTCCTGCCCCTGTCTTAAAAGACTGCTCTCTTTAAAGTCACCTGTGAGTCCCATAATGATAAATTCCATTCTTTTCAGTTTTTCTTCGCTGGTAGGGGGCTAAGTGGGAATCAAACCTAGGGCCTCACTCATGCTGCCCCAGGCCTCCATTCAGGCATTAGTCTTTCTTGACCTTACACACAAGCAGTATCTGGCATAGCTAGCACTCTCTTTTCCTGGCCGTGTCCTCTGGGATGCAGTCTGTGCCATCCTCCCTGCTCCTCCTTCTAAGTCTCCATCGGTGGTTTTCTTTTGTTTCCGTGACCTCTAACTTAAAGTATCCTAGAGACTAGCTTCTTTTCTGCCTTAGTGACACTGTAAGTTGCCTGGCTTGATATGCCACCTAGGCACTTAACAAACCCAAAATGTGCACCCTTTCCCCTTTAAGCTTTCAGCTTAACAGTTTCCACTTGGGTCTCTGAAGAACATCTCAAATTAAGCGTGTCCCAAACTGAAGTCATATTAGTCTTGTCTAGAACTTGGCTCTATCCCAGTTGTGGTCACCTAAGCAGTCAGAAACTCTAGTCTATTGGTTGCTTAAGCCAAGACAACTCGTCAGCCTTGAATCTTTCATTTCTCACACCCCACATCTAAGCTGTTGACAAATCCCTTTTACTCTGTTCCCAAAACATGGCTGAGCCTCACCACCTCCATTGCTCTCACCCCATCCAAGTCACTCTCCTTTCCCCTCTGAATCCCACAGGCAGCACTATAAGATCCTCCCTTCCTCCCCCTCCTCTCCCTGCTCTGCCCGCTCCCTCCCCCTTTCCCACTCTCCCATGCTGCCCTTTGGTTCTAAAGTTGATGCATCTCTAAAAACTGCATTTCCCAAAATCCATGGTCAGGTAGTTTCTAATCAGGTTCACTTGTAAAATAAAGTCTTGGAAGGAGACAGGAAAATAGGCAGACAGGAGAAAAGATGGCTTGCTTCCATGTGACATCATCAGTAACAGCAGCGGTGGCTAACCATGGGCTCTAATTCATGGCCGCATAGCGTGGTACTTGCAGTGGGCCTACCTGTCGACTCAGCCACACAGAATTCGGCTCCATTGGTGGCACAGTCCCCCAGACAATGTGACCATGGTAACAGTATTGTATCCTCCGGCAATCACATCCTGCAGCAACTGTGGGCTTTTAACATCGCCTTCCTTTCTGTCCCCACAGCCCAGGAGTAATTCCTGCGGTGTGTAATGCTTTTAAAGTTACCCAAACTTTCCTTTTCACTCCTCCAGGCCTTCCATCATTTTGGATCTCGTTCCCCCACACAGAATTCTTTTGTTTGAAATACCCAGAGCAGTTCTGTCTTCTGGACAGATGATGTTAGAGCTCCTGGGAGTTTTTAAGTCCAGTTTCAAAAGCAAGGTGGATTTGTCTATTCAAAGCTGTTTGTGGCTTGTGAACCCACTCAGAAACTCCATTCTTAGGGCTAAAGACTTGCCAGTCCAGCTGAAAATCTTCTGATACAATAAACCAAAGGCACTGCCTGATTCCTAGGTCATTTCCACTCCTTCCCACAGTCTCCTAAGACGACTAGCAGACTCAAAAACATTTCCATCAAATGTTTTTCCATCAAAAAATAAAATAAAATAAAAATAAACAGACACATCTGACAGAAGACCCGTGAGTAAAGTGACTGATTCTCTTTTTATTTTTAAGAAGATCAGGTTTACTGATGCTAATAGAATTACACAGACACAGAAAACACTTGAAGTGTGCACTGGGGAGGTGGTTCTGCCGGTGAAGTGTTTACCATGCAAGTGTGAGGATGGGACTTCCATCCCCAGCACAATGTGGGGCCAGTAGGATGGCTCAGCAGGTGAGGGCACACTTACAGCCAGACTTGACCATTTGAGTTCAGTCCCCAGGACCTACAAGGTAGAAGGAGAGAGCAACCTCCAAAACATTTCCTTTAACTTCTTCGTGTGTGTCATGGCTTGTGTGTTACCACACATACAACAACTAATAAATGTATATAATAATTTTTGAAAGTCCAGTGCTACAGAAGTAGAGACTGGAGGAACCCTCTAGCTTGCAGACTGAGAAGCCTCGCCTGAACAAAGAGCTACACATCCCAAGGAGGGATTCTGTCTCATTAAAAAAAATGTGCATGACTTCTGAGAAGCAACACTTGAGGTTGAATTTGGCTTCTAACCTACACATACACCTGCATACACACTCACCTGTATAACATACACACAGGTATGAACATACCACAAAACACACACACACACACACACACACACACACACGGCACTTTAAGAGACTTTTATTTCAGATTACGTACACTAAATATTACCTGCTCAGTTAAAATCAATAAAGCTACATACAAACTGAGAGGTAGCCACAAATATCAAGAAAAAAAATGATATACTGAATTTTGAAGGGTTTTCTTTTTAACTACTTTTTTGTCAATTTTAAAGGTTAAGTCTGGTCATTTTAACTTAAAGAAAGTCATTTAGTATTTTAATATGGGGGTTTGCTTACTGTCTTGACAATGTCTTACATCCTTGCTATGTTTGGAAAATTTTAATCATACAAAGCATGACGGTAAGCCAATTCCTCTCACTTTTTGTTGACTCTTGACCATTACTACCAGTCTGGGGTCACCCAGAATTGGGTCATCTTATTTTCCTATAGAATAAGAAACTAAGGAGGATGCTTCCTTGTTGTTAGATGATGCACTTAGCAAAGGGTGTTGCCGAGGGACAGAAGGGAGTGAGATGGGTAACGTTCACTGTCGGCTTTACTGGATTTAGATTCACCTAGGGCCGTAACGAGGCTTCGAGGCTTCGCCTGAGTAGTCTGTACTAGTGTTTTTAGAGAAGGCTGACAAAGGGGAAGATACGGAATGCGTGTGGATGGCAGCAGCTCATGGGCTGGGAGCTTGGACAAAATAGAAGGAGAAAAAGAAGACAGCGAGAGAAACACCAGGATTTGCACTTCTCCACTTCTGTCCTCTGTGAAGTGAGGGGCACTCTCTGCCACAGGCTCTCACTGCCAGGATGCTCCGTCCAAGCACCTGAGGACAAGGGCCTGGACCAGACTCAGAAAGCATGAGCCAAAATAAGCAATCCTCCCTAGGTTCCTTTGGTCACTGCAGGGCGAAGATGACTAAAGCAGTTCCCAGCTCTCAACCTGTACCTCTCTTGCTTTCCATACTGCAGGACACCTCTAGGCACAGATCCTTTTTAGATACTTGTCAGAGGACATATTTCCTGTTGTAGACTGTTGGGTCTTGTGGGCCTGGTCCTATTTCCACTATTCCATTGCAATCTTGTCTTTGATGTTGAGCCCTCTCAATTTTTCTTTCTTGTGGATTTTTGCCTTGTCCTTTTTTTTTTTTTTTAGACCCAGTGATATGGTGAAAATGCAGTGCACATGACAGTGGGCTTCCGAAAAAAAATTAAATAAAAAAAAACCTTGAACTTTGCCAACAAAAAGCACTTGATGGTACCTCTTGAGCTGTCTCTCTTTGCCAAAGAGGTTGCTTTTTCATGCCCAAGTCTCCAGCCTTGGTGGTTCTGTGGTCTCCGTAGGTGGCAAGCAACAGGTATGAAAACAGTCTAGGGAGGTCAGGTTTTGGGCTGACCTAATTAATTTACACTGCGCAAACAGTACATGAGCCATTCCTCGGGTGAAAATGTAGACTAGTGCAGGCAAAGATATGATGACTTTGGACCATTCACTGGTATATTTTTGCACGTGTTCTCTCCACCTGCTACTACTAGACTTTTTAACATTATAGCTGTTGTAAATGTAACAGGATAGGTAATATAATTATGCTCTTTATGAAACATTTTATAGACTGAAAAATGGGACAATATCTCTGTGTTTGGGGGTTTTGAGAGACACATGCTATGGTTCTCTGCAGCTTGTTGTGTTTATGCGGTGTACAGACACCTATAAACTGAACTCGGTTTCTGAAAGACACTCCGCCACAGATTCGCTGCTTCTACTTGATTATAACTGGGATGAAATTTAGCTGCATCTGATTGAGAAACACTCCCCCCCCCACCCACATACACTCACACATAGCAAAAACAGCAGTTTGAGTAAGATATAATTTTGTCTCATTTCAAGATTGTCCAATAGGAGGCAGCCTGGGTCTGTGTGGAGTTTGGTGAAGGTGTCAGCCACCCAAGCTGCTTCCAGCTCTCTGTAGCTCTGGATGTATCCCACCTCCCTGCAGAAGACAGGTGCTAAGGTCCTCAAAAGCTGTGTCCCCAATGCAATGATGGCTAAGGGGCTGGGAGCTCTCCTTGTCTCAAGGCCTCCTGACATAGCTCAATGGTAGTGCTCTTCCCAAGTGTGTGCAAGGTTATGAGTTTGATCCCCACAACTGCAAATGCCAGTCATATAGAAAATAGTTAATATGTAATCGCTGTTTTTATTTTTATCCCTCTATTGCTGAGGGTCAGAACATTTTTATGTTTTTAAACATTGGTAATTTTTTTGTCTAGGATTTTTCTCTTCACTGACTTTGCCAATTTTCCTGAAATTTGTTTTCCTGTAATCTGAGACAATGTTCTCAACTGTTTCCAATTGGAAAAGCAATTGTCCAAGATCAGCTGGATGTCCTCTCTCCTTACTGAAAGAAAATTCTACAACCCTCATCTCTGACTCTTTGATTCCATAACCCTATGCACCAATATTTATCAAAAAAATGTTTTCACTTGTTTTGACAACAATCTTTGCAAGATTAAAAAATATATCCAAATAAAAACTACAAAAATAGATAAAATAAAAATCTCTAAAAAGAATGATGTGGGTTTTTGGGTTTTGGCCAGGCTTTAAATGATACAGTTACAGTAATTACAGCAATGTGACTAGACCAAGACAAACTGCAGAGAAATTTTAATTCAGAACAGGGCTGTTCTGGCCAGAGATAACATCCAAAGACCTTCTGGGTCTGCCGATCTGGCTGGAATACAGACATGTCTTTAATCAGACAGAGGCTTGCAGATCTCTGAGTTCTAGTTTATTGCCATTTTGTTCAGTTGAGTCAGTGATTTGAGAGGCAGTGCAGTGGGGTTGAGTTCATGGCAGTTCCGATGGTGAAATTCAAAGACAGTTTTCACTGGGAGAATTTTACAGAGGGAGGTTGAAGAGAGAACAAGCCAGACACAGGTAAAGACAGAACAAGCCAGAGAATGGCAAGGAGCCAGAAGATTAAGAACAGATTGCTAGAGTTAATTTGAGGCTAAGCAGAGCAATTCAGTTAGAGGCCAAGAGAGAAACCAGATTGAGCCAGTCAGCTAGGAGAGGAGTTTGAACCAGAAGAGCTGAGTTGAACCAGCCAGCAAGCGTTCAGAAAGAACTAGAAAGGGTGAGCTTGTTCAACAGTAAGTCTCAGAGGCTGAAAACATTCTAGGCCTAGATTAGATTGTACAGAGGCTAGAAGCTTCCAACCCTATGCCTAGGTTAGCAGACAGAGGCAGTAAGCCTCAGAAATGACAATTGCACCAGGCAAATAAGAGATACCTTTACACAAAACAGACTGATCAAAGGTACAAAACAAACAAGGTTTCCTGTTCATTGTGGGATGGCTGGAGATAGTGCAGTATGTCTGCCTAACAAACACCACGTGAATTCAAGCTTTAACATAAACAAGTAAGCCATAAAACCATGAAACAGTTTCCAGAACATTTTGTGAGCACAGTAGTGAAAGAAGATGCAGCGAAGGATCAAAGCAGTTCATTTGGTCACGAGACTATTTTATATCTGTGTATCTAAACAAAGTAAAAACAAAAGACCTCCTATGAAATTTAAGGCAAATGTATTGGGTTTTCTGTCATTGTGACTGACTCCCGAGAGAAACAAATGAAAGAAAAAAAGATTCATTTGGGCTCTGGAGTCACTTGCTTCTGCCACTTCTGGCTTAGGAGTGCTGAAGTCCATTCTGTGGTGAAAGGCATGATGGATAAAAGTTGAGAGAGAGAGATGTGAGGTGGGGGCAGGGAGGGAGGGAAACAGGATGAGTCAGAGTCTAGGGTCTTACTTTCAAAGGAACCCTCTCACAGACCTCCAGCTGTACCCACCTTCTAAAATTCCATCTGGGGCCCAAGCCTTCGATACCCGAGCCTTTTGTGGAAATACTTTATATCTAAACCATGGCACCAAGGAAAATTATTAACCATAAATATCAAACAAAGCTCTAATGCCCTCAATATATAAACACTTTAAAAATGATAAGAAACAATGAACCACAGTGGGGAAAAATTAGCCAAAACACAGGAATAGCTTTTTTGGAAAAGAAGAAATGATTAATGCATGAGTAGGAAAACAGCACTGAAGGTATAAAAATAAATGTTAGATAGAACTTTTCTGTTGTCTCACTGGCCAATACCGTTTAAATGATAAGCAACGGGCTTATGGGGAAAGTGCTTAAAAAGTTGAGCATTTACATCGGAACAGAAGTTCCCGGAAGACAATTTGGCTGGATCATGGACTTCAGAAAATATCTGCAACTTTTTACCCCAGGGTAGAAATTAGTTCTAAGAAAATAGATTCTAAACATGTACAAAGGTTTGTGTGTAAAGACAGTGATTTTTTTTTCTGATCACATACGCATGCATATGTAATCGGAAGCCATCTTAATGCTTACTGCGACGCTGCATTCGTTGATTTTCACCTTGTAGTCTTTCGCTCTCTTCTCTCCCAGTTTAGAGTTGGCCAGGAAAAGGCAGATCACAGATTAGAGACAAAAAAGAGCAGTATTCGGCAAGTGTATTTGAACTTGCCCCTTTAACGGGCCAGCAGGGCATGGAGCTCCGGTTCCACCTTTAACAGCAAGCACTGCTCAGTTCCCAGTACCTGATGGAGGCAATAGGGATGCTCAGGACCATCTTTAACGCCAGCTCTACCAGATCTACTGCTGCTCTTGGCACTTGCACCCATGTGCATGCACACGTACACACATGTACACACGCACACTTAAAAAGAAAAAAGAAAATAACAGAAAATAAATTTTAAAATCGCCTGCAGATTAAAAAAAAACAACCCACTTGTTTCGCCGTCTCCACTGACTCTTGATTCAGTTGGTCCTTGTTGAGGCCTGGGGGAGTTGGGGGGGGCAGTTAGTCTTCATTTTAAAACTCCCTGGATGATTCTTATGTGCAGCCAGGGTCAAGATCCATTGCTAACCAGAACTCCCTTTAAGTTGATTAATTATACAGGCTATTGACCAACACTGCAAATAACAGCCCTCAAGAAACCCCAGGGAAGGCAGGCCACTGCTTGAGCCCAGCTGATCAGAAACAGGCAGTGGCCAGCCTTGTCCCCCAAGAGACTGTCTTCCCTGGACATGCTAGTACCCTACCAGCTAAGTGTCTACTTGATTTAGTACCAGAAGAGCCATGGGCGACCTTGACAGGCACACTTATTAGCGCAGGATTCTTGACTGTTCTGTGACAAACTGCCATAACAAAGCTACACACCAGTTTGAGTTTCCATTTTTAGCCTCTTTATTACCTCCATCTGTTGGTGGGGGTGGCAGCAGCAAATACGGAGTGTAAGCTGCAGCGTTATCTGGTATTGTATAAATAAAGGCAGACAGACTCCTACAGCGTCTCCCACTTGTGGGGGGCTACTGCTCCTTAAGTGGGTACCTCCTTCTGGCCCTCCTTTCAGTCTCTGCTGCCTTTCCCTCCACCTCAATAACAAGTTGGCAGTTTACACTCCATTTCACACAAACAACTTTTTGTTGTTGTTGTTGTTCCTCCTTGCTCACATAGTGATGGCTTGAGGCTTAGCCACAGACCTTGGAAACACTTCCCTGCTTTCATCAGTGACTACCTATCCCATAATCCGCATCTGCCTTCCAACCCTGCTTTTTGTTGTCTACGGACGTGAGCTGGAAGGCTCTGCATGGTTCACGTCAAATGCTGCTACCGTGCTAAAAGAAGCTGCACTAGCATCTAGAGCCTGCTTTCTCAACATAGAGCAAAAGAAGGAGGGAATAGAATACATGGATAATGCTTATTGTGGTGTCTGCGTCTCTGTGCCACGTTCACCTAAGACCCCTGAGAGAGGGTGGGGGGAAATGGAGTAGGGGACTCCCCAGTATCCCAAGGCAGCATCCCTGAATTTCACTCATTCATACAGCACCTCATATCTGTCTCACTCGTAGGCTGGCTATACAATTGTTTTCATAACAGTCCCCCATCTCTGCGTTTGCATTTTTGTTATCTTGTGGCCTAAGAGAGCCTTGGGCTCAGAGCAATCCTCTCTTGAGCTTCTGAGGGCAGAATTACGGGCCTGTGCCACCGTAGCTGTCCTCTCATTTTTACTTAGATGCTGTTCTGGTTTCATTTATGCTGCTATGATACGAGACTGACCAAAAGCAATTAGGGGAGGAAAGGTTCATTTCAGCTTGTAAGCTTCAGCTCATCACTGACAGAAGTTAAGGCAAGAACATGAAGAACCCATAAGGGATGCTCCTTGCTGGCTGTATCAGAGACTCATGCTTACCTGGTTTTCTTACAAATTCCAAGACTACCTGCCCAGGGGATGGTGCTGCCCACAGTGTACTGGACCCTTCTGTATCAATTAACAATCAAGACAGTCATCTACAGACATGCCCACAGGCCAGTCTGATGCAGACTCTCCCTCGACTGAGATCCCCTTCTCAGATGACTCTGAACTATTAAGTTGACATTTAGAGCTGACTAGAATGCATACACATGTCTATTACTGAAAGCAAAAGACTGGTGTCATTTCCCAAACTTTAAGGCAAGTTTAAAAATATGTATGATGCAGACCAGACGGCGTTGGCATTCTCTAAGAACTGCTGCCAACTAGGGGCTAGGTTCCAGGCTCCAACTCTCTTTGTTTAAAAGGTAGACACTCGTCGCACAAGCGGTAAACGAAATGATATTTCAGCACCAAGTTAATATGTGAAGCAATCAAGGACTGAAAGATGCTTATGACAGAACTATGCCCTTTGCAGTTGATGGCTGTGAGGCAAGCATCTTGTTTGTCTGTTTGTTTTGATTTCTGGTTTGCTTTGCTGTTGCTGTTGTTATTTGTTGTTGTTGTTTTGTCTTTGATGCTTAAACACACTCCACGGTTGAAAAACCCAGCCCAAGGCTTGCTTTTCTTTCTAGTAAGGGCCTCACCTGCCTATTTCCCTGTTTTAGTTGGACCCGGAAGTGTGCTTAAAAATGATTTGGGATTCTTTTGCCTTTAAGCCAAGTCAATCACGTAGCACCAAAAAAAAAAAAAAAAAAAAAAAAATCTCCGTGAACTGTTCTAATTCTGCAGGCCTGGATCACAGCTCTATGCTGAGCTTCTAAGGAGAGCCCTGCGGTGAGGACAAGCCAGGCAACTGCTCTTTTAGGCATTTCAAAGTGAGCAACAAGTTATCACCCCAGACACACCTGGATTAACCCTCCAAGTCCCTCAGCTCAAATGCCCCAGGGCCTGCTAGCGAAGTGAGGGATTGGAAGGCTAATGTCTGTGATATACCTCCAGAATCGATTAGATCCCTAGGGCTCCAGCCTGATCCGTCCACAGACACTTTCCTATGGTGATACTGTAGAGTGACCGCAGAGTGACCACAGAAGGAAGAGGGTGTGGCCTTATTCCAGAAGGTGCGTTACTGGGGGTATATCCTGCATCCTCTCCTGCTTCTGTCCACCACAAAGTGAACAGCTGTCTTCTGCCAGACACTCCCTCTGCATGGTGTTCTGCTCAAGTACACAAGGCCAATGATCATGGGCTGAACTCCGTACGACCGTGAGCAAACTAAACCCTCTTCCCTTGGGTTCTTCCAGGGATTTGGCCACAGAGATGAGGAAATACCACTTGAGACCAAACTATTCCAAAGCATTTGAGCCCTAAGTAATGGAAACTGAAAGTGTTTTCTATATCAATGACCCCAAGAAACGTCTGATCTTCAACCTATACCCGAGCCATGGAGACAGGAGAAGGAAGAGAGGTGAGAGAAGGCTTCTCTCCACCCTAAAGGCAGCACAGGGCTCTCTTCCCAGGCTCTTGCCGTGCTGGCTCCCATTTTACTGAGAGTTCTTAGACCAAGTTTTACAGTTGCGACCTTTGTGAATCCCGGTCAAAAAAAGAAAACAAAGCAAAAACCCCATGGCGAGAGGGAAGAAGCCAAGCCAACAGTATTAAAATAAAAAATAACCTTGAATTCATCTTGATTATCAGTCCCAAGGGACACATGCAGTGAACTCCCTAGCAGCTAGCCCGACTCAGACCTGACATTTGGGTCATGCTAGGCCAGGATTCCTACTCAGGGACAGACATAAATTATGATGTTCAGAGCCAAAGTCATCTCCCAGTCCACCCTCCTGCCTAGAAACCTAGGAGCCTGGCCAGCCTGTTCAGAGCCTGTCTGTTATCACTTCCCAGGTGACCCTGACCATATTAATCGGGTCTCTTAGGTTCCCAGCTTTAATCTCTGTTGGGGGTACTAATAACAATGAGGATTACGTCTTGGAGTTGTTATGAAAGTTAAATAAGAAAGGATGTCAAGAGGTTGCCTAGTGCAGAAGTGACCGTGCACCCTCCAGGTGTCATTTTCATGAGTACTATTCAGCAATCTCTGAGTGAGCCACAGATAACACTCAAGCACTAACCGTGGCAGAGGGCATTTCCTCTTATTTTGTGCTGACCAGCTTTAAGGATGGGCTTCCTTATACAGTGAATGTTGACAGCAGTCAAAAATCTACCCTATCCTGTAAGGAGAAAGTGTCAAATTTCACTTTCTTGGCCTCTCTTGCTACCAGGAATGCTTAAAAGTTCTCCCGAATTCTCTAATCCGATTTAAAAAAAAAACCTGTTTATAGTTTCTTTACTGGCCTTTTGCTGAACCGTGCTTCTCACGTTATTTTCTCTTCATGTCTGCAACTTGTCTTTTCCCGGGGCCTTTTTATTTTATTTATATTTTATGTGTACGGGAGTTTTGCTTGCACATGTGTCTGTGTACCTCAGGTGTGCCTTGTGCTGGGGAGGCCAGAGGAGCATGAGGGTACCTGACCCTGGGGAACTGGACTTAGAGATGATTATTAGACACCATGTGTAGGTGCTGGGAATTGAACCCTTGTCCTCTGCAAGGACAGCTGAACCATCTCTTCAGTTCCTTCCTAGAGTCTTTTGAAGAGCAAGTCTTTAAAACTTTGATAGATCAACTTCAACCACCTTTATTTTTATAAACTAATGCTTTTAGTGCTTGTTGACTTTGGTCAACAGGTGCGGTTCTTATCTGCTGCACCTAAAATCTAATGACCTGAAGGAACGGGGCAGACTATAGTCTAATGTGATAGTTTCACTTCAGTTTTAGTGTCCTTTTATACACGAATGTAGCAAAGGAAGCAGTGACCCAAGAAAGACGTTTTGAGTTCAGAAAAACACGTAAATAAACACCAATAAGCATACACTAAATATTAACAGAACATCCCTTTCCCAGAACTTTCTCAGGACAGACTGATTTAAACCCAACTGCCAAGCATATAGTATAGATTATATCTGGGAAAGCAGGAAAGCAAGGCAGAAGGCCATACACAGATTCAGGGTACACTGACCTGTTTGGGTTCTGTAGCTGTGTTCTGCCATCCAACAAGAATAAACATGTCTTATAGATTGAATGTAAATGTTTGTCACAGGAGGCACAAAATCACATCCAAGAACACTCCAGGGAACAAAATACACCTGAGGTAAAAGGGCCCTCAGCCTCTTTTCCTACTCTCACACTCCCCCAGGGCACTGTCCATCATTGGTCATTCTTTTGACCATGTTTCAATAGTGCTGAGAATGAGAATTTGTATTTTTCTCACTTTTCTGAAAGTTTTATAGGTAAAAAAAATACACTTTATATTTAAAGATATGCTTCATTCTGTTTCGTATCTAGCTATTTTTGTATTATTTCTATGGTTATAGAAATAAATGTAAAAATGTGCGATGTTAGAAAATCCTGTCACAACTCACTCCTGTTGTATAATCTAATTTTCTCATAAACCTTTACATGATGGTTATACATTATATATTATCATACCACGTTATATATAATGTTTATGTTAAGACATATAACATATGAGTTTATATTGTACATTGTAATAGTCATAAACATATATTATGTTTTGTACATTAATACATATTTAATCTGTTTGGTAGTTCCCGACGGCTGTCTAATAATTCACTGCATTGGGGCATCGGAAGGCAGGCACATTTTAAACCCGCTTACATTGTCCCAGTATCCCTTTAATAGGTTTCCTTCAAGCTTACACAGGCAGCTTTGGTATCTGTTGCTAGACACTAAGGAATCCTCAAGCACATAAGCTGCTTTCTGAGGTTATTTAAGCGAACATCACATGTTGACTGTGTCTGGAAAAGAGCTGGAACCTGGAAAGCCTTTCCTTTTGCCCCTTCAGTCAGAGACGCTTACAGCTTCTGTGTAACCCCATCTCTGCCTGTGAGAAGCTGCTCCCAGCCCACAGCAGTCAGGCCATCCGTTTCTATTTCAGTGCATATTTTAGGATTTACATAGATTTGTTTTTGAGGACAGGAGTGAGTCATTGCCAAGGTTGAGGTTTCGGACTCGTAGAGGTCATTTAGCTCACTCAGTGGTTCTTCCTGAGTAGCGCAAGCTGGTGTCGTGTGGGAGGAAAAATTAACTTATGCCTGCTCAACCCCAAACTGGCTTTACTGGATTACAGTCTTCTAGTAAGGGGTCTAGGTTCGAGCATTTGGGAAAACTCCTCCCATCCCCTCAGATAATGCCCACCCCTCCGTACTCAGAACAGTGGATGGCTGCTTCGGCTCAGTCTCTGCTCATGTCAAATATCCAAAGTTAGGATCTGTGGAGAAAGATGCCTGTTTGACTACTTACATGACTTGACTGTTGGGAAGTTCTGCCTACTGGATTTTAAGTTTCCTTGCTTTAGGGCTTCTGCCAGCGCCAAGCTCCGCTATCCATAACTGTGCTTTCTCAGGCTCTGTGCTGTGGCTGGCACGAGGGGCTCATTCTTTGTCTGGGGTTGTCCCTTGTATTTGTAGGGGACAGAACAACATCCTGGCTTCCTCCTTTTCTAGCCAATCAGAGCTTTCTTCCCCGAGTTGAGATTATGAACCATGTCTGAAAGCCTTGGGTGGGTATGTGCAAAAATACCCTCCTACCCTCCTTTCTAAAACAATCCTGTGTATGCCCATGTGTGCATGTCTGTGCCATTGCCCAGCTTTCCATCTTACTTTTGGCAGGGCCTCCCTGAACCTGGAGCTTACCAGTTAGAGTCAGACTGGCCAGCCAGCCCCAGCACCCTCCCAGTGATGGGGTTGCCCTCATGTGCTGCTCTGCTGAACCTTCTAAATGAGCACTAGGAATCCAATCTCAGGTCCTCACTCATGTTTGTGCAGCGAGTACTTTGCTAACTGAGCCATCTCCCCCAGACCCCTAAAACAACTTTTTGTTTGAGACGGAATCTGACTGTCTGGCCTGAAACTCACTATGTAGACCAGGCTGACTTTGAACGTACAGAGATCTGCCTGCCTCAGTCTCCTGGACACTGTGATTAAATATGTGTGCCACTATGCCTGCCCAACCCTACAACCACTCTTAATTGCCTCCCGTGACAAGGAACTCGCTCTGAAGCAGCACTGTCTCAGAAGTCCAACCATAAAGATGCTCCGTGTTGGTAAGCAGAGGCGTTCCTTCCGGCAGCTTTCATCTTTGAGTTATAGTTCTGATTTCTGACACTGCACCAAAGCAAGCTTTACCGATTTCAGTCACCTCCCTTGTTCCCTGTCACACGGCTACATCCTCAGATTTACTTCCTGCTCCTTGGGTGACACACTTTCCATGCCAGCCACCTGCCTCCAGTTTGCCATCCCTCCTAACCCATGACACTGAACTGAACGCAGGCTTCCAGACACGGCCTAACCATCCAGGGTACAGAGGAGCTATTTCCTGCACCCTGCAACTCTTAATGCGCCCCAGGATCACGTTAGTCATTTCTTTGGCGACCACATCCCGACGTCGACTTAGACTGAGCCTGTGGTCAATTAAGAACCACAGTTGCTGCTCACAGAGCTGTTACTTTCACTCCATCCTGTGCTGTGGCCGCTGTGAGTGAGTGTGTGCGCCAACACGAGCGC
This sequence comes from Pachyuromys duprasi, assembly GCA_028658305.1. Taxonomy (NCBI): domain Eukaryota; kingdom Metazoa; phylum Chordata; class Mammalia; order Rodentia; family Muridae; genus Pachyuromys; species Pachyuromys duprasi. Next base: position 17,089,585 of record CM053758.1, read on the forward strand.
GTGCCATCCAGCCTAATTTTAGCCTAATACGCTGACGTGGTTAAGTCTCATATCCTTGCTTTCGGTGTGTCGTTTTAGAACATGGCACATTTTGAAGCCCTATCCATCATCAACAGAAGGGCTATTTTGCCCAATTTTGTACTGTTCTCAGGTTATCAGACTGGCAGTCCCTAACCGTGTGTTCACTACAGTTACTGCGGTCCCTGCTGTGTGTTCACCTCAGGAAGGACACACTGTCTAGAGCCATGTGAGCAAAGGTGTTGAGGGACTTCTGAGACCGCTTGCAGGGATTCTGTGATACCTCAGCTCCACACTCCACATTTCCAGAGCGTATCTACAGGATAGCATGAGACCAAAATGAAAAGTTTGGCCTTGAAGGAAAAGTTTTGGCATGAGAAACTTGAAGCCATCCAGTTAAATTAACCAAAAGAGAGCGTTCTGGAGATAGGCCGTGATGCTCTTTGTACAATAGCACGCCTGCTTTCTTACCACTGAAACGAACAGTTAAAAATGGCCAGGACAGTAAATTTAATGTTTTATTTATTCTGCCTCAATAAAAGTAGATTCATTATGCAGCAGAACAATTGAATTATGCAAGTCCTATATCACACTCCTGAGATTAATCCCTCGGGATCAGGAGATGAGGTCAATTTCATGTGACTTACTCGGTGACCACGTAATTCCTTCTCAATTATTCACAAAGCAGCCTGGAACTGGCCACTTAACTCTCTCTTTGGTTGCTCTGAATTTTCTTTTGTTAGAAACCAAACATTAACTTTTGTCCTGAAGGCAGGATTCGCTATGTCCCGGAGGCTGGCCTTGAACTCATGGTCCTTTTACTTCAGCTAGAATTATAAGAGTGTGCTACAAGGCTCGCATATGGCAGGCACAAGGCTGGAAAAAGCAGATCCTGAATCATCTCTCTCACCAAAACAAGTTGTAAACTAGTTGAGAACCTGTCCGTAGCTGGATGGCAGCCTGGGGAAGAATCAGGGAATCCATGGAATGGCATGAGGGATTGGGTTGACCAACATTTTAGGTTTGGGAAATCCCCACCTAATGTAGCAGAATTCTTTCTCACATCTCTCTTATGCTTTGTGGTGCTAGGAATGGAACTGAGGGCTTGTCTATAAAACTACATCTCTGCTCCTTGGCTTTTTGTTGTAGCACAGGTGGGCCTTGAACCTGTGATTCCATTCCCTCAGCCCTGAGTGCTGGCATGATCAAGGCATGCACCATTGTTCCTGGAATTCTCTTGCCCTTAGATTTTGTGGTGTAAAATTTCTTACTTTAGATCAGAAGGCCGTTTTCTTTGTTGGAAGCAACTGAATTCCAAGTTCCGCTTCCAATCTGTCATCTGTTGGCACTATGCTCTCATTTATCTTCTTGCTTCAGATGTGCCCCCCAAATCAATTTTTCTTGTCCTTAACATTTTTGCAAACCTTAGCTCCTTTTTTTTTTAACACAGCCTCCCTGAAACCATTCTTAGCCAATGTTTATAACTTTATGACTGCACCTTTCATTTTTAATCCTCCTGTGTGTGTGTTTGTGTGTGTGTGTGTGTGTGTGTGTGCGCGCACGCGCGCGCGCGTGCGTTTGTACATGCTCTTGAATAGAGGTTTATATCAAGGGTCTTCCTCAATGAACTCTACCTTATTATTTGAGACAGGGTCTCTCTGAACCTGGAGCTCACTGATTTAGTCAGTGAACTCCAAGAACCGCCCCTCTCCGTTTCCCCATCTCCCCATCATCTCCCCATTTCCCCATCTCTAGTGCTAGGATTAAAGACCCCTGCTCCATGTCCCACTTTTTCACATAGGTCCTCGTGCCTGATCAGCAGGTACTTCTCCAGCCATCTCCCTGGGCCTCTTCTTTCCATCTTTTGTATAATGAGATTTTTGAGATCGGATCCCTTTGTTTGGGAGTCCTGCCCCTACCCCATTTTCCTGTAGGGTATTACGTAGGAAACACCGTTCATTGAGTCTCACATATTCTGCTCTGCATTTTTGGCACGGGGTTACGGTCTACGGTAATGGCAAAGCCTTTCTGCCTATCCATTAAGTCATGGTGGGGCAGTGGCTCAGTCAGTCATTATGGGTGCCTGAGCAATAGGCACCGTGGGTATTATTGTCCCTGCCTCGCAGCTAAAACAGATGGGTCTCAGTGAGGTCGTATGAAGTTCTAACTAAAACTAAATTCCACATCATTTGGCTCCCACTCGCCAGCAACAATATCAATCTGGCATCTGCCACAGCTGGGCATTGTTCTAGACTGTGGATACATCAGTGAGCAAAATAAATACAACAGTCTCCGGGGGATTGACCAGCCAGCAAGGAGAGACAAATAAGCAAAGATACAGAAAGTATGCCAGATGGTCGTGAGAACGGGAAGGACATGGCTTCATATTGGATCAGAAGGTGCCTTGCTGATCAGGTGATATCTGAAGGACATGAAAGAAACTAAGCAGTCACGTAGGTTAAAGGGGGGAAGTGCTTTAGACTGAAGAAGGACCTGGCGCAGAGGCTCCATGGTGGAGTAGGACTAGAGCCCTTGAAGAACAATACGAAGCTAATGTGGATGGAGAAAAGTGAGCAAAGGAGACAGTCAAAAGGTGGGGCCAGAGAAAGCAAGAGGACTCAATCAGACAGAACTTTTGTAGATTTTTTTTTTACTTCGAGCTGAGTTATGTAGATACCCACTGGACTTCTTGGTCAGTTGGGTGTGGTGTTAGAAAAAAATAGATAAATTAGCATGTTAAAGTTTGGGGCTTTGGGTTGGATATGCCATTACCTAAGATGTAAAGGGGGCAGAAGTTAGAGTCCAGTGTGGGGAAGTCATTAACTGGAATGAAGACGATTAGGGAGGAGCCAGAGATCTGGGAGTAGAGAATACTGGACATTGATTTATTGTGACATGGCATTTCTAGAAGGTTAAAAAGAGGCACCGAAAGATCCTGGGGGATGTGAGGTGAGTTTGGGATTCAGAAGAGTGGATCTGGGAGCAGCGTTCACAGTTTTAGTCTCACTTTGCGCTGGATAGTTTTATGTCAACTTAACACAACTTAGAGTTATCTAAAAAGGAAGAAATCTCAGTTGAGAAAATTCCTCCATAAGATCTGGCTATAGGCAAGCCTGGGGGGCACTTTCCTAATTAGTGATTGATGGGGGAGGGCCCAGCCCATTGTGGGTGATGCCATTCTTGGGCTGATGGTTCTGGGTTCTATAAGAAAGCAGGCTGAGTAAGCCATGGGGAGCAAGCTAGTAAGCAGCACATCTCCATGACCTCTGCATCAGCTTCTGCCTCCAGGTTCCTGCTCTTTTTGAGTTCCTGTCCTAGCTTCCTTCAGTGATGGACTATGATGTGGAAGTATAAGCCAAATAGACTTTTTTTCTCCCCAGCTTGCTTTTTGGTCATGGGCTTCCATCATAGCAATAGATACTCTAAGGCATGCATACCCCACTAATTCCTTTGCTTCAGGATTTGGACATTTCAGACACCCAGCTGTTACAGGTTCAAAACCACCTCATTGACCCTCAGCGTCTGTCTTTTTCACTTCAGCAAATTGAGTCACCGTCTTCCCAGAAAATGGAAGACCTCTCTGTGCCCTCCCCTTGCCTACCAGCTCCCAAGACAGTTATCAACAACATTAGCAGCACAGTTCTCCTATAAAAGGGATTTCAGATCCTATATTTTCCCTTACTATCATGTAGCAGGCTGAGTCCTCATCACTTCTTGGTATGTGCAAATCCTTCTCATTCCCATACCCATTCCTAATCTGTAGTTTGTCCTTCACTAGACAGCTGGTTGGTTTGGGGTGTCTTTCTCGATCATTCTTTACCTTATCATTTGAGACAGGGTCCCTCATCAAACCTGTCGCTCACTGAAGGCCCAAGAATCGACTGTCTCCACCTCCCCAGTACGGATGACAAGTGCACATTCCACACCAAGCTTCTTCATTTGCTTTCTGGGAGGCAGGACTTGGGTCCTCACACTTACGCAGCTGGCATCGTACTGACTGAGCTATCACCCCAGGCCCCACTGGTTAAGATGATCTTAAATATCCACTGGGTCCCATGGCACCTTAAAAACAGGATTTCTGGACACAGCTTCAGGCTTCAAAGTTCCATGTGTCAAAGTCCTTCTACTTGCGGAGACTGATGCAACCCCACACCGCCAGGATCTCTGCCTTTCCCAATATCTGACTATGGAGAGGGCTGCATGCTGACTTACAATCTTCCCTCACAACAAGCCCCAAGCCTACTAGGTCCTTTATAAAACATCAAGTACGTATTTTGTTTTAGTTCCCTCGTGTTGGAAGACGACTATGCTTGCCAGATGGGTGACACATCCTTCAGTGCCAGAACGGAGGCAGGAGAAGCAGGACTTTGTGGCCAGTCCAAGGGAATATAGGCAGTTCGAGGCAAGCCTGAGATATATAAGGAGCCCTTGCTTTATGCTTGCTGCTTAATTTCTTTGTCTCAAATGTGTAAAAGAGGGGTTGGGAGATGGCCCGGTGGGGCATTTGCCCCACACACTTGAACACCAGAGGTTAGCTCCCCTGCACCCATATTTAAAAACTGTGCGGATGTGGCAGCCCACCCGTAATCCCAGCATGGGCAGGGACAGGGACTCTCAGAGCCGGCTAACTAGTCAGACGCTGAACTATGGAGCTCTGGGCTCACGTGAGAGACCCTGCCTCAATGACTAGGGGAGAGAGGGATCAAGGAAGACACTCGACATCAACCTCTGGCCTCCATAGGCATGTGTGTGCACCCACACACATGTAAACACACATACACACATGTGTGCACACCGCACACACACAAATATAAAGGATACATTTCGGTTATGTCTAGAAACATACTTATTTCATTAATTTTCTTTCTTTTTTTGAGAACAATAGAAAATGATGAAAGGAATGGGAACTTTGGGCTAATGTGTTGTTTAGTTTCTGTCAACTTGACACAGACTGGAGGAAAAAAAAAAAAGGAAACCTCAGTTGAGAAAATGCTTCCATCAGATTGGCCTAGGGGCAAGCCTGTGGGGCATTTTCTTGATTGATGATTGATGAGAGAGGGCCCAGCTCACAGTGGGAGGTGTCACCCCTGGGCAGGTAGCCCTGGGTGGTTGTCTAAGAAAGCAAGGTGAGCAAGCCAGGCTGAGCAAGCCAGTAAGCAGTGCCCCTCCATGGTTTCCACTCCAGGTTCCTGCCTTGGTTTCCCTCAAGGATGTTACCTGGAAATGTAAAATGAAATAAACCCTTAACTTTTCAGCTTGCTTCTGGTCCTGGTGCTTTTCACAGCAATGGGGAAAACAAATTGACAGTGCTGTGGCTGTTACTTGGTAGACGGATGTGCATTAAAAATGTGTAAGGCCCTGGGTTTGATTACCAGCAACACACGCACACACACATTCACACAGGTATACACACACATACTTATTCACGCACCCACACAGCATGAAATTTTGCCAAAACAGCAAAATTTTGTTTGATAAACGTTTCATAACCTTATATCCCCTGACTGCCATTTCCCTATTCCTTTTTATATTTAACTCCCACTACTGATGCCTTTTCCACACTGAGGAGGAAAATGGAAACCGTTTTCCAAAGAGGACCGTGACAAGAACAAACAGATAGATTACTGTAGCTGCCTCTCACGGCCACCACTGGACCCATCTCAGGTGACCGGCAAGACAAACCTGTGGAGTTTTAACAGAAGCATGAAATGTCCATTCAAGGACACGCACAGCCCTATCCTCAAGAAGAGAGGACCCAAAGGGACACAGTCTAGAAAGAACAAATAAGATTAGAAACAATAGTCTAGCCTCCACGTTATGCCAAGTCCTTAGTAGAATAGATCACAGTTTGTCTTTATTTTCACAGTCCAAAAGAAAAAAATAGTGCTTGCAGCCAAAAAAATATGTCACTACTAATTCAGTTTTCCCTTTCTGGTGGGTGTGTGTGTCACTCAGGACCTCTGGGTTTTGTAGCCATCCACTGGCTGCTGTGTTCCGTAATTCTGTTAGGTCTGAACTTCGTGGCCAGTTGCTCCAGTCCTAGAAAAACACGAATGTTAGCGGGTCCCCCTCCCACCTCCAGGGATTTGTGTGAGGAGAATGGAGTTACTGGGCTCCTAGAATCCCAGGGCATGCAAGCAGTCACTGGTTGAAGTCTCTCCCAGACTGTTTGCCGGTCTCCTTTCCCATCTGCCTTCAGAACCCCACAAGGAACACGGGGTTAGAGGAGGGTAGAACACCTCTCATCAACCTTCTCTTTTGCTTGTTTGCATTTGTGTGTGTATATGGATGTGTGGTGTCTGCGTGCGTTTGTGCAGATGTGTGCTCGCAGGTCTGCATGCGTTTGTGTAGGTGTGTGAATATTTTCACACAGGCAGCACGTGTGCACATACACATGAAGGCCATAGATTGATTTTGATTATCTTCTTTGAAGGCTGTCCAACTCTTTTTTTTTTTTTTTTTTTTTTGAGACAAGGTCTCTCCTTGAGCCTGGAGCTCACTGGCTAGCTGGCTGAACAATGGACTCAGGGTTCCATCTGTTTCTGCCGCTTGTCCCAGTGCTGGGGTTATAGGTACGCACCCTCGTGCCCGGCTTTTATGTGGGTTCCAGGAATCCAAAGCCAGGTCCTCATGCCATCTCCCAGGCCCCACTGTGAGCTTTTCTAACTTGCACTAACCTAGGCTGACCTCCGACTCCCGATCATCCTTCCTCAGCCTCAGTGAGTGCTGAGATTACAACCAATCTTTTCTCAATCTTAAAAGTTGATGCCTCGGGGCCAGATCAGAGCTAATTCAACAATGCCCAGGGCTCAGGCTCAGTCATGGTTGAAACAGTGTGGAGCCCTTTAAGGTTGGCCAAAAAAAAATCATTAAACATATAAAGCTTCCAGAATGTGTAATCCAAATCTATAAACAGATTTCCATACAGTGATGTAGAGAAGGGCTCAATTATCATGCACTGCGGTTCTGTTATTGTCAGAGCAGCTGAGCTGAGGCCAATCGGCAGCCGGCTTCCTGCGTCTCCAACGCACCCCAACTGCAGCTCAGAGTGAAGGGGACAGGAGACACACGTTGAATAATTCAGGCCCTAAATCACCCTCTGAGCCCCCTCTCAATTGGGTCTCATTCTCTGTAGATCTGGACAGTTCTGTGCACATCTATGGGTTTGAATCACAAAATTACCTCTATTGATTTCACTGGGGTGTAGGATATAAATTTACATTCCGTCTTCCTGGCCTCTCGCTTAAATGCCAATAAGAGTCCCTTCCGGAGAGCCAGGCGCACACCTGACCTTCAGCGTGCTGTGTTGTGAAGGAGCCTCTGCTGGGTTGGGCGTGCTCCGCAGGGACTTTTATGGTTAGAATTTTAATATGTAAAACGTCATTTGTGAATGACTTACAACCTACAGCAGATTTGAAAACAGCCACCTCTGTACCCAGTACCAAAGCCGTGTAAGTGTGCACACTTTCTCATACCTACTTTTGACTTGCCTGTAGATGGGATACTAGAAGCAAACCTCATAGGTTCGCCTTACAGCCTGACACCTCCAGACCATCTCCCTCTAAACTCACCCCTCAATTTGTGTGGTTCTTTCTCCCAGGAATGTTCCAGTATTTTTATTATACACACAAACACACAGAGAGAATTGTGGGTATGTATCTGTAATATATACACATGTCTACATTTATATTTATAATCACTTTAAGGTGTCTGGAAAGGCTTACTGGAGTCTGCTGCATGGACAGCTGACATCAATGGATCAAAAAGCAACCTTGCTATGGAGCTACACAATGGCCTTTTATCCAGCTACAGGGAAGAATGGAATTGTGTCACCGGCAGGAAGGTGAATGCATCGACACTCATCATGTTATTCACTAAATAAGCCAGACCCAGAAGGACAAAGCCAGACAGGTTTTCTCTCCTGCGTGGAATGCTGAAGTGCGATGCTGACCAGCCAGTCTTCAGTACTGTCTACCAGCTGGAAGCATCGCTGGAGGCTCTGTCACTTCCCGTCCCTCTGCTGGCTGTCACTGGCGAACTTCCACATTTTTGTCATACTGAGAGTTGCAAAGAAATGCATCCCTGTTTCAACTGGTACTTCCAGCTTCCACTAGAAATGACCTTTTCCACCTTCCACATACGTTTTCAGAGTTGGGTTCTTTATGTGTTACTGGGAGGTGTCATTGTCTTTATGTCTGAATGTTCAATAATTTCTAACAAAATGCTTTTACAGTAGGTCTTTTGTGTTTGTTGGGATTGTTTCGTAGCCTGGGGAAATTTTAATAACTCTTCCAGGTGTGCATAACAGGAATATATTCTAATTTTATCACTTATATCCTTAACATGTGATTAGAGTAAGCTTATTAATTGCGGCATTCAGAACTTCAATATCCGAATGTACTTTTCATTTTCTTGATCTATCTGTTTCTGAGAAATGTTTATTAAAATATCCCTCTGTGGCCGCAAGCCTGTCATGTTTCTTTCAGCTCTATCATTTTGGATTTATATGTTTTAAAACTGTGTTGTCTGTTGAAAATAGCTTAGGAGGCAATTTTCTTTTAGAGAAGCCCACACCCTTGCTCTTTGATATGTCTCAATTCCTTTCACAGAGAACTTTTCTTTCTCCTAACCTCGTGTTAAAGGTCTGTATTAAACATTTTATAAATAGCTTGTGAAGTTCCTCTTAAATGTGTATGTCATGACCAATTTTAGTCCTCAGTTATATATACTAAGTTGTCTTAAATAGTATTTCATCACTGCTGATGTTGGTCTCTTGACCTTTGTTTGGTGTCTCTGTCAGGATTAGCTTATTCCATCTTATAACTTCCAAAAATCACTTTTCATTATAGGTCTAGTGGTTAGCATACAGGAATATCCTGGGTTTTAGTACAATTCAAGCATGCATGTGTTAGCTGATGGCTGTAAGCCACTTACATTTATTGTGATTTCTAGGACAGGTGGATTTTTATCGTCTCCTTGTGTGTGTGTTATTCTGATTTCTATATTGTGTATAGTTTATGGTCCCTTCACATACTGAATGAGTTAGGTGTGTGCCCCTCCCCCAGGTCCACACTTTCTGAAGCCAGGCTCTGGTACTCTGCTAGTTCCCTTTGCATTTTCAAGGTGGACAACTTCACCGCTGCAGTTAGCCTATGTCTACTCTCTTCCAGAGCAACGCAGGATTTTACAAATCATTAACTCTCTCATCTCTTCCTCCCCACATGATCTAGTTTTTGTCTGTTTATTTTACTTCTACCTTGTTTTCACTCCACCCTACATAAGTGTTAGAAGAGAAGTTATGGTTGTTTGCTTTTGACACAGTGAAGGCTCATTCCCACCGTCCATTTACTGAGACGTTCCCTCAGGCTAGTAAGCTCTCTCCTCTCTTCTCTCTAGAGGTGTCTCTGTATTATCTCCATGATATCTCAGCTGGATAAAGTGTTCTAGGTTGACATGCCCTTTGCAGGACACGGAAGCGATAGTTCTGACTGCGAGTGTGGCTCACAATCTGGTTTTTTTTCTTTAAGGTAATTTCACTGTCTTTTATCTTTGGTGACTTTTACAGTCTTTCTTGAGTTTGCTATTTTTCGGCCTCACGTTGACTTCCCCGGGTGCTTTGGAGCTTTATGTTTGTGCCTCCTCACGTTCCAGAAGTCCTTTTGTTGAATGTTTTTACTCTAAAATCTTTCCTTCCGAAACTTTTCTCATATTCTGTTTTACATATTTCTAATCTGTTTTGGCTACCTCTTCTCTTTGTGATATTTATCCGTGTTAATATTTTCTTTCTCATCCCATATCTCAACAACTCTATTTAATTTTGTTAACTCTGATACCTAAACATATTTATTACTGAAGTTTGATTTTTCTGCGGCATATATATTTTATCAGGAACAATTTCATTTGTTTTTTTTTCTTTCAAATCTGCTTTTTAATATTTTCATATTATCCTGAGTTTGGTGTCAGTTTATTTTTTTCTTTATCTCTTTAAATTGTAAAATTGACTTACAGACTTTTTCAGGCTGTTCCTGGTTCTGAGGTTTCTGGGATTGCTACTTTCATGGCGTGTGGGATTGGCTGATTCTTCCTCATAGTTGAACAGTTCTTCTTATCGTTTGATGTTTTTTTAATTATTCCTAAATCCTAGTAGGGATTATTCAATGCTTCCGGTGTTTCATGGAGCCCAGGGACATAATAGTTACTAGAGAAAGGTTTTATGCCAGTGTCTAGAAGGAAACATCAGGGTTATTGGTATGGAATAAGTTTATAATTTTAACCAATCACTTGAAAATTTGGACAGCCTGCACTTGAAAAGGATTTATCAAACTTCACTTGTAAAGTGACCTCATAGTGTAGGCCTGACATTTTGGCTTCTCATGGATGAGATATTTTGCAAATTTCCAACCTAGGTGTCAGTCTAGTGATAAATTCATCAGCTTTCCTGGTCAGGACTGGTGGACACAGCAATCCTGATCCTCCCCTTGCACATCAAGGGTCTAGCTTTACCGTACCCAAACCTCAGTTCTCAATAGTACCCACCATTCTCGTAGAAACAGCAGACGGAGGTGGGGCTGATGTCTGGTGGTGCTGACCTCAACACAAAGGCTCCTCCACTCACCATGAACCGCATGCTTTTCTTCTGGGCTCTTACCCAACACACCATAAACCCATCGTCTGACTCAGATATGCAACAAGAAGCCCTTTGCCACTTCCTTTTCCTTCAACCCAACCTGATGAAAGCCTCTCTTCTTACAAGCTTTCTGTCCCTCTAACCTGTAGAAATTTTGGCTTTGGTCTTCCCAACGGCTATGCCACATTCTTCTTTTGCATCCAAAGTTTTGGTCTTTTTTTTTCTTTCTACCTCTCTTTCTGTTCCTCCTGGTATCTCTGTCCTCTTTCTGTCTCTGTCTCTCTCTCCCATCCCCCCCTCTCTTTCTTCCTCTCCGTTACTGTTCTCCCTTTCTGGTTCCCTGTTTCTTCCCTCTTTCATTTGCTTTTCCCTCCTTCTCTCCTATTCTGGCATCCTTGACTCCCTTCTTATCTAAGCCTGATTCTAGGGACAGTGGAGCCCTCTGTGTCTTCAGCTAATCTTCTTTGCCGGTGTTTTATGTCCCTTTTCCCTAAAGGCCAAAACTTAAAAGTAAAAAGCCTCAAAGGAAACCCTGGTTTTGGATTCTACGCTGCTCCACACACCCCACAAGGAAGGAGCTCAGTGTGCCCCATGCATGAGTCCAAGCAAGAAAAGATAGAAGGGGAAGGAAGGGAGAAGCAGCTGTGGGAAAGTTAGCACTCTTGGGTCACAGTGCCTTCCTGAGAGGTGGGGGAGGGGCTTTAGCTGCGCAGAATGACACTCCTGATTTCGCATCTTGGTCGTACACTGCCTGTAACAGTGTAGTTTGAGCTGGTTCCATCGCCTTCCCAGCATCTGCTTCCTTGTTTTAATGTTCTAACTGAGGAATAAATAGATCATGTGTCCCACAACCATAAACAAAACAGTGCACACGAGGCATTGCTAGAAAGTCCCCAACCAAAAACTGATTCAACTTCCATGTTTCTAAACTTCACCAAGATGCAAAAAAAAATGCTCATTCCATAGACCTGTACTTCAAATCTTGGATCTGGCTGCAGTATGAACTCCAGTCTCAGCCTGCCCAACAATCAGAGAAACAGCCAATGATCTACAGTGTACTGTGTCACTAGTCTGGCATGTGTAGTGGACTGTAAAAATTAAATGCATGATCAACTGAAGATATTTTCAACTTATGATGGATTTATCAAGACATAACCCCACTGTAAGCCAAGGAGCACCCATATGCTGTGACCTAGCAGGCCCTAACTTAATTGCCCAATAACTGGTGACGGTTTTTATGGAGACACGGGTGATGTTGGGGATTCACATTTTTACTTTGAGCTGGATGGCCTTGAGTGAGTTATTTTCTCTCTTGATCCCCTAGCTCCCTCATCTGTAATAAATTGCACAGGGTGTCATGTTCAACCACATTACTTCCAAGCCTGGTAGTATAGACTGTGGTTCCCTTACCCAAAATGCTTAGAATCAGAAGTGCTATGGCTTTTGGCTTTTTAAAATTTGGAACCACCAGGTAGGTAGGTAGGTGGGTGGGTGGGTGGGTGGGTGGGTGGATGGATGGATGGATGGATGGATGGATGGATAGATAGATAGATAGATAGATATACAGATAGATGAGAGAGATGGAATGCAGTTCTAAGCCTGAACTTCATTTCCCTCTTATCTATCACAGTGTCCAGAGATAACTTTACAGAACATTTTTAGCGTATGTGTGTTTTTACTGTAGCCCCTCCCATCAAGTCAGGGTGGACTTCAGAGCACTTTGGATTTTAATTTTTTTTTCAGGGGTGATGCTCTTGGTCTCTTCTGGGTCCCTTGTAGAATACCCAGCTTCTGATGGCTGACCACCACAAGCTCATGCTTGCATTTTTTTTTTCAAAATGACTTCACTCCCTATTTTGTCACCCAGGATTCAAGTGGCTGGTTTCACTCTGCTATATTGAATTAATAGCAAGCCAAGACTTTTTTTTCCATCTTACCATCCCCAGACATAAAGCAGTGCCAACATTCCAGGTACTTGGGAATGTTTGTTGAATGAATAAGTGGATGAATAAGTGAAAAAGAATAGCCTGGGGTGATTTGTTTCTCAGATTTATGGCTTATACCTGCCAAGTTCCTGCCTGCTTCAGCTTTTCCATTTTAGTGCATTTTAGTTTCCTCTAATGACCATTCACTTTGCTCTCCCTGCACGTGTGAACATGTGTGTGCAGGTGCCCGTGTCTGTGCATGGGTGTGCAGAGGCCAGGGGCTATTGATTGTCTTCCTTTCTTATTCTCTACCTTATCTTTTTTTTTCCATCTTACTTTTTGAGACAGGCTCTTTCACTGAAACTTGAGCTCACTGGTTAGGCTAGATTCACTAACCAGAAAATCTCAAGGATCCTCCTGTCTGTGCCTCATAGCACTGGATTACAGGCACCCACCATTACAACTGTCTGTTTGCGTGAGGGCTGAGGATCTGAACTGGGATCATCGGTCCCTCTATATTCTTCATGTGGGAAAAACCTCTTCTCAGTTTCCAGCCAATAAGCAGCTCGTCTCACATAAGGCTGCTGAAGGTAATGATCAGATTCCAGGATCCCAGGAATCGCCAAAGAGAAATGTAACTAAAGGCAACAGAAGAGCCAGCTAAAGGCTTCTTCTTCTGCTATCTGGCAAAACAAAACTGTGTACCTAGAAATTTCTATACACATTCAGGGCAATTTTGGACATGAAAGCAGACTGCAGGTTGGGCAGTTGGTTGGAGTCCAGAAGAGCCAGGACCAGACCACGTGTAGAACTGTAAAGTGAGCAAGGGTTTTTCCTTGTGTCTTCTATATGATTCTTTCTGTGGGGGTTGGTGATTGGACCACAGACAAGCATGTGACACATACTGAGCTAATCAGATTATCTGTCTTGGCGCGTGTGCGCGCACGCACACAAAGCTAACTGATAGAACAGGGCCTTAGAAGTTGGAAGCTCTACCAGGGTAGAGTTTTAAAGGGGAGGTTGAGAAGGTCCTATTGCAGAGTTCCCAGGGGCACCCTTGTATCCTGAAATTCCCTGAACTGACAACTCATCTTTCTCTGAGATTCTAAGAACCTCTATGTCCTTAGATCTTCCCAAGACATTTTCTTTTTTTTTTTCCATATAAACTAACAAGATTGGCTTTTGATGCCTAGAATAAAAAAAAGCTCTGAAGTACAACTCCACCAGGTAAAGACGGGGGAGGGGCTTTGCAGCTTCCTCTTACCTGTGTTTAGTCTTCCTCTGGTGTGTTTCTCCCTGATTCTTTGGAGCGGACTAGACAGATGCTTGCCGCTTACAGACACCACAAATCATCTCAACTCCTGGCAGAATGTGCTCTGATAGCGGTACTGTGGCAGTGTCCTGGGAACAAAAAGAAGAAACATTTCAACTTGAGTGTGGAGAGGGGAGGGCCTCAGGCAGAGCTGAGTCTCCGAGGATTGCCTGGGAGGTCTGGAGTATTACCAGGAGTGTCTAGAGGGTATTAAAAGCATTTACGTTGCTTCAAAGGATGAAGAGACGAAAGACCTAGTGCAGTTTGCTTCTGTGTGTAAGAGCTGCTTCAGTGAAGAGAGTCTGGGTTCTGCTACAGTAAGGGACCCCTCTTGCAAACTCAGGAGCTTAACCAGGCAGGTTTTCTGCCTCCCTGCGATATATAGCCAGCAAGGCCAATGAAGACTCAGCTCTACGAAAGCTCTTATGGGTCCAAGACGATGACAATGGTGGAGGCTCTCATACTGACTTGCTGAGCCATCTGAAATGCAGGACCTTGTTCACCCTCACAGCAGAGGCAATTTTTTAGCTTGATTATTAACTTTTTTGTGCCAGAAGGTGTGCACTTCACTTCTGCTCCATCTCATTGTTCACAACTAGCCACACAGACCCGCCCAGCCTTGCAGGCAACCCTCCTCAAGTAGATCTCTGGGAAAACAAGATGAAGGTGAGTAGGACAAATACCACAAGAACAGAATTCTTCATAACTTACTCCTGAGTGACTTTCACTCTTTTCCTTCTTGGCATACTTCTCTTCCCTTTCGAATTATCACAGCTCTCATCATAGCCGACCAGCTCATACCTCTAATCCCAACAGATTAAGCAGAGGCAGGCAGATCTCTGAGTTCAAGGTCAGCCTGGTCTATAGAGTGAGTTCCAAGACAGCCAGGGCTACACAGAGAACCCCTGTCTCAAAAAACTAAAACAAACCAAAACAAGCCAATGAACCAAAACAACTCTCATCACCTCTAGCACCTTTCCATGATAAAAAAAAAAGTCTATTACAAAAGGCATGAGAAATAATCCTTTAGACATCTGAAAGTGATTTTGACATCTTCTATTGCAAAACTTGCTCCTTCTACAGCCTTCTCTGTTGGAGTTAAGGGCAACTCCTTCCTTGGACTTGTTAACGCCAGCCTGAACCCTACTCTAATATGGCCTGAAGTTTCACCAGCTCTTCTCTCAAAACCCATCCAGGGTTCTTGGGGCTGAAGATAAGGTTCCATAGATAAGGAGCTCACTGAGCAAGAAAGAAGACCTGAGTTTGAGTCCTCAGCACTCACATAGCAAACTGGGTGTGGTGCTCTGTACCTGTGACCCACTCCTGACCCCTGCACTGGGGGTGGGAGCAGCAGAGGCTCACTGGCTAACGAGTGAAGCCAAAATAGAAAGTTCTAGGCTCACTGAGAAACATTTTCTCAAAAAATAAGGTGGATGGTGATACAATAAGATACCTGAAGTCAATCTCTAGCCTTTCTCATGCACAAACACGTGAGCCGAATACTTCTTACTACTTTATGTCTCCCTAGTCTGAGCCACCATCCTTTCATGATATTTTTTTCTCATTAGATTCCTTACTAATCTTACTGCCTCTGTTCTGTTATCTGCTTTCTATACAGTAGCCACAAGATCCCATGATTATCAACCCACTAAAGGCTCTTTTGGTTGGTCCTATTAAGAAATACAAAATAGTCTTTCCACCCCCTCTTCCACAATGTTCCCCGAGCCTTAGGTGCGGGAGCCTTTCATGGATATGTCCATGTGACTGGGATCCACAACTCTGCATTTAGATTGGCTGTGGTTTTCTGCAGCTGTCTCCATCTATTGCAAAGAGAAATGTCCTTGATGAGGCATGAAGGCTACACTTATTTGTGGCCGTAAAAGCAAACATTTATAGATTGTTGCTAGGAATTATGATGGTTTGGTAAAGTGGTAGTTGTACATTCTCCTCCAATAACCATGACTTCAGTAGTTAGCTAGGATTCCAGTACCAGGCATGGTTGATGGGGTCTTAAATTCAATTAGAGAGTTGTTGGTTACCACCCAGGTATGCGTGCCACTATTGTACCCTTGGGGTTATTGTGGCTCAATAGTTATTGATGGGGTTTACAGGTGTCCTAGCTAGATAGTACTGTTGGTTGCCCCGACTTTTGGAAGCTTGTGTGGTGCCTTCTTGTTCCATGAGAGCTAGTTCTCAGGGAAGAGGCGTACATGTCAGCTCCAGATCAGGGGTGTCTGGGCCCTGTTCCTGAAGTATATGGCATTTTCAGCAACAGAAAGTTACTCTCCACTGCTGAGAGCTATGAAGTGTGCCAGCAGTAGGCTGTCTGTTTGGGGGAGTCTCTTGGACAGCCCTGACCAACAACTCAAAAGCTTGCGTGTGATATTGAAGTATTTTTTAAGTTGTTTTTTGCTCTTGGAGGGCTCACCATCAGTCCAAATGAGATTTCACCTTACACCCACCAGAATGGCTAAGATCAAAAACTCAAGTGACAACACATGCTGGAGAGGTTGTGGAGAAAGAGGAACCCTCCTCCATTGCTGGTGGGAATGCAAACTTGTACAGACACTCTGGAAATCAATTTGGTGCTTTCTTAGACAATTAGGAATAGTGATTCCTCAAGACCCAGCTATACCACTCTTAGGCATATATCCAAAGAGGCTCAAGTACACAACAAGGACATTTGCTCAACTATGTTTGTAGCTGCTTTATTTGTAATAGCCAGAACCTGGAAACAACCCGGATGTCCCTCAGTTGAGGAATGGATACAGAAATTGTGGTACTTTTACACAATGGAATACTACTCAGCAATTAAAAAGGAGGAAATCATGAAATTTGCAGGCAAATGGTGGGACCTGGAAACAATCATCCTGAGTGAGGTATCCCAAAAGCAGAAAGAAACATATGGTATATACTCACTTATATAGACCTATAGGATAGAAAGGTCATGCTGAAATCTATACTCCTAGGGAAGATAAACAAGAAGGAGGACTCAGGTCGGTATGATCAATGCTTGTTTAGATGAACAAATGGGATGGACATTGAGTTGAGGAGAAAACAAGCAACAGGACAGGAGCATACCAAAGAGGGCTTCTGAAAGAATCAATATAGCAATGTATCAAAGCAGATATTAAGACTCACAACCAAGCCTTCAGCAGAGGGCTGGGAATAATAGGGGAAGTTAGTAAGACTTGGAGAGAACAAGAGCTCCACAAAGACCAAATTGAGCAGGGCACAGGGATCTTTTACGAGACAGTTTCTCCAACCAAGGACCATGGATGGATATGGCCTAGAACTCCCGCTCAGATGTGGCCCATGGTAGCTTGGTGTCCAACTAAAGACCCTAGTAAGGAGAACAGGGACTGTTTCTGTCATGAACTTGATGGCTGGCTCTTTGACCCTCCCCCATACACACCAGGGAGTAACAGCCTGGCTAGATCCCAGGGGAGGACATTGCAGCCAGCCCTGAGGAGACAAGATGAGCTGGGGTCAGATGGAAGGGGAGGAGGTCCTCCCTCATAGATGGACTTGGAGGGGGCAGGGAGGAGATGAGGGAGGGATGGAGAGAATGGGAGGGAATGGGGGAGAGGGCTATGCGTGGGATGCAAAGAACCTAACCTGTGATGAATATAAAAATAAATAAATTACATTAAAAAATCAAAAACCATATATATAGTATATATACTAACATACACACACACATACTAGGAGATGGTGTCTCCTAGTAATATCAGGAAGTCTCACCAACATGGCCGCCCAAATGTGAGATGAACAAGGACAACAGCAATGGACATGCCAACATGGGTGGGGAAAAGCCCATGAGGCCTTAGCTCTACACAAAGAACTACAGGCAAATGAGGAAAAGAGAGTGGGAGAGATGGTCTTCCCCAGGGAGGAGCACATGAATTCGTGGTCCAGTGCCAAATGGTCATCCCTAAACACACACACACATACAAGTAACTGTTACATGGCCTGAGCAGGTTACATTTAGAAATATATCTGTACATATACATATATGCCTGCAATAGCAATTAATGAAAGAAGAGGCCATGAATTTGAAGGAGAGAAAAGGGTACACGGAAGGATTTTGGAGGGATAAGAAGGAAGAAAGAAATGATGTGATTAAATCATAACCACAAAAATTTTAAATAGTATAAAAAGGAAATAAAAAATAGGCTGGAAGTACCAACTGAAAGAGGCTTTGTTGGGGTGTATGTGTGAACACCAGAGAGATGAAAGGTCCCTGAGGAAGTGGGTTTAGTCTGGCTGCTGTCCCACACAGGCACACTGGACACAGGAACTGTTTGTGCATGCTGGGTCCATCTGCAATCAGTTCACAAAAGACAGCACATCCTGCCATCACAGGAAGGTCACATGCCACTCAGAGTCAGGTGTGCAGGTACTGGGCTTGTGGAAAGGGCTTCCACATACTTAGAAGATAATTGGTTGTTGTAGCGTGATTATCTCAGAGCTGAAGGGTGGGCATTCCTGTTTCCGTCTTGTATTAGCGATGTCTCAGGTTGTTTGCTCTTCTACTCAGAACTCTACAGTGGGTCTCCATTGCATTCAATGGAAAAGACAACATCTTCACAGTGACCTTCGAGGCCGCCACTGTGTCTTCTTCCTGCCTCACCACGTTCCTACTTTGGTCTCCTCTTCTGACTCCCCGCCACCCTTCACCCCCACAGAGACAGCTTCACTGTTGCTCTTCCAGAGCCCTGGACTCCCCAATCTCAAGGCCCTGAAGAACTTCACCTCCAAATATCAGAACCTTAACTTCACTACTTTCAAGCAGCTGCCAAAAATCACACAATCAGTGATGCATATCTTGACCACCTTATTTGATACTGTGAGTCCCTCCTACCCCTCACCAGCTCTGGCGATTACTGTGCTCTGCTTTTCTATGAAATAGCTTTATCACCTCTTCATGTACTAACTATACCTGGGATCTTCACCAATTTCTACTTGTGACCCTTTTCACCTGAGGAAATTTTTATGCAGCCCCAGAAATACAAAATAGGTATACAAGTCAAATATTTTCTGACCATAAATCATAAAGGGATTTTAAGAAAAAAAATCTTTGATACACATATAGTTTTACTATTTATTTTAATAATTGCAAACTAGCAAGGCTTGTTTACTTTTTCCATAAAAAATTAAATCTTGGCTGCATGTTTGATGTTGCAGGGTGAAACGCATATTTAAATTTTTGCAGAGTTGACTGATATTTTGATTTTATAATTCTCGGTGTTGAAAACAGTGCTTTACAGGGTTGAAAAGATGGCTCAGCAGTTAAGAGCTCTGGCTGCTCTTCCAGAGGTCATGAGTTCAGTTCCCAGCACCCGAGGCAGCCCACAATCTGATGCAAGAATGCATACAGATTAAGCACCTGTATACACAAAAATAAATCTTAAAAACAAATAAACAACAACAACAAAAACTTTAGCTGTACAGTGGTGTCATAGGCCTTTAACCCCAGACTGAGAGGGCGGGTGGATCTCTGAGTTCAAGAACAGCTTGGTCTCTAAAGTGGGTCCCAGGACAGTGAGAGCTACACAGAGAGGCCTTGTCTCGAAAAACCAAAAGGAAAGGAAGGAAGGAAGGAAGGGAGGGAGGGAAGGAGGGAGGGAGGGAGGGAGGGAGGGAGGGAGGGAGGAAGGAAGGAAGGAAGGAAGGAAGGAAGGGTATTTTTCATGGTCATATAACACCAAATGGCAGAGGTAAGTTTAAGACTCTTTCAGATTTTTTTTTCCTTGCGATTACGTCCTAATTTTAAGGCAAAATTCACTGAACAATGTTTTTAGCGAAACTCATCAGCAGCTCAAATAGAAAATTTAAAAATCAACATTCTAACACAATCCAACCCAGTTATACTAGTGTTATACTTCCACACTAAGGATGACGGTGAGAAATTATTAAATGTTTTTGTTTTCCTTGACTGAACAACCATGTGTCTGTGAGAGCAGAGAACACTGAGTTTACAGGAGAATCACTACAACTCACGACACCCCGTCATCTCACAGCTTAGCAGAGGTGCGCCTGGTAACATCCGTTGACAGTGAGTGGCGTGATGGCATGTGCACAGACAGCATTGTGCTTTTAGAACCACACCGAGGTGAAGTCACGTGACACTTCGTGGCGAGTACTATAAAACATCTGGAATTTGCTTATGTGTTTGATTTTTGATTTCATCTTTTGGTTGTTGAACGTTCAAAAAAGAAAATTCTTTTGACTACTGACAGCCTTTTTGCAACAGCTCCATGACGTCATGACCAATTGTTTAAGAACTGGGACTGTACCACTGGATTGTTGAGTTTTCAACCCGCTTACAATTGGATTTGCTTGGGTTTCTGCCCCGAATTCCCTGAAATGATGGACTGCAACCTGAAATTGTGAGCCTGTCTTCCCCTAAGTTGCTTTTGGTCAGTATATTTTACCACAACAACAGCAATAAAGCTGGGACAGGAGGAGAAGATGCTATGGATGTGGGGGTGCCAGGAGATGATTTGGGACAGACTTAGGTCCTTCCAAGGCAGGGCTCAAAAGAGTACCATTAGTTCACTGGAGCCACTTCCTAGGGACTCCGAGTCCGAGCAGGGGGTGGGGTGGAAGAGCCCTCCCACAGAGTAGTCTTGGTCTCGTCTGCCAATTGTAGCAAGCTGATCCCCAACTTTTCAAAATATTCCCCTCCATCTTGTAATTTTTAAGCATGAACATGGCTTTTATCAAGGGTAGGAGACCTAGACTCAAATGCCCACAGGAAGTGGGCAGGTAACAGAATGTGTCACGCTCGGTTTTCCTGTGACGGGAGAGGCGGGGACTACAGCAGCCCATCACAAAGGACAGCTCCAGAGACTGTCACCTGAGCAGAACCTCACACATGAAATCTCCCTAGATTTCAAATTATCTGTGGGCTCAACAGAACACCTCTGTAAGCCAGATCCAGCTCCCTGCACCCTAATTTCAGACCTTTGCACCTTTTGCAGAGCACGGCAGGGCATTTGCTGAATTTTAAACTTGTGTTTGCCACTCTGCCGGCTCCTGGCTGTTCCTTGCTTGCTGTCTTCTGAGCCTCTGGTTGTGTGAACTCCTCACATTCAAAGCCAGCCAGCCTGCTGATTAGCTTTAAATTTCAGAAGCTTTAAGGTCTCCAAATTTAGAGGTAAGCGTGGTCTCATTAAGAAGTCATTTGATAAAAATTAATCCCTCCAGGAATATCCTGGACTCAGAAGAAAGCCACAGTGAGCTCATTAGCTGGTGTAGGTTCTCAGTCCGCCTTAGAGACCCTGATCCTCCTCTGGGTTTATCTCAGAGGCTCCAACAGCTGCCACTGAGTCTGGGGACCAGATGCCAATGATCCTACAGTCTTAGAAAAGAATGTAACAGAACTTGGAGCCACAGCCAGGGCCATGCCCCTTGAGCCCCGCTTCCCTGTTTTAATCACTTCTACTTGAGCCTCAGAATGAAGGGACAGATTTCATCTTGCTGAGCAGATATCTGAGCTTACCTCGCCTAATCCTGGCAGGGTCTGTCACCCACCCAGAGAGGAGAATCACTAAATGAGTGCTGAGGGTCATCACAGGGAACTGTCCCTGGAGAAGGACTGTCCTTTTAGGCTCATCTGCCCCTCTTAGGCTTATCCTTCCCCTCAAGGTGATGGTGCTATGTCTCTGTGGACATGTAAACCTGTCCAGAACAGGCCCTGCCTTTAATCTCTCACTAACCCAGTTATAAAAGCTTTTTATGTAAGTCGGTGGTGGTGTTTGAAGCAGTGTGGCTATATTTTTTTTTGTCTCGAATGTTTCTATTTTTATTTTTTTTGAAAATATAATACATGTACATGGGTAAAAGAAAAACACAAACAGAATAAAGGAAAAGTCTATGGGAAATAAATCCCCCACCTACACCCTCGAATTCCAGCTCCCCTCCCCAGGGCAGTGGCCATGCTGCACTAAGTCCTCTGGTAAGAAAGATGGCTGTTTTTAAATTTTCTAATTCGGTCTCAGAAATAGCCAAAGGCCAAATAGAGTCCACAATAATGTAATTAAAATGAGTGATGAGGCTACACATGGAACATGTCAGAGCAAGAGCAAGATCACAAACAGTCTTACACACTGAGCACAAAGCGTGTGTGTGTGTGTGTGTGTGTGTGTGTGTGTGTGTGTGTGTGTGTGACAGAGAGAGAGAGACAGGCAGGGAGGGAGGTTGGTCACCCATCTCCCTGAAAACTGTAGTCAATTCCATAAACATTTATTGCATGCTGTGTGCCAGGCTCTGTCCCTAGTAGTGTGGGTTATACTAAGATAAATCATAGAAGGTCCCTGGCTTTGGGGAGCTTACAATAAGAATAACTCACATTGGATTGGCCCCTTTCCCTTTACAGGGAAAATTTCAGGAGAGTTATGTCATAACTCAGGCCAGCCATCGCCTGAGGCATGCTGGGACTTGATCAGCCCAGGCTGCAGGAGGGGAAAAACAGCACAGGGGAATGGGGACAGAGGGCTAGCAACCTTCAGTCAGGGCTCAGAACCCCTGAGGAACAGGGACTTGGGCCAGAGCTCTGGCCCCTTGGAAAGGTTCAGGTACCAAGGTCAAAGAGGCTGGATGCTCCCTCTGCGGGGATGGGAGTTTGGTCTATCAGGCAGCGTGCTCTTGAGCCCTGCTCTGCTCCTAATTGCAAGTGTGGTTGTGAGCCAATTACTTCACCCCGTACATCTCATGAGTAAAGAGAAAAGATATCTCCCTTCTTCCAGAGCTCATAGGAGGATTAGGGAGATCTAGCAAGCAAAAGAAAAAACAGCATAGAGTTGTTTAAATAATGTTTAGCAAAAGGTATTGATGCAGTTCTTGCATTAGAAATATTCAGTAATGAGAGACTGTGGGTCTCCTCCGCTTACTACAAAGAAGAGGATCCCTTGGTAAAGACGAGTGGCCAACAAATACTCTGTAGTTTGTTCTCAGTTTCAGCTTCATTTGATGGCCCTCCCACTAGGTGTGGTGCCCATTCTTCCCTTTAAGTACTAGTCTCAACATACCATAAGGGAAATACAGAATTTCTAAAACTCTAAGTCAAATGTTAAGGAAAATCAGCCCTCTACATACTGGATTCTGTTCTCTGACTCAACTCCCATGAAGCCAGCTGACCAGGCTCTCCTGTCTCTTTCTATACACATCTCCCAGTAACAAGGTGGCTCTGCATGTGCCCCTCAGTTGCTAGCCAAAAATAATGGGTACCTAAGCTCTGAAAGTGTGTCTCAGTGGTCCTATGCTAAGCAGAATGTCAGGACAGTTCCTCAGAGAAAGCTACACTTGGACAGAGACCTGAAGAATTAGTTGGAGTGTCTAGATGAGAAGTAGGGAAGTCGGGAATACAGAAAAGAAATTCTAGGCTGGATGAACAGTATTGTGCAAAGGTCCTGGTGCGGGAAGGCATGCAGTGAATTGGGAGTATGGAAAGAAGTACTGTACCTGAAAGGGTAGAAAATAACTGATGATTTTTAAATGAGACTGAAGAGGCAGACAGTAGGCAGGTTGCAAAGAATGTATGGCCACATATGGAAACACAGTGCTATACCCCTCAGACCGCTTTCAAGGAAAGAATTGTCACTCTTGATGCTGCAGCTGTCAGACCCCTCAGGCACGGCCTTGGCTGCAGCCTCACCTATCGCCACATCCCTCATAGGGTACCACATATAAAATGAGGGTGAAGAGTTGACACAACCCAGAACTGTGACGAGCCGCCTTAAGTCCAGAGCTCCTAGGGAAGCAGTTGAAGCTCTGTGGGTTCATCTCATACCTACACTCTCCGTATCTTGTATCTCAAATCCCTTCTCCCTTTTCGTGAGTGAGGATCCCAAGGGTTCTTCTTAACAGGCATGCTTTGTGCTGACCTGTGCCTTACTATCTGCTTTCGGTAGAACCTGCTAAGAACTTACGATTTAACCTATGAGCCAGGGGAAGTACCGTCAGTCCCACGTGAAGAACTAACACAGTCAGGGTTGCTCGGGCTGGGGAAATGACTCAGGGGATAAAGCGTTCGCCACGAAAGCATGAGGACCTGGGTTAGGATCCTCCCAGCCCCTACGTAAAAGTCAGGCACGGTGTGCACGTGTAAGTCCAGCACTGGGGATGGGGGTGTGGGGAATGGCGGAGACAGGCAGATTCCAGGGCCTCGGTGGCCAGCCAGTCTAACAGAAACAGTAAGGGTGAGAGACCCTTTCTAAAAATTAGATAGTGGAAATGTTAGAGGACGACATCTGGCATCGACCTCGGGCCTCCACGTGCATATCCAGGCGTGGAGACCAGAGGCCGACCTCTCATGCCCCTTCTATGGCTCTCCACTGTTTTGAGACAGGGTCTCCCGCTGAACTTGGAGTTCATCGACTGGCTAGACTGGCTGGTCAAAGAGCTCCAGGGGAAAGGGCTGCAAAGCTTGTAAGTTCTTGCAGCAAGCAGGAAACATTAAGATAAACTGCGGCTTAGGCAAAGTGGTTTTCTGGTTTGCTTTTCGGTTGTTTCCTCTGTGTTGGCTTCCTCTTTGTTCTCTCGGAATTTGATAAGCTGACTATTCCAGCTGGAACAATCCTGCTATAGGGAGGGGATGGTACACCGGCTGGAAGAAAGCACTGGCCTGCGCATAGGAGACACAGCAAGGAACATGGCAGAGACTTTGCACAGGAGTTTACTTCCTGGTGTCAAGGGATGTGTGGTGAACAAGGAAGACCGACTGTAGTGAGGAGCGCTTGGAACTGTAAATCCAGGAAGGGAAGTAGGGGTTCTGGGGGAGAGAGCAACCGGGAGGAGAACCCAGGAGGGCACAGCCAGAGCCCCAGCTTTCACCTGGCTTTTCTTATCAAGAGATTTTCTTTTTCATGTCTCCCAGCTTTTTACATGGTGGAAATGGAGGCACCTCAGCTGCAGATGGCTGGGCACTCATGGAGTCACTTAGCCCTCGGGCAAGAAGAGGCATGTCTGGTTGTTTTCCCACCAGTCCTAAAGGCTGGAACCTCTCTGGTTCTTCCTTGAGAATTACCTCTCCCTTCCTCAGGTTCCTTGGATTAGATAGGGTTAGATTTGTATGATGTTAAGATGGCATGGAAAAAAAATGCTACAAAGCTTGAGAGTTCTTGCAGCAAACTATCAAGCAGAATGATAAACTGTGTTTAGACAAATTTTGCATGTTATGTGTTCTGTTGCGGCGGGGGGGGGAGGGTGAGGTACATGGGCACTCAAACGTGCACAGGGAAGCCAGATCCTCCTGTCTCTGCCTTCCCAGTGCCGACATGGTCACTCAGGCAGGTGGCTGGCCAGCAAGCCCAGGAGCTCTGCCCATTGTCTCCATCTCCCCAAAGCACATAATGATGTGTGCCCAGCTCTTTTTGAGGGTGCCAGGAATCCGAAGTCAGGGTCTCATGTTTGCCCAGCAAGCATTTACTGACTGAGCCATCATCCTAACCCTGCTGCAAAGATTTAGTCAACTAGTGCACGTATGTGCTGCACCCAGCACATCTTTACTCAGGCTTGGTTCCATGTAGGTGCTCAGTAAACATTTGTTAAGTGAATGAATGAACAAGCCTGATAACCTCCAAACCCCTTGCCTGAGTCCCTGCTCACCCTCCTGGAACACACATTGATTTGTTCTGGATTTCTTGATAATTAATCTCTTGACAAAATTTAAGACCTGTTAATTACCCCTGATTAATTAGGGTGAACTTTTTAATTGCTTCTCTAAGCTGAAATACACTGTCAATAGGCCCCATAATTAGTGACCAAGTAATCAGTTTTAAACCAATTATCCCAGAGTAACAAGTGAAACTAGGCAAAAAGTGCCCCAGGGGCTTGGGCCAATTTCAGTGGAACTCAGAATAATACAAATTGGCACTTGTGGAGCGGAGAACGTATGCTCTGTGTGATTGGAAATACGGATACTTGGGGTCTCTGGGGTGTTTCATTTGTCTGAGTTCTCAGCACTGTATTATTGATAGCAATAAAATAGGTGTGCTTCCTGACTACCCAATCAAAAGCCTAGAAGAGAGTCTTGAGGTTGTGCATATGTCTTACATAAAGTTTTGCAAGCTACACAGTTCCAGGGCACCCTTTTATACTGAGCCCATTTTGTACCTCTGAAAATCGAGCAGCGCAATACCCTGTGGGTCACATGGTGTGAAGTAGAAGGACTTACGTTCCTACATGGGAGACTTGGAGGCATATTAAACTTTCCCCAAATGGGGAAAGGCGAGCTTTTGTGGTCTGTCACGGGCATGGAGTTGTATCATGTGTGCATTTAATTTCTACTAATCTTACCTCTTGTATTTGGAAAGAAATTGAACAAAAGAAAATAATAACGAAATGGTACAGGCAATTCTGCTTGCCACTTCGTTCAATACAGGCACACCCAGAGCGAGCCTGAAATAGGGCCTTGAACCTGCTGTTCCCCATGATCCTCTATAAAGAGATGGTCATACCGTGTGGAGTAATTAAAGATTAGTACCTTTGTTTTCAGTGTTATTAACTTTTTAAACAGCAGGGCCTTCTTGCCAGCCATTCACTGGGTATCCAATTGGAGAAGAGATTTCTTCCTGTAGTGACAGGAAACTGACTGGGCTGGCCTTTCTGAAAGACGGCATACGATCTCCAACACAGAACCTTTCCTGGTAATTCTCAAGAATAATTTTGAAAATGCAGGGGGAGTCCCCCTCCTTTTCTGACATTTTGAATTTTTTCGTCCACTGTCATTCTTTTTCAGTACTGGAAATCACACCCAGGGCCTTATAAATGCTAGGCAAATGCTTCACCCGCTGAGCTGCTTCCTCAGCTAAACTGTTCTCCTTTTACGCCCCCTGGAATCCCTAAGGCAAAGCATAATTCTAGTGTAAGGGACCCTGGTACAACTGTCTTTCTATTCAATAGGTACAGATCCTGGTAGACCAGGTGATCCTCGGGTCATGGCGAAGGCCAACTCCATCAGAAGCATCTAGGATGCTTGCTTTAAGAAAATGCAGACTCATGCCAGGTACAACGGAACACTCTTGTGATCTCAGTTCTCAGGAGTTTAAGCCAAGAGGGTTAAAAGTTTGAGGCCTGTCTGGGATAGGAGTGAGTTCAAGTTCAGCCCAGGTAACATAAGATCCTGCCTCAAAAAATAAAAGGAAGGCTAGGGGTGTAAATCAGTGACAGAGTACTTGCCAGTTATGTGCAAGGCTTCAGTTCCCACTGAAACCAAACAAAAGAGAAGCAATCAAAAGAGAAAAAGCACAACCTGTTCATGTCAAGCATGGTGGCACATGCCTGTAATTCCAGAGTTAAGGAGACTGACACAGGATGGTCAAAAGTTTGAGGTCAATGTTGAGGATGGTTCATTTAGCAGTGTTTGTTCTCCATGACATCCGGGGGACCTGAATTCAATATCTAGAATCCACATGAAATACTCGGAATAGGAGCCACTTGCAGTCCCAGCACTTGAGATAGACATAGCCAAACTGGGAAGTTCTAGGTAAAAGTGGGAGCCCCTGCCTCAAAAAGGTGGAAAACGATTAATGATTATGAAAGACACCTAAAGCTATCTTCCATGAACACAAATACACACACACACACACACACACACACACACACACACACACACCTGAGTTTGAATCCCCAGAACCTACTTTAAAAACCAGGCCATATCGGCATGTATCTGTAACCCCAGAACTGGGGCCAGAAGCAAATGGATCCCAGAGGCTGGCTGGCTGGCCAAAGTAGCCAAAAAGAGATCTCCACGTTCTTTGAGAGACCATGCTTCACAGTGGTGAATGATAGTTGACACCTGACATCAACCTCTGGCCTCTACATGTGCCTGCATAGGCAAGCACATCTGCATATATACATACAAATAGCATGCATTTGTTAAGTATTGGTTAACATATATCAATCAAGCCAGCTGTGGCTGAACCAAAAGGGATGAGTGCCTCCTTGTTTGAGTTGGGGTTTCCATTGCTGCAATAAAACACCAAGTCCAAAAAGCAAGTTGGAGAGGAAAGGGTTTATTTGGCTTACTTTTCTGTGTTGCTGTTCAGCACTGAAAGCAATCAGGACAGGAATTCTAACAGGGCAGGATCCTGGAGGCAGGAACTTATGCAGAGAAGATGGAGGGACGCTGCTTACTGGCTTTTTCCTCATGGCTTGCTCAGCCTACTTTGTTATAGAACCCAGGACCACCAGCCCAGGGATGGTACCATTCACATTGGGCTGGGCCCTCCCCCACTGGTCACTAATTGAGAAAATGCCTTACAGCTAGATCTCATGGAGGCACTTCCTCAACTCAGGCTCCTTCCTCTCCAATGACTAGCTTGTGTCAAGCTGACACACAAAACCAGCCAGTACACTCCTGTTCTCTCCCCAGGCTTCTCCAGGACAAAGGCCTGGGACCTGCCTTGGGAAACTGCAGCTCAGCGAGGACCCTGCCACCTGCTTCTCATCCACTGGGAAGCATCTCACAGATGCCATTAGCCATTCATTTGAAGCCTAATCCTCTAATCCAACTGCTTGCTGATTTGCCAAGTGAGAAATATGCACAGACACAGGCCCCTTGTTCCCACAGTTATCTCCAGCTGGTGAGAAGGAGGCGGCTGGGGAAAGAGGCTTCAAGCTTTGCTCTCTGAGCTAGGAAATCCCAGAGTGGTACCAGGATGTAGCCCTTCCATCCAGGCCCTACTCACATAGATGCCCCCAGCCTAAAGAGGTCTAGTCCCAGAGAAGATGGCAGGATGCTTCCATACTGAAATGTCATGTATTGCCCAAGCATCTCATTCTTTTAGGAAGGGTTTACTGAGCGTCTGCCGCATGCCCAGCACTGCTTGGGTGGCATGGAACTCATTAAGACACAAAGCAGACTTTGGAATGAATCAGACTTGGGGGACCTGCCAGTTGGTTGTGCTCCTTGTTTCCTGTTCCTTTGTCAGCCCAAAGAAACTTGCTTGTTCTATATAATTCTAGTTCCTTTTGGAGACCTTAGTTAGGGTTTCTATAATTGTGATAAAACACCATGTCCAAAATTAGGTTGGGGAGGAAAGGGTTTATGTGGCTTATGCTTCCACATTGTAGACCATCATTGAAGGTTAGGAGCTCAAACGGGTGGGAACCTGGAGGCAGGGGCTGATGCAGAGGCCATGGAGAGGTGCTGCTTACTGGCTTGCTCCTCATGGCTTGCTCAGCCTGCTGTCGTATAGAACCCAGGACCACCAGCCCCGGATGGTACCACAATGGTCTGAGCCCTCACCCATCAATAACTAATTAAGAAAGTGCCCTACAGCCCTATCTTATGAAGGCATTTTCTCAACTGAGATGCCCTTCTCTCAAATGACTTTCTGTCAAGTTCACATAAAACTGTGCAGCACAGAAATAACAATGCCATGGCTTTACCCCCAACTGTGCCATCCTCCAAGTCCCTACTATCCATGTTCCCATCACCCCACCATCCTACCATGTCCCCCACCATCCCACCATGTCCCCATCATCCCACCATGTCCCCATCATCCCACCATGTCCCCATCATCCCACCATGTTCCCACCACCCCACCATATTCCCACCACTGGACCATATTCCCACACCCCACCATGTTCCCACCACCTCACCCCATTTTTGTGATCCCATTTCTTCAATATTAACACTTCTCACTTGTGCTTATTTAAATATGCCATCTGTTTTCTGAGCAGAACCTGACTCACAGCTTCCCTCTGAATTTTTTGGGGGGATGGGGTAGGGGATAGAGTGGGTTAGTAAGGAAGGAAGGGTGTGTTCCTCTGTGTGGCACCCATGAAGCCTATGGATAACCTTAGCGTGTCCTCCTTAATCACCTCTCCCCTTTACAGTTTTTTGTTTGTTTGTTTGTTTGTTTGTTTGTTTGTTTTGCCAGGGTGCCTCCCTGGACCTGAAGCTCACTCTCTTGGCTAGACTGTTTGGCCAGCAACTTCCTGAGGTCAGCTAATCTCTGTCCCTCTAACCCCAGCTCCAGGGCTACAGGTACATACTGTCATGCCAGGTTTTGTGTGAACACTGGAGATCTAAACTCAAGTCCTCACATTGACATAGCAAGCGCTCTACCCTCTCTTGGCATTCTTTTCTCAAGTACTCTTGATGACGAAGCTGAGATCAAGGTTGTAAACTGAGTCCGTATGCAATGGAAGTTTTGGTTTGTTTAAAAACTCAGTTATGTTGTTTGAACAGATTTTTTTTTGCTTTAATCCTGTGTGGGATATGGGACTGCCTTAGTTTGTCCACAGCTAATACTTGCCCTGTGTGGCTTTGCCAGGGGCGTGGTCTTTGCCAGTTAGTTTAATTCTGAAGACTCAGAGAGGGTATAAATAGGAGACGGCCAAGAGGGGCTGGAGAAGATGAGCAGAGGAGGAAGAAGGCTGCTTATTCATCCTGCTGTGTTTGCTGCCGCTGGACCGATAGGTATCCTGATGACTGAGATTTGTATTTTTCCCAAAGAACCCAACAACCCTAACCAGCTGGGGCTAAGTCTAAAGAGGTCTATGTCCCCTTTTCCCTCTAACCTTCTTTCTCTGCTGCCTAGGTCTTGGGGGGTGGAAGGGAGGCAGAGGCTTTAAGAACCCCAAATAAAACAGAGTTTTAAAATAGCACCTACATCCTTGGGCCACATGTGGCACAGATGTGTCTCCTCCAGCCTGTACTATGTTAGGTTTTCATATTTGGAAGAAGCAGCCTTCCTTAACAAATGAGACAGAGAGACAGCAGCAGGCTTCTAGTTCTGTGGATCATGGGTTCCGGCTGGGTATCAGCTGCTCCCTCTAAAGCAGAGAGGTTTCACATTTGCCGCAGCCTCCGCCATTCCCTATGGGATCCCTGGTGCCGATACTGCTCTATAATTGTTGCACTCACTTTACTTTTCTTAGAGGGAAGAGGAAAATTAATGTTCTCTCTTCTTGTGTCTAGTAGAAACTGGGAAGATAAAAGTTCCATCTGGGGGAGGGGCATAAGCAAATATCTTTGTAGAAACAGACTCATCCTAAATCATAACGCTCCTGCCTACTGAAAACTCATTTTCGTTACCTTCCAAATTCAAGAGAGGATTTACATGTTGGGCATTAAAATAGCGTTTTCGTTAAATTTCTGCCTTAAAGGCATCCAACAATAGCTCAGAAAGACAGATAACAAGCGAATTTGGACTGAATTTAGACAAAAACAGGCTAAATGGGTCCTCTAATCTCTACACGTCCTTGCTTCCCAGCACAAACTGTAGACCCCCTGATATACAGGGGGAAAGCTAGGCTGATATAGAAAATTCAGCCAACTGAGATAGATAAGGGCCTGATCTAGCCTTACTTTACATACAGATATCTGTTTATGCCATTTAAATTTTGCCCTCAGAAAAGCAGAAACTAAGACTGATTGAATTTTACATTGCACTGAAGATTTTAGACATAGTATTTTGTTCTGTTGTTTTGTACACGGGGTTTCATGTAGCGTGTGCTGGCTTCCAACTCAATATGTAGCTAAAGATGACTTTGAACTTCTGATCCTACCTCCTGTACCTCCCAAGTGCTGGAATTGCAGGCCTGCACCATGATGCCCAGCTTTCTGTAATGTAGGGATCAAACCCTAGACTCGTGCATGCTAGGCAACTCTACTGAGCTCCTGCAAGATCTCTTCTAAACCAGGTGAGAAGTTTTAAAATTTTTTTTTATTAATTACACTTTATTCACTTTGTGTCCCCCCTGTAGTGCCCTCCCTTCTCCCCTCCCAAACTGTCCCTTCCTCCCCCTTCTCCACGCATGCCCCTCCCCAAGTCCACTGATAGGGGAGGTCTTCTTTTTCTTCCTTCTGATCCTAGTCTATTAGGTCTCATCAGCAGTGGTTGCATTGTCTTCCTCTGTGGCCTGGTAAGGCTGCTCCCCGCTCAGGAGGAGGTGATCAAAGAGCAGGCCAATCAGTTCATGTCAGAGGCAATCCCTGTCCCCATTACTATGGAACCCACTTGGACACTGAACTGCCATGGGCCACATCTGTGCAGGAGTTCTAGGTTATCTCCACCAGGTGAGAATTTTATAAAGTAGCTGTTATGACTTCCATTTTAGAGACAAAGAATCAAATGTCCAAGAGTGGAGAAACTTGGACAGCATCTAATGTGATGGAACTGAAAGTCAAAGCATTCACATGCATCTCCATTGTCACCACTTGAGAGAGTTAATTAAGCAAGATGAGCAAGCTTCATTATTTAATTAATATAAGATTTTCTGTCTTTAACATTATTTAGATCTTTCCATATCTGTCTACATTTGTCACCCTCATTCTCAGCAGCAGCTGAAGGGAGTCCAGGTGCCAGAACTGCCTCCCTGCTCTCTGTTGGTGGACATGAACAGTTTCCCAGGGTTTCATAGCCATGAGGAGCACTTCTGGAGACTCTCTATCTCCGGCCTTTGCATTCTTTTGTGACTAGCTCTATAGAGCAAATTGCTAGAACTGGAATTGCTTTTTCATTAATGTTTATATTTAAAAATTCAATAGAACCAGTAAGATTGTCTTGCACCAATTCACCATTTCCGCTAACAGGAATGTCTGTTTTCATAGCCCCTCTCATGAACAGTGCACTCTATTAATAATCTTTCACCGGTGCCAGGCATAAGTCTATGATTCTATTGATGATGATGATGATTTCTGCATAGGTCACTTTTTCTCCTTAATTAGAGTTGCATGTCTTTTGCCTTTTTTTTTTTTTTTTGGTTTTGTGAGACAGAGTTTCTCTGTGTAGTCCTTCCTGTCCTAGACTTATTTTGTAGACCAGGCTGACCTCAAACTTACAGAGATCCGCCTGCCTCTGCCTCCAGAGAGCTGGGATTAAAGGTGTGCGCCACCACACGCTGCTTGTCTTTTGCCTGTCTGAGGTAAGGGTACAGCCCTTTAGCTCTCATAAACATTGAGCGTCTCCGTTCAGATGAGGCCATAGGTTTTTGAGAAGGTCTCCTAAAGGAACTTGGAATAGTCCAAAAAGAGAACAGAGGTCTCCGAGTGCTAGAGCTGATAACAATGAGTTCAACCTGAGGTGCTTGCTGCAATGCCGGGGCCAGATAAGAACATCCTGACAGCCAGCTTGTATGCGACAACATCTCGATCCCCTCCGTGTTGGAGCCGCAATTAGAGGATCTGTAGATCTGTAGAGTCATATCCTACTCCAGAGAACATAACACTGATAAAGGAGAGACACACAAGACAAGTAACGAAGTTGTCACTGCATAAAGAAGTGTGTGACTGAGCCCCAAGGGACTTCCAGAACTCAGGGATAAATGTTGGTGAGCAGACACCAACAGGTCCATCCCAAATGCACCCGTTTCTTCGCAGACAGACTACCAGCCAGAGTTTAAAGTGGGAGAAGGGCTTCCAAGACAATAGAGGATATTCCTTTCTTCATAAGAGAAAAGGAAGATTCTTTCTAACTCATGGTTGTAGTTGAGGCAGGCCTTGCACAGCCATGTCCCTTTGAATCTGGAGGGTGTCAGTCCCAAGACACCTGAGATGGCACTCTATTTGCATACATTACTGACACATCCTGTCACACACTGTGAATCTTCAGATGACTTGGAATACCAGCTACAACGCAGACGTGGTGTAAATGGCTGTTAGACTGTGATCCTCAGGGACTAGCACCAAGAAAGAGAAGTCTGTGCATGTTTAGCACAGACACAAATCTTTTTCCAAGTTTCTTGGATCCGTTGTTGGCAGAATTCAGCAACGGGGAGGCTCCAGTTATGGAAGGCCAAATACGCTAGCTGAAAATACAAAGTCTGGCCTGGCAGGATGGCTCAGCAGACAAAAGCGTTTGCACGAAGTCTGACCACATGATTTCACCTCTTGGAATTCACATGTGAAATGAGAGAACCGACTCCCACAAGCCGTCCTGGCCTCCACGTGTGCTGTGCCACGTGCCTGTTCCTTAATTAAAAACATAAATAAATGTGGAAAAATTAGACATAACATCTAATGATTCACACCAGGATTTCCAAAGAAGCAACAGAGAAGGTTGTATGTTTGACCAGCACCCAAATACTTATATTTACAGAGGACTCTCTCAGGGACAATTGGATCTCAGAGGAATCCCTGATAGACAGGCCACTTGTGACAATTCTAGTTTATCAGACTGGAACTAGGTCAAACAATTCCTTGTGGTCCATATTTGGTTGGTTGGTTGGTTGGTTGGCCAGTTGGTTTTCTCTCTGATAGATACCATACCATCCATATTGAAAATCACTGGTCCCTCAGAAGCCAAACCTGACAAATAACCAGAATCACCTGGATGTTAAAACACTTTTGATAATCTAGGCTGTTAGCAAATGCAGATCCTGTCTTGACAGCTGATTGGACTGATGGAACAGTTCTGGGATGGGTCCTCAGGCTGTTATCTCATTGCAACTGCTGGGAATTGGTTCTACAGCCCCCACTATGCCCACATCTACTGATGCCCATACCTTGCCATCTGCTTAAAAGTCTAAGGATTACCAATTAAAAATGGGGTATGGAGCTAAAAAGAGAACTGACTGTAGAGGATTATAGAACGGCAGAAAAACACTTAAAGAAATGCTCAACGTCCTTAGCCATCAGAGAGATGCAAATCAAAACAACTCTGAGATTTCACCTTACACCCTC
>CM053758.1:17124607-17148232 GCA_028658305.1 Pachyuromys duprasi
GGAAGGGAAGGAGGTCCTCCCCTGTTGGTGGACTTGGAGGGGGCGGGGAGGAGGGAGATGAGGGAGGGAGTGGGAGGGTAGGAGGTAATGAGGGAGGGGGCTACACCTGGGATTCAAAGTACCTAACCTATGATTGAGATGAAAATAAATAAATTTAAAAAAATTAAATTAAAAAAAAGTCTAAGGATTAATGATTGAAGTCTAAACCATCTCTAGCCTACTTCCAGGACCTAGCACAAGCTGACTGTTGCATAAACAGTTATTTACCCTATTACTTGGAGAACGATGATAAGAAAAATGCCAGCAAATGTTCACTGCAGACACTTTCTTGAAATATTTCCAATCCTCAATGGGTTGGATCCACAGGTACTAAAGGCTGCCTGGCTACCATGACAGCTTCACCTGCTGTGGTCATGCTGCTCAGTGGAGTCACTCACAAGTTAAAAGGCTCTCACAGGAAG
Source organism: Pachyuromys duprasi (assembly GCA_028658305.1). NCBI lineage: Eukaryota > Metazoa > Chordata > Mammalia > Rodentia > Muridae > Pachyuromys > Pachyuromys duprasi. Next base: position 17,125,069 of record CM053758.1, read on the forward strand.
ACCAAGCCATACCCAAGAAGATTGACTGTGAGAAACAGAAATATTCCAGAAATAGGAGGGTGTGCAGGGGCAGGGAAGGGTGTGCAGCTGTCTAGGGAAGGCTCCTACCTACTGTGTTCCTTGCTGTTTATCCTGAGCAGACAGGCAACAGAGAGACCGTAGTGGGCTGGAAAGGTTCCTTTTGCCATTTCAGGTTTGTTTTATCTTGTTTGTTCCTTTGGCTGTTTTGTTTTTTTTTTTTTTGTATTTCTTTTGTACTTTTTCCCAGTCAGGGTCTCACCACGTAGCCCCAGCTATCTTTAAAATAGGGAGCCTCCTGCCTCCCCTAGGCAGGAGTGCTAGGCACCTGGGGTGGTTTGACTAGGATTGACCCCAACAGGCTCAAATGTGTGCATGCTTGGTCATTAGGGAGTGGCACTACTTGAGAGAGACTAGGAGGCGTGGCCTTGCTGGAGGAAGTGTGTTACTGGGGGTGATTTGAGGTTTAAGAAAACCCAGGCCAGTCCCATTGTGGCTCTCTCTCTTCCTGCTGTCTGAGGATGCTCTCAGCTACCTCCCCAGCAATATTTCTCCCTGCATGCCGCCATGCTTCCTGTCATGAAGACAATGGACTAAACCTCTTAAACTGTAAGCCAGCCCCAATTAAATGTTTTCCTTTGTAGGAGTTGCTGTGGTCATGGTGTCTCCTCACAGCAATAAAACCCTAACTAAGACAGCACCTCACCTGACTCTCTTTTGTTTAGCTTTATTTATTTTTAACCTTTGTAATATCACTATTCTGCACAAAACCGCTCCTTTCTTCTATTGATCAGTCCCTCACCATTCCCCATGCTCCATGCAGACCTGTTCTCTGAGCCACTGGTCTTGCTGATCTGACTTTCCACTCTTCTAGTGACAGACTCCAACACTGGCTTGTTCCCATCTTCAGTTCCATTGGGAGCAGGTTGCCTGATTCAGAGACATGGGTGTTCAATTCCATTTAGTGTCAGCACTCTATAGACCAAAGCTGCCTGGGGTGCCCTTCCCCACCCAAACCCAGCCCTATCCAGATTCTTTTCCCAGGAGTGTAAAATGATATCTTGTTATTATTTTCACTTGCGTTTTTCTTATTATTCATGAACACCTTTCCATATTTGTTCACCTTTTACATTCATACTTTCTTTTACCTTTTAGGGGATTCTTACCAAATCGATTTATTATCCCCATTTTGTCATTTTAGACTTTTCTGTTGTAAGGAGAGATGGCACATGAGGGTTCTCTCTAACTGGCTTCTGCCAGAGTGGAAGTCAATTTCTTTGTTGGTGAATGTTCCTCTAAGCTACAGGAAGCCCAGAAATAGGCCTCTGACATCCTTGCATGTCCAGAGCCTCAAAACTAAAGCACACGCTCTGACTAAATTTGTCTTCCACAGCCTGAGACTCAGTTTCTCCTGGGTGCCCACCTCCTCCATCTTGGACCTGAGCCAAGACTGTCACTCACATTTTCTTTGGTGTAACTCCAGCTGCTCATTGTTTACTCAAGGTTTCTGACTTATTCCATCCAAGCGGCAATCACAAATAAACAGAAGCTTCATGGCCCTCTTGGTCTGTTCTTGCTGCTATAACAAAATACCTCAGGCTGGGTAACTGATGATAGGCAAAATCGGTTTATCATTTTTCTGGAGCCTGGGAAGCCCAACACCAAAGTTTCAACATGTTGGGTAGCTGGTGAGGATTTGGTCCCTGCTTCCAAGATGGCATCTTAAATAATGTGTCCCCCACAAGGTGGAAGAACAAAATGGCAAAATTCTGTGGGAAGCCTTTTGTAAACAAAGACATTAATGTCGTTCACAAAGGGGAAGCCCTCATAACCTGAAGTTCCCGTGTCAGAAGATTGTAGCCAAAGAGAATTGTGCGACAGCAAGAATTTTAGAGAGGCACAAGCCATGGCTTGAACTGCAGTATTTCTTCCTCAGGGTTCTGCTAGATATTCATTTCTTCTGTGTACCTTGACAAAAACTGAAGAGAACAACTTAAAGGAGAAAGATTTATTTTTGCATCACAGTTTCACGGGATCCAGTGAATGGTCCCTTGGCCCCAGGGGTGTGGGCAGAATGCCTTGGTGTGGAGTGTTCTTGGAAAAGGCAATTCTTTACCCCAGGGTCAACAAGAAGCAGAGAGAAAGGAAGTACCCGAGAACCTGGTGTGACCTTCAAATTAGTCACACATCCTCCAGCTAGAACATCCCAAACTTTTCAGAATCCTCCAAAATAATGTCATCAGCTGGGAAACCAGGTCTGTGAGCCAATTTACAGACAGACACTGGGTCGTCTGGATCAGAAAACTGGAAGATCCAGCGTCTGGTGGAAGCCCTTCCCGGGTTTGCATTTTCCTTCTTTCTCACGCATCAAGAAAAAAAAAAAAACTATTGAGCCCTGCATCCCTGCATCTCTTCTTGTGCATGTGGATATGTGTGTTCAGGCCAGAGACTAATGTCAGGTCTCCTTCCTCGGCCATTTTCCACCTTTTTTTTGAGACAACATTTCTCTCCAAACCTGGAACGCACTGCTTCAGCTGGACTAGCTGGTCATCAAGTCCCAGAGGTCCTTCTGTCTGTGCCTCCCTGGTGATGAGGTGACAGCTGTGTGCCACCACTCCGGAGATATATATATATCGCTCAGAACCTGCTGACTGTATAGCAAGCTCGTTGCCAACTAAGCCATCTCCCCAGTTACTTGTTACTAAACCCATCCATGAGGGCTCCACCCAGTGACCTAATTATATTTCAAAGGCTGCACTACCAAGTGTTAGGGTATTGAACATTAGGATTCTAGCATGTGGATTTGAGCAATAAGGATGCTCCAACATTCAGTTGTGGTCCCTTGGAATTGAAAAAACAGGAAACACACTAGGGAAATCATTGGCAATCCACAGGGACAGCAGAGAATCCATAAAGGTTTAGGACATGTAACCCATGGCTGTTGGGGGTTGGTCTGATACTTGTATATTGATGCTAGTTACTGGCCCTCGAGATCTGGTTACTGCCTGGATACACCTATCCTTGTTGTGTAAACCTACATGATTGGCTGTTTGCCTGGGCAGGGCAGAATGGGGTAAGTATGACTAAGATTCTTGGGCTTTAAAGGACAGGAGAGTCACAGGAAGAAAAGAAAAAGGAGGATGCTACAATGGATTAGTGGAGAAGAAACCACATGGGCCTGGAGGAAGGACTCCAAGGAAGGCATGGACAGTAACAACACCAAATATGAGCAAGTATTTATGAGATTATAGATGGAAGCTAGCTCAGATGAGGATGTTAAGGGGGATGGCACTGGGTGGGGTTTGGAAAGTGAATGGTGAGGTTACTAAAACAGCGTAGGTAGAAATATCTGCCCTGCCCAAGGTAATAACACCTTACTAAAATCCACCACATGTCTGTGTTTTATTTTAATAATAGTGAGTTATATAAACAGCACCCTCATAATCATAGGCTAAATAATAACAAATAATATATAGTCCAACACTCATTTTTTTTTAATTTACAACAACACATGGCAAAGACAGGAGCCAAGGAAATATGGGGGTCCTTGGATGAGGGTGGTCTAAGACCCAGAAACATCAGCAGCATCCCTGCACCTGCTGGGAGGCAGAAGCTCAGGCCCCGCCCCCACACTCTCCTTCCTCTGTCACCTACCAAAACAAGCCCTCCCTTTGGAAGGAAGCCATCGTCGTCCATCCATCCTCCTCCTTTCTCTGGTCTCTTCCCCTGCTTCCTCTGGCTTCAGCACTACCTTCTACGAATGCGAATGGCATGGAAAGATAGAGACAGATAGTCAAGAGGGGTTGCTAAATAGAGAGTGTCTCATTGACCGGCCCATCACCCAGCAACGATGCCCCATTATGAATATAGCCCCACTGTGTTCTTATGAATCACGACCCTGGGGTAATGCAGCTTTCCTAAATTGACCTGTGTTCCTTTTAAAGTGCTACAGCTACTGTTCCTGTGGTCGGATACCTGGATTCTGTGAGCTGGTGGAGACAAGCATGTCCTGTAGGTATGGTCTGTGTAGTCAGGGTATCTTAGAGTTCAGGCGGGAGGAACTGGTGGTCAGTTGTTCAGGGCACCTGATCCACATTATCACAGGCAGGGCAGCCCTTGGGACCACAATACTACACGTCACATCTTTTGTTTTGTTTGCATCATACATCATTTTCTTTTCATTTGTCCCAAGAAATGCAGAAATGCTCACACCCCAGATCAATAGTTTCTGCAATGAAAATTCTCTACCAACACGCATCCCTCTCAAAAAACATCCCCTTAAAATACAGGTGCATTTTTTCTCTCAGGTTGTGGCACACCGAGTGACTAAGATCAGTCCGCAGTCACAGCTGCACCCCTGTGGATGAGTGGTTGTTAGAGCCTTGTGTATGCTTTGGGGTGGAGCTGGCCCAGCCCACATTCCTTTATGTCTACCCTTCTTAGGGAACTCTTCCTTACATCTAGGCTAACTGATACCTAAGAGGAGCTGGGCTTTTGTGCCGTTCTGCAGCTTAATGATGCACTGCCCAATTAAGCCATGTTCACCTGTCTACCTGCAGAATCTTAACAGCCATCTTCCTCTAACTGATTGTATTCCTGCTTCTTTTGTTTCATAGTTACAATGTCTCTCAAATTTCCCTTCTGCCAAAGGCTTGGCCCCTGAGGCTGTTTCTTATCACTCATTCCTTCTGCTGCAGGCACACTGTACATTCCTCTTCTCTTACTTTTACACAGAGCTTCCTTTTTGTACATAGCCAAGTCCAAAATGCCTGCAGACGCTCTCAGGCTAAAAATTTGGGTGAATAAAATTCCGTTGTGCGCGCACATACACACAAACATATATATACATATATATACATACATATATATAATTACTCCACAAATAAATATATTTGTGGAAGTTGGAGGAAACAATAGGACACACATAACATGAAAGTAGGGAAAAGCTGCTTGGGGTCTAAAGTATACAAGGTAAGGTGAGGGGTGGGGAAGACTAGGGGTTAGGGAAAATAACAAATGACACAGGAAATAGGCAGTGGAAAAGTGGAATGACGGGAGGGGAAGTTTAAATGGGGAGAGGGGTGGGAGGGTAGGGAAGAGGGGTGTATTGGGGGAAGGGTCACTCACACCAAGGATGTTTGGGGAACACCGTATTTTATAAACACACACACACACACACACACAAATTAGATTGCAGTTACCCTACACAGGGGATTTGCTTATCCCAGAAGCTGTGGGTTGCCAAATAAAAAGCTCGGTACCAGGTATGAGCTACCTCCTCTCAATTTTTGAGTCAGAGGTGTCCTGGAGGCCCCTAAAACAATATAGGTTGTTACCATTGCTCTTGATTGCCTGCCACAGCTCAATTGGTAAGAGAATTTATAAAAATTAAAAAAAAATCACACATATTGGTTAGAAAACATGAATAAATCAAATTAGAACTGGAGGGGACACCGGAAGGTAGTGTGAAGACTTTTGGGAAGGGGGGACGTTATCAACAGTCTTACTATGAACCCGGTGAACTGCAATAATGACCAGCATGGCCAGATACACCCAAGGGTGTAATAATGGCACAGATGTTATAGGGGTAACAAATCAGTTTCTGATTGAATTTAAGGCCTGATTCACAGGAGAAAGTGCGTGTCTGGTGTTAAATCTGGCCAAAAAACATTAGTTGGCTCACAGGTCCACGGAGTAAACCTACTGCTATTATTGTGCCAAAGGACATAGGCCCGAACTTCATATTTTTCTACTCTGGATTATCACAGGTCTCACACCTCATGAGAGAAGTAAATTTCTCTGTGCAGTGAATAGTGGTTAAATTGGAAACTCATAACTGGTCCAACTGATGGTTAAATAGACACTCACAGCTGGCCAAGTGTCAGTAGTGTCCTCAGCCATAAATGATATCTCACACCCTTCCCCAAGGCTCGGGGATAATCCATGAAGAGGGTGTGGAAAAACTGTAATAGCCTTTGGGAGGACCGAGTGTTTTGTAGGTCTGATATATAGGACCACTGCACTCATGAACTCCCAGCAGCGTTGGTTGATCAAGCAGTCAATATATTAGCCTGAGCTGGGGCATTCTCTGAACCTGATTAGTTTGTGAGTGTCTGAATTAGCCCCCATCCACCACACAAAGAAAGTTACTCATCCCATGAGATTTGAGAGCCATGCTAATCTGCAGTACAGAGGTCTGAATTTACAGGGCACTTTGGTGGTAGGTCCATCTAGAGCTCCCAACCATGGGCCCCAGGTGCACACGGACAGTCAATGGTTTCTGGAAGAGAGAGAGAGACAGTTTTTGAAGGGTACAGATTCTAGTAAGCCCATCACACTCCAAGAGATTGATCCACACCCAAGGGTATATGGGCAGCACAAATTGACCCAATGGGGGTTATATTTTAAACAAAAGAGGATATAAAGTCGCAGAGGTACAAACTCTGGAGAAGTTAGGAGAAGTGCCTGTGAATATTATTAAAATACATTATGTGAAATTCTCAAAAAATAATAAAAATATTTTTAAAATAAAAAAATACCATAATTAAACCTAATACTTTGGATGCTAGATTTAAAATAAATGAAAACCTAAAATGAGACTTTACTAATATTGTAAAATTAGCTTAATTAAGAACAGTGTTCTTAGGGACAGCAGGATTGTTCAGTGGGGAAAGGTACTTGTTGCCACGCATAACAATGTGAGTTTGATCCTCAGGACCCACAAGGTGGAAGGCGTGAACTGAGTTCCATGTTCTCTGACCACCATGTGCACATACACACACATACACACACACAACTAAATGAATATTACTTTCAGCTGTAAGTTTAATTTTAATCACATCTCTCTCATGCATAATTCTCTTTGTTCTTTTTTAAATTAAAGGATTAAATAAATACTTTTTAAAAATAATAAAGCCCTTTCTCCAGCTTCTATGGTGTTCCTTTGGCCACAATGACAGTCCTATAATCCCAAGGCTCCTACCAGACACTAACTGTCTAGATGTTACTTCCTAAGAGTCAAGAAGCCTCTCTCTCTTGTAAGTTGGACAGGCTTTAATGAACAGTTTTATTGGTCGAGTTTATCTGTAAAAGACTAGATTGTAGAAAATTAATTTATTGTTTTTTATTTTAATGTGTATAGATGTTTTGCCTGCATGTATGTATGTGCACCACTTAGGTGCCTAGTGCCTAAGGAGGCCAGAAGAGGGCATCAGATCCTCTAGGACTGGAGTTACAACTGGTTGTAAGTTGCTGTGTGGGTGCTGGGAATTGAACTTGGGTCCTCTGGAAGGGCAACCAGTGGTCTTAACTGCTGAGCCTTGCAGATCCCCCAAATGAATTTCTTTTCAAGATTTTACTTTGACAATAAGGATCATATCAGAAATAGGGTAACCAAAGAAATCTTACTTGAAATTAGTGTATCTCTTGTTCCCTCAATTCACAAAATGAGAAACTGACTCTACCACTTGGGTTCATGGCTAAGAAGTACAGACAGACTTTATCATGTCTCTCCTCCCATCAAGGTTGATGAATAGAGATGCTATAGTCCTTATCAGCTGAGAATTGCTGTATTCGTATGGGCTCTACATTACAGGCTCAGGGTCCTGGAGGCCTCTGAAGGCAGAGATTTTATGTTCAACAGCCATTCTTCCGGGCCAGCAAGTAACATTGGTTTATCTCCATGTGTATTAATTCAATATACACAGGACAAGTGCTGGGTAATCATAACCTGTTACCACAGAGGTAAGTATTCATATTTATCAACATTTCCCCGCCCCAGCTTTCCTCTCTTCTCTCCCTATCTTCCCTTCTCAAGCACCACACCTCCATGAGCTTCTCAACAGAGAGTTCCAAACCAGCTTTGGCTACTAAAGATTGGCAATATGCCTTTATTTTCTTGAACTACTTCAGCTCAAGCCAAACTTTAAAGGAGAAAAAAAACCCTCCCCAAATTGTCCCCACCAATTAATAAGCAGCTGAGCTTATCCAACCAGTTAAATTGTACTTTCTGTTATGGTAGGGGACATGTTCTGGGAATGTTTGATAACAAAAATCAGAACTGGATCTTTAGTCCAAAATCTTACCTTAGAAACAAGCAAAATTCAGTGTGCTTTGTGTGCTAGTGCATCATTTTGCATGTATCTATTATGTCGGGTGGGGGTGCATTCCACGGTGCCCATATGGAGGTCAAAGGGTAAGTTTCCAGAGCATTTTTCTCTTCCCAATGTGTGGGTTCTGGGAATAGAATTCAGATCTTCAGGCGTAGTGGCAATAATGATCACTTTTTATTCCCATAAACATCTGCAGCTGAGTAAATACAAGGGAAAAAAAGTTTTCTGTAGATCACAGTTGGGGAGGCTGAAAGTCCAAAGAACCCAGTGAGGCGCCCATGGCCTGAGATCACATCACCAGACTGGAAGCTAAAGTGAGTGGAGTCCCTCAGTCCCTAGAAGGCATGCCCCCATTGACCTAAGCAGCCCCTAATGTGCCATAGTATAAAATAAGACTCCAACACACAAGCCCTTGGGGGACAAAACATAGCCAAACCATAAACACTTCTGTCCCCTGTACATGCTTCAGGAACAGAAACACAAGGTCATTTGCAGTTCTCCTTGGGTCTCAGTTTCTTAGTAAAGAAACAGTGACAGAATATCATAAATATAATACCCCGTCATTCAACACACATTCATGTTGAAGCATGGACAGCATAAAATTGCTGGAAAAACAGGACCCCTGGCTACCAAAAAAAGTGATTTGCTGAACCTGACTCTCATCTGTCCCTGGAGAACTTATTAAAAATACGTATTTCTACTGGGCATGGTGATACATGCCTTTAATCCCAGCACTTGAGTGGCTGAGATAAGAGAGTCATAAATTCAAAAGACAAACAATGATTGATCCAGAGAGAGAGGTGAGGAGTGGGAATGAATCCTGCTGCTCACCTGAGATTAAAAGATACAAGTTGTGGTGGAATGAAAATGACTCCATGGGCTCTTATATTTACATGCATGTTCTGCAGTTGGTGGAAATGTTTGGGAAGAATTAGTAGGTGTGGCCTTGTAGGAGGAGGTGTATCTGTGGGGTGCATTTTGAGATTTAAAAATCTCATGCTATTCTCGGTTAGCTAGTCTCTCTCTCTCTCTCTCTCTCTCTCTCTCTCTCTCTCTCTCTCTCTCTCTCTCTCTCTCTCTCTCAGGTTGCTGTCTCAACATGTAAGCTCTCAACTCTTGACCTGGTGTCATGCCTGCCTGTCTGCTGCTCCACTCCCTGTCATGATGGTCAAGGATTCTTACCCCTCCGAAACTGTAAGCAAGCCCCCAATGAGACCTTTCTTCTACATGTTGCCTTGGTTCTGATGTCTCTTCACAGCAATAGAAAAGTAACTATCATACCGGTGAATTCTGTCAAAACAGGTTTTGACAATCACTACCAGGAGAATGGGATGATAAGGAAAGAAGTCACTCAGAACATCAGGATGGGACTTCCAGTAGGACTTTGTATGAGATTCTGTGAGAAAATGCAGGCTTATCACTCAGGGTTCTTCCAGGGGAAGAACACCTGTCCTAACATGAAGGAATATAGCCTAAGGAACATCTTATAAGGCATAGAGTTGATTTTTTAAAAAGAGTTGCTAAGAGGAGAGAAGGAAACATCCCTTTGGGATGGAGTCCATCCCAAAAGGATCACGGCAGCGAGGCAAGGAGCCCGAGTTACTAAAACTCTAAAGTTCAGAAGAGGTGAGGCAAGACAGCTGGTTGCTGATGCTGAAGTCTCTCACGAGACTGGGTCATCCATGAGTTCAGAAAACAAAACACCATTGACCGGCTCTGGAAGGAGGGATCTTCTTAAGATAGGAACAGGAAACCAACAGGAAGAGGTTAAGTCTCCCTCTCCTGTTGCAGCCGCCCTCTCACAGGGGAAGCCTCCGCTGTGGACCGAGCCTGTCAGTGAGTAGAGAATGTGCCTCACAGTAGAAATATAATTGACAGCGTCTCAGGCACAGCATCGTCAAGACAAGGACAGAGGGTTGCCTTTGCAGCCAAGACCCATCCATTTAATAGGTGGCCAGTGTGTGAAAAAAAAAAAAGAGAGGGAGTTTTTCACAACTACTTTACAAAAGAAGTTTATTCTGTCACCATACTCCTATGAAGATGAAGCTCAGACAGATCAAGTGACTTGTGAAAAGTCACCCAGCAGCTGATGGACCTGGATGAGCCAGCATTTACTCTGAGTAGGCCCCAGCCCTCACAGAGCACATGAATGAGGATGTTACCTTCCTTTCTCCACTCATATTTTTTTTCCTGGATTTGGCTTCTACCCCATTTTGGACCCCCAGAGGGGATGCCCCAGATGTAATTTAGTTATGCTGGAGATAAGGTTTGCCATCTCTGAATATTCTGAAACACGGCAGGGCCTGCATGTAACTGAGGTGTGGTGTCACTGACGACGGTCTTCCCCGGATGGATGAGGGAGTGGTTTACAGCTCCAAAATTTGAGTCATAGCCTCGGGAGCACATGAGAGAGTTTCCCAGCCATCTCTCCATCGGGGTTCCAGACCTATTCTGTGAGGCTAAGGAGCCAATGAATACTGAGGGGGTGGGTAGGGAAATGTCCACAGATCGTAATAAGGCAGGCTGGACATCTGTGGTGAAGATCGCCACCAGGCAATATACTTGCTGTCCATGCAGAAGGGTGAAAGCCAAGTGGAGGGAGCAGGTGCAACCCCTGAACGTGGGAAAGAAAGGAACCCATTCAAATGACATCTCGGGCGCTTCATCCATACTTCCACCACTTAGAGTGACACCCCCACCTCCACCCCACGGCCTCCTGAATCCCACAGTTTTCTCCCCTTCAGGAACACAAGTTTTCAGTCCTTCTCCCTCAGCCACATGCTACTCCAGGCTTTCTTCTCAAGAAGCTTCGGAGTCACCCAATCGTCCTTACCTCTCCTCTAGTCTGCTCTGGCCTCTGCTCCACTCCCCTGCAAAAGCAGCTTTCATAAGAGTGACATACACCTGCTCCCAGCCAACTCCTGGCGCTAATGACTATGGCTTCCATTTTGAAATACTCTCTTCTATTGGCTTCTCAGACTTCAACATGAATCTAGGTCCACTATACCTGGGCTCTGCAATGGGTGAAAGTAGTTCAACTTCTAGAAACAGAAACCAGTTCCTAGAAACAGGGTAAAATTATCAGAAGGCCTTTGGACTAGCCAGTGGCATGATGTTGATCCTACCAAATTGTCCAGTTCTCCATCCACACTCTTTCTAATAGGACCCCTTTGTTCCTGCTGTTGCTTTGGCCATCAAGAATAGTACTGTACAAAGTTTTTCAAAAGGATTGCCTTAGCCTCCATCCCTCCCTCTCTCCCTCCCCCTTTCCCTCCTTTTCTCCCTTCATGCCTATAAATCTAGTGAAAGATAAGGCCCAGTGAACAGAGCAGAGTTTTCCTTGATGTCCTAACTGATACCACCCTAGACCAGCTGATCCACTTCCCAGATGGCCAACTAGGCAGGTGAGACCAGCAGAACTGTTTGGTTGAGTCTTCATCTAACTGCAGATTCCTGGGTTTGAAAAGATTAGTGATCCATAGACTCATGAGAAACATGCTTAATGTTTCAAGGCAGGGTGCTGCAATTATTTGTTGCCCAAAACTCTGTGATGATAAACAAACTGATCTAATGTATTAAAGACAGAGTTAGGATCCATGCCACCATACATAGGAAAAGGCAGCATTGGGGACCCATGCGGTAGGAAGTTATGAGCAGGAGCAATTCTAAAGATGGAGCAGTTCTAACCTCCTTTTGCTTTTCTGTTTTCTCCTCTGTCCCTGTGGAGTTCCTCAACCATTTGTCTCAACCATTTAGAGCCCAGAGAAAGAATATGATTGGCCCATTATGGGACTTCAACTCACCTCTAGCAATCACCTTGATCGTGATTGACAGCTACACCAAAATCATACACCATGGGCTCCGGTAGTTCTTAAAGAGATACAGAGGTAGAACAGCCTCAAAATGAAACATGATTCCTGGCAGACATGAGGAACAGAATCTTCTACTAGCTCTGGATCTTCCTTCAGGTTTTATAGCGTACATTTGTCCGTGAGCCAGGACACAAGGAGTGTTGGCTGCGGTTGGGTGACAGATTGAGCCTCCAAAAGATTCTCCAACAATTGGAATTGCAGCCCAAAGCTAGCAAGATGAAATTAAATATGGATTAATGTGAAGGCCTGCACTTGTGTTCAGAGGAAGTAACAGCTGGTGGGGGATGAGATAAGGATGTTGACGTTTAATGGTAGTTTATGTGGAAAGATTAGAAGCTCAGACTGTGCCAAGAGTGAGAAGATGTCAAAGGTGGTAGACAGATGCTGCTGGGCTACAGCGAGGGCTAAGGAATGCTTCGACCTTCCTGGCCTCCCACTCAGCTCTATGTGGCCACTCCCTCACACTGATAGCCTAAAACTACCGAGTGCCTAGCACACACCAGACAAGCTTGCATCATCTGTTCGTCTCAGTTCACTAACTCACACACACACACAATGCTGTTATTCCCATCTTCCAGGTGACGAAAGCAAAGCAAGGGGAGGTTAAAGAACTTGCTCAAGGACACACAGCTTTGGTGGAGCCTTGGAACCCAAGCTGAATGACTGCACATCTTATGCTCATAGCCCCTAATACCCAGGAAGTGTGGCAAAAGGAACAAGGGAAGACAGAAGGGAAGGGCACTTGGTTTGCTCCACAAATTTATGGGCATTTCCATCCTGGAAGGTATTGGAGTCGCCATTTCAAATATGAGACTTCATGGGAATGAGGAGGGCACGCTGGGACAATAACTGAAGAAATGTGGTCCCCCTGTATCCGTCCACATAAGAGTGAGGCGTGAGGAGAAAATCTCTTCTGCTTAGCTGCTGGAGCTGGCGCTGAAGCAGTGGGTAAGTTGACAGCAGCACAGCTTCATCTCAGAGTTCTGAAGCTCCTCTGATGTGCACTGCTCTTGCACTAAACCTCAGAACACAAATACGATTTCGTTTGCTAGGTTTTTATTATGTGATAAGAACTTCTCAGTCGTGTCAAAGAAAGGCGTTTTTGTAATAAAAACCACAAGACCGGTTGCTATTAAGTCGCTTACTCACTACTAATCACTGCACAATTTTGAGGAAGAGGCGCAACAGCACCCCTGCCTAATCAACCACGGCCTGCGGCACAGAGAGGCCAAGAAAGCTCCCAAGGTCACACAGCTAGGAAGAGGCAGGAACAAAGCGCGAATCGGATTGCCCAACCCCGAACAAGCGTGACCACCCTGCTGTAAGGCTGCAGGTCTCCTGGGGCAGCAGGGAGTCATGGTGAAGGCATCTAGACATTAGAAAGCCAGCATCTCCCCCGCCCCGCCCCCCGCGCCCCCTACGGAGCAGACTAAAATGAAATCAAAGTCTCCTCCCACCCCTGTTACCTAAAGCCCAGGGGCACAGTGTTCAATTCTGGAAGGATACCCGCGGACAAAACCAGGCCCGCTCTGTGGGGGCATTGCGGGGGATCCCGCCCTGACTTGGGCTCTGGCTGTGCGGCCAGGCTGTTCCACTCAGCAGGCTCCCCGCCCTGCTGGGCCTGGCTCAATGTGTTTTATTAAAAGGCAGCGTTTATCCTGCCTGCTCCTGGCAGGGCTGCGGCTGCAGTTTATTAGGACATCATTTGGAGTGTAAATTGTTGCCGGTTTATAAAAAGGCTCTCGCAGAGCTGCTCCGCCGGGATGGCCCCGATCCGAAGCTTGGGGCAGACAGGCTTTAACTAGATCATTGATTTCCCTAGGAAGCAGCAGCAGGCAGGAGCCTCGCCCAGCTGCTCAGCTCCCTTACACCCGGTTCCTGGAGGGCAAAGTGGCAAGGTTCCTTCCAGCTGCCTCCAGAGCGCGCATGCGCCTACTGCATCCCAGATGCCCAAAGTAGGGTGGGACTCTTATCTGGCTCCGGGGACTTTTGAAAGCAGCTGCTGGGGACCTCTGCTTCACCCTCAGTAAATGAGGGCCAGCCAGGCAGATGTGCAGGTGATCCTGGGTTTCGATGCTAGATTCAGGAAAGAAAAATGAGGACCAGGTTTTGACAACAGGGCTCAGCGAATAAAGCAGCTTGCCAAGCCTGACAAACCTCGGTTCTAAGCCTGGGACACAGGTGGTGTAATGTGGTGGAGAGAACGGACCCCTGCAACACACACACAGGCACACAGGCACCTCGCATCCACACAAGCACAGAATGAATGTGAAGTTCAGATTGACAAGGACTCACTCTTTGGAAAAGTGTGCAGCACGTTGATCTGAAGTTTACAGCCGTCTACAGCCATACTACCCTGAATGCGCCCGATCTAGTCTAAAGTTTAAAGATAGCTGCCTTCCCCATCCCTAAGTCTCTCCCGCGTGAAATCCCTGATGCTGTTTTGAAATTTAGTGTGCACGGTAATGGGTCTGTTCCGTTGCGGCATTTTCATTCACATTACATTCTACTTCTTTCCACTGTGCACCCTGCCACCCTGCTGTGCTCCTGCCCTCTAGAGCTGGTTCTGTTCCTTCCCTGAGATACCACACAACTCTAGCTGATGTCACATAAATCTATGTCCTCTAACCATCCCACAAACCGTGATTTCTTCCTCCCCTCTTACGAACTGCCGTCGAGTTTCAGGATGTCCTGTGTGTGTGTGTGTGTGTGTCTGTGATTTTAAATCTAGTTTCCAAATACATCTGAAAACATGCAGCGTTTTCTGAGTCTGGCCTATTTCACATAACAAAATGACTTACGTTGAACACATTTTCAAGTATTTATTATAACCATTTATAATGTCTTCTATTGAAAGCTATTTAGTTCCTTAGCCCATTTATTTCTTGGATTTGTTATTTTTATGCTTAAAATTTGCAGTTCTTTATATATTCATGGTAATAATCCCCAGATTGAATTGTAATTGGCAAAGATACTTTTCTTTTTCTCATTTTGCAGGCTGTCTCTCCATTCTGGTGATTGTTTCTGTCCAGCTCGGAAGCTTTTTTATTGCACATAATTTCAGCTGTCGGTTCTTGGGATTGTTTCCTGTGTCAACAGAGTCTTTTCTGAAATGTCCTGTTTATGGTTGTATCACAAAGTGCCCCCCCCGGGCAGTTCCAGGAGTTCAGGTGTCACATATAGGTCCTGGATCCATTTTGAATTGTCTTGTTCAGAGTGAAAGATGTGGATCTAGTTTCATTCTTCTATGCATGCAAATCCAGCTTTCTCGGCATAATTGTTAAAGACGCCTTCTTTTCTGCCAATGTATGACACCTTTGTCAAAACTTCAGTAGCTGTAGCTGGGTTTATTTCTGGGCCTTCTGGTCTATTCCATTGTTTTACATATCTGTATGCTGGTTTTGCTACTATGCTTCTGTAATAGCACCTGATATCAAGCATTGTGTTACCTTGCTTTTTTTTTTCTAATTGCTCTTTCAAATTGGTCATTTGGAGTGTTCATGTTTCTTATGAATTTTAAGATTTTTTTTCTTAGATCTGTAAAACAATTTTGTCAGGATTTTTGTTGGGGTGTGAATCTGTTCTTGATGCTGTGGCCATTTTCAGAACATGAATCCTGCCAATCCCAAGTGTCAAAGGTCTTTCTATCTAGTCATGGCTTCTCTAGTTTCCAACATAAATTTTCATTGTAGATATCTGCAGGTTCCTCCTGGCTCAGGTGGTGGTGGTGTTTGTTGTGTGAGGGATATTGTGAATGACATTCCCACCAGTTTCTTTCCCAGTAAGTGTGCTGCTGGTATATGAAAATGATGCTCACTGTGTGTGGTGATTTTGCACCTTGCTCAAACATGTCGCTAAAAGAATGTACCAGGTCTTTCTGGCAGAGCATTCAGGGTCTTTTAAGTATAGAATCAAGCTGTCTGCAAATAGGGTAGTTTGACTTACTGCTTTCTTATTTGTAGCACTTTATTTCTTTCTCTTGTCATATTGCTGTAGCTAAGACTTGAATCACTCCATTGAGTAACAGTGGAGAAAGGGGACACCATTTTCTCATGCTAGATTTTGGAAGAAATATTTTCAGTTTTTCCTCATTCAGTAAAATGTTGGCTTTAGGTTTTAACTCATTGAGATAAGTTCCTTCTATTCTATACTTCAGGGTTTTTATGAAGAAGGAATGTTGAAGTTTGCCAAGGTCCTTTTCTGTACCAGTTGATGTGACCACGTGCATTGTCTTTATTTTGTTGTGTGCTGAATTACACATACTGGCTTGCCTATGTTAAATCAACCTTGCTTCCATGGAATGAAACCAATTTACTTGATGTGTTCTTGAATTCAATTTTATTAAGAAATTTTATGTCTGTGCTCATCGTGGCAGCTGGTTTAGAGCTTTGTTTCTTTGTGTCCTTGTCCAGCCTTTCATCTGCTGAGCCTGATGGTGTCCTTTCCCCCTCTATGTCAGGGAACAGTCTAAGGACATGAATGTTGGATGAGATTTGGCAATGAATCCACCCAGTCCTGCATTTTTCACTGGGAGACATTTCTGCTTCGAGCTCATTGGTTTTCATGGATGATCAAGTTAAGTTGTTAGTCTATTGATTTAATTTTGGTAGGCCCATATGTACCTAGGAATTTGTTCATTTCTTCCATATATTTTCCAATTTCTGTTAATACTGGTTTTTTTTAAGTACTCTCTAATGATCCTCCGGATTTCGTTGGAATTTGTAGTAAGCTGCCATTTCTCATTCCTAATTTTATTAATTTGGATTGCCCGTGCCTCTTTCTTTTAGTTAGTCTGGTTGTGGATTTGACAGTCTAGTTAATTGTTTTCAAAGAACCGATACTTTCTTGGATTGTGAGCATTGCTCTTTTAATCTCCCTCATTAACCTTCTGTCTTGCAAGAACAGCAATAATAACCTATATTATTTCTTGCCATCTATTACTGCTTTGAGGTTTGGGTTGTTATTGTTTTACTAAGACCTTTAGATGCATCATTGGGCTGCTTTTTGAAATCTTCATATATTTTAAAGCACTCATAGCTATAATTTTTCATCTTAGGATTGTATCCCAAAGGTTCTGATAAGTTGAATTCAATTTTCATCTGATTCTAGGAATTTTTAAATTTCCTTCATGATTCTTTAAATGACTCAATGGTCATTAAAGGGTCAATTGATTGGTCTCCATGTATTTATGTAGTTCTGTATGTTTGACTGGGCTTTTGTTTGGTTGGGTTTTTTGGTCTGTTTGTTCCGTTTGCTATTGATTTCTATGGTTACTGCACTATGAGTGGATACGATACAAGAAATTACCTTGATGCTTTCATATTTGGTACAGCTTGACTTGTGTCCTCGCATTGTAGGCAGTCTACTTTAGAGAAGGTTCTGTGGGCTGCTGAGAAGAAAGTGTCCTCTAGTGGTTGGGAGATTCTGTGGCAATATATTAGGTCCATTTTGATTTATAACATAATTTAACTCTAAAGATTCTTGGTTGATTTTTTTAATCTGGATGACCTATATAAGTAAAAGTGGTATACTGAGATCACTACTACTACTGAATCAGGGCTTTTTTGATGTTTTATGTCCATCAGTGTTCACTTTATGAAATCTGGAGCCCCAACAATCGATGTGCAGATATTTACAATTGTTATATCTTCTTGATGAAATGTTGTGTCAGTATGTAATGGCCTTCTTTATCTCTTCAGAGGTTGTCTTGAAGTCTGCTTTATCAGACATCAGAATAATGGCGCCAGCTTTCTTTCAGTTTCCATTTGCTTAATAAACTGAATAGATTGTTTCCCATCCTTTGGTAGAAAGTCGGTGATTGTCTTTACCAGTGAGATCTGTTTCTTGGAAACAACACCTCATTAGATCTAGGTTTTAATCCAGTCAGTTGATATCATTTTATGAATGAGTTGAGATCATTTACATATAAGGTTATTGTTAAGAAATGTTTCCTAATCCCTGTAATTGTGTTGGTGATTTTTTCTTGTTGGGTGGATTATTGTTTGTTTTTTGTTTCCTATCAGAACTAGGAATTTGTTAGTGTTCTTTGACATGATGGAACATAGTCTAGCTTTCCTGTATACATCTATTCCTCTCATGAGATTTATTCTTTCCTATGCCCTCAGGATTTAGCTATTCTTCCTCCTCTGAATATAGTACATATAGTATTCCTTTAAGCATCTTCTTACAGTGCTTCTACAGAGGTCATAAGCTGCCACAGTTTATGATTACCTCAAAATAGCCTTATTGTCCCATCAATTTAAAATTTTAAAAGGTAATTTTTCTGTGTGCCACAGATATCACTTGGTGGCTAAGAGTATATGCTCTTCTGTCTTTTTTAATTTCTAATGAGAAATCTTGTGTTATTCTAGACTTGATCTTAGCCCAAAAGCTGAAAAGGAATGATGGTGGTTTGAATTAAAATAGTCCCCATGGGCTCATATGTTTGACTGCTTGGTCCAGTTGGTGGAACTATTTGGGAAGGATTATGAGGTGTGGCCTTGTTGGAAGAGGTGTGTCATAGGGGACAGGCTTTGAGGCCTCAAAAGACTGGAGCTTTTCCCAGTGCAATTTTAACTTGTAGTCACTGACTTCTCTATTTCCAACATTTCTATTTGATTTCTTTTTTCTCAGAATCTTGATTTCTGTGATGAGGGTTTTTTTTGTTTTGTTTTGTTTTGTTTTTTCTTTCAAGCTGATTTTACCATTCTAGATAGTCTGGCACAGAGTATGAATATAAGATATTGATTGCTACAATCATAGTGCTGTGTGACAAACCACCAGAAGCTTATTGATTTATTCCAATAATATTTTTGCTCAAGCTACAAGCAATGGGAGTTCAAGCTATAGATGATTCTGGAAGCTGCTTCTGGTTCCAGGACATGATTGTGTTTGGTTCTGACCAAGAGTATTTGTACTAGGATCCAAAAAACAGCCATGATGAACAAAGTTCTTTACATTGTAAATCATAGAAGCTGATGGAGTGGGATCCAATGATGTAATTAATATAAGGCCTTGTTAGCTATAAGACCTGTGCTTATGTCTAACAAGTACAACACCAGTGAAGAAGGAAAATATGATCTCCTAGAAGTATATATGGATAAAAGATAGCCTCTAATATCACAAAATATATGTGTTTGGTGACTGAACCAAGAAGAGCCAGGCAAGCAGTCTATTCCCTCCTGCCCCTGTGGAGGATGTTTTTCTTCATCATCGTCATTGTCATCACCATCATCATTATTATTGGTTTTTTGAGACAGGGTTTCCCTTGGCTGTCCTGGACTCTTTGTAGACCAAACTGGCCTCAAACTCACAAAGATTCCCTGAGCGCTAGGATCACAGGCATGTGCCACTGCACCAGACTTCTTCATTATTTTGTAACTCTACTCCTGGACCTCTTTTTCTTTAGACTCTGTAAACATGTTCATTTCACTTTCAAGGGAAAAAAGAATGAAAAGTGGAGGAGAAAAAAAAAGGAGAAGGAAAGAGGAAAAAAGAAGCTAAACTCAAACACCAAACTATAGTCTTGGGGTATGGCTAACTGGGGGGAGTACCTTCCAGGCATGTACAAAGCCCTGGGCTTGATCCCCAATACCTCCATCAAAAAAATGCCCTTTACCTTACTTCCTCGTTGCCTTTTCTTTCAACTCCAATATATCTTCTTTAAAGATGTGCGATCTGAAGTATCAAGAAGCTGCACATCCAGGAGTGGAAAGATGGCTCAGTGGTTAGGAACACATGCTGTTCTCCCACAGGACCCGAGTATGGTTTCCCAGAACCCATGTTAGGCAGCTCACAACTGTCTGAAACTTTAGTTCCATGGATTCTTACACACTCTCTGGCCTCCACAGGTAACATGCAAACACACATACACGTGAATTTAATTTGAAGGAGGAGGAGCAAGAGAAGAAGAGGAGCAGGAGGAGGAGGAGGAGGAGGTTGGACATTCCACCCACCAGATGGGTAAAATGAAGAGTTTGCCAGAGTGAGGCATTCTAAGGGTGTGGAGTCAGCACACACACATTCCCAGTGAGGATGTAGCCTCTGCAGAGAGAAGTCTGGAAATAACTACAAGAATTTAAGATGCACTTCCCACTGAGTCAGCAATTCTACTTCCAGGAATTTATCCAACAAACATCTTTGCACATTTCTTTGGGAAAAACGTATTGGAGAATAACAACCATCACAACAGTGTTTGCAAGAATAAAAAGCTGTCCATAAGTATGATACAGCCACTCATAAAACACGATAGGCATTGAAAGAATGAAGCTGGTCTGTATTTTATGACTTAGAAATGTCTCCCAGATATATTAAGTTGGGGAGATGTTGAGTAGCGTGAAGGATATGCTCTCCTGGGTGCGTATGTATGTGTGTGTATGTGCGTGTGTGTGTGTGTCTAAAACATCTCTGTAAGAATATATTAGAAACTGCTTTCTCTGGGCACAGTCTCAAGTATACTGCTTGCAGATCCCTGACTGTGAGTTCGCATTCCCAGTAGACCAAAACTACCCCTGAGACACTTACTAACTTACTGACTCTGTAAAGAGCTAAAATTACATTTTAAATAGCCCACTTTTTGGAGCCCGTGATCTTCCACTGTGAAAAATTGTTCTTCCTCTAAAGTGACCACTACTGTACTCCAATTGCTATTCCCCAGGTTGCACCAGGAATGGCACAAAGGCAATTAATCAATTAGGCTCTTTTTCTTCAAATCAATCCCCTTCAAGTGGTGCCTGACCCAGACCACCTGACATTTCCATAACCCACTTGCCACCTCACGCGTGCCAAATGACTTCTTGTTGTCCCAAACTTGGAGATTTTAATCTCGTGTATTAAGCCAGCAGGGCCCAGTAATTCCCTGAATGCATTTTTATTGACTTTGTAAATCAGACTTGCCCACGTCAGGGACCATGACCGGGAAGGAGGTGTTTGTCTGTGAAATTGGCTGGACACACACCATTGGCTGTGATGATAACCAGTGATTTGTGGGGACAGAGAGATGAGCTGCATGCACTAAGCAGATTAAAATATAACAAAACAAAAAGGTTCCATTACCAAGAATGCCACCAAAGAGCATCAGGATGTTTGTGATACAGGACAGAAAACCAAACTGACTCCACATCTGGAATGAAGTCCTGGACCAGTGCTTCCTCCTTGATTAGCCAAAGAGAAGTTGGGGAGATGCTGACACAGGTAAAGCCATAGTTCCCCTGAAGCCCTTTGGCCAAAGTCAGAAGTTGTTTGTCTCTTGCTTCCGTCAGCCCCCGTGAACAAGGTTGTACATAACTCCATGAATCTCTGCAGGAGTCACTTATGAAATAGGTAATTTTAAAATGGTCTCTTCCCGCTGACAATGGACAGTGGCCTGACCCCTGGCATGACTTCCTCTTTCGTTAACCTCCTTCTCACTTCATCCTCTGGGCCTATGCACCTGCTGCTGTTCTTGCTTCTGGAAATGTTCTTCATCCCGATAACCACAAGGCTGGATTATTCACTTCACCCAGGACTCTGGAGAGATGCCCAACGCTGTCCTGAGCTGGACATGGTAGTGTGTGCCTGTGGTCCTAGCACACAGGAGAAAGAGCAGGAGAAGGGAAAGGAGGAAGAAAATCAACAACAGTCACTCGATCTGAAATAAAAGTGACCCTTCCTCCCCATCTCTCTACTTCTTCTCTTTATCCATAGGATTTGTGCGAAGCGGCGTCATAGCAGGGATTCTATGCTTGTCTGTTTTAGGCCCTGCCCTCCAGAGAACAAGTGTTTTTGCCTGTTCTGGTTGTTGCTGAGTGCTCAGTGCCTAGAACACTCACTGCACAAATGTTTGATGCATGAGTGAATGCTGTATCTGAATTGTTGTTCTTTTCTCTTCACCTCCGTGGCTTCATTCATTCATGTATTTGTCCAACAAACGTTTGCAGAGGGACTGCCAGAAGCCAGGCATATGCTGAGGGCTGGGTCTCAACAGGATCATGTGATGGTAAGTATAATATGCCAGTGTTCTCTGCAGGTTTCGGCGCAATTTGACATCGATTCAGTTACTGGGAAGAATTGTGTGTGTGTGTGTTAGCCATGATAGACAAGAAGACAGGTGTCCTGGATATGGTGGCGAGACAATTACTCAAAATCCCTTACCCTCCTTCTGTGGGACTTTCTTCCTGCATTGCATCCTGAGTCTTACACCATCACAGCTTCCCGCCTGTCAAAGTCAGAGGCTTCTGGCCGGCCATCACTACTAGATCCCGGCTTCTTGGACACACAGAGGTTTGGGGGTTTTGCATGCATTTCCCAGCATCCCTTGCAGGTTGTATGAGCATGTGACTAGTTTCTGCCCAAATGGGATGTGAGCTTATGCAGTATGTAGGTTTCCCAGTAGTCAGACCTGCTTTGTCCAATGGAAATAGTCTGTGAGCCCCACAGCTCACACAGAATTTCTAGTGATCATGTTTTGTACGTAAAAAAAGAAACAAATTAAAGTTTTTAAATATATTTAAACAGGGATATTATAGACTGGATCACACAGTCTCGGGGGCAGTCTCAGGAGGAACCGTGTGCCGTTTTCACTGAACTGCACCCTGCGAGCTCACACTGCACCCGGGTTCTGCTTCAACCCGCAGGTGTGCTGCAGGCTCAGACTGATCATCGGAACGACCCCAGACTGAGTGGATTGGGGGACCGTTTTGACCAGTCCGCACACTGCGGAGCGCGCGCCGAACGCTTCCGTCAGCAAAAACTCAGTCAGTGTGTGAGTCCGCCGGCGGGTCTGGGAGGAACCCGAGTTCTGCCTCAACCCACGGGTGTGTGGTGGGCATGAACCGATCGCCGGAATCGCCACAGACTGAGTGGATTGGGGGACCGTTTTGACCAGTCCACACACTGCGGGGGCGCGCGCCGCCGAACGCTTCCGCCAGTAAAAACTCTGTCAGTGTGTGAGTCCACCGGTGGATCTGGGAGGAACCCAAGTTCTGTCTCAACCCACGGCTGAGAGGATCCTGGGACCATCTTGACCAGACCGCACACTGAGGGCGAAAGCTGCACGCATCCACCAGCAAAAACCCCAGTTCGGGTGTCTGTCCACGGGCCAGACAGAGAAGGCCTCCGGCACCATTTCAGACAGCCCTGCATACAGCAGATGCACACCAACCCAAACCCACTGTGTGTGCCCCA
>CM053758.1:17148732-17210528 GCA_028658305.1 Pachyuromys duprasi
GTCCTCCCCTGTTGGTGGACTTGGAGGGGGCGGGGAGGAGGGAGATGAGGGAGGGAGTGGGAAGGTGGGAGGGAATGAGGGAGGGGGCTACGCCTGGGATTCAAAGTACCTAACCTGTGATTGAGATAAAAAGAAATAAATTAAATATATATATATATATATATATATATATATATATATTTAAACAGTTGTTATTGTTCTCATGGATGTAGCAAAATACCAGACAAAAAGCAACTTTAGGGAAAGTGGGGTTTATCTGGGCTCTTGGTTTGAAGAGGTACAGTCTGTTGTGGTGGGAAGGCATGGTGGCTAGAGACTGAGGCACTGGTCGCTTTGCATACACAGTCAGGAGACAGCAATGAGATAGTGTGGCTGGTTTAAAACATCAAGATCTGCCCTGAGTGGCCCAGTTTTCCCAAGACTCCACCCATTAAAAGTCTCACAACTTTTCAAAAGAGCACCCCTAGACAGTGTTTCAACAGCCTACGGGGAAACCTTTAACATTCAAACAACAACAAAAAATATTGTCAGAGAGCCTTTGTTTCAACGTGTAATCACCATGCGAGCATTAATACATCCTACTATCTTGGGTCCTCAGACTGCCGTAATAAAGCTGAATTTCCCTCAGAAACAGCAGATCTGTGTTTTGATTTCATAGCTAAAACATCATCTTCAGCATATCCAGGCTGCTCAAACACACAAGCTTTCCGATAACTAAGTAGAGTTCCTTTGAAATTTGAATTAAAACCAGCGAAAATGAAACACAAATTTTGCTTCCACCTTCTCACTCACTAGCTGCTCTGCAAGGGCCCAGTAGCCTCTGCGGCTCCAAAGATCTTAAAGAAGACCAGCACACACTGCTCTGTGGTCTCCCTCTTCTGACTGACGGGAGGGTGGAGGTAATCAAAAGAGCAGACCCATGGGGGAGAGTCGTATGTTTGGGTTGGCAAAGCCACAATCTACACACCACTAAATCATTACACAGAGAGGAAACAAACCTACATACTCCTCAAGTCTTTGTTTTCTGGTCCCTTGACTGTAGTTTACCCATCCCCTAAGGAACTTACTAGTAAGATCATCAGCACTAGAGGTGCCCTGCCTACACATCACTTTAGCCATTCCACCAGGGCTTAGCAAATTCTTGTCTGAGATTCTGATGAGAGCCTGAAGTGGGCAGAGGTGCCTAGCTTTGAGTTTCGACTCTGCCACTAGGATGGTTAATGTCATCTGTCAGCTTGACTGGACCACAAGGCACTCAGGTGGTTGATCTATTCTGAGTGAGGATGTTGCTGGTGAGGTCACCGCTTGAAAGAGCAGACTGAGTAAAGCAAATGGCCCTTCCTCATGTGGGCGGGCCCTACCCACTTACTTAAAAGCCTAGAACAAAAGGGCTGATCCTCCCAAAGGCAGAGGGATTCCTTCTTCCCAGCACCCTTTAAACTGGGATGCTGGCCCCTTGCTGTTTTCAAACTCAAGCTGAAGCACCGACTCTTCCTGGAGCTGAGGCTTGCCAGCACTGATACTGTAATGCAGCATCAGCCTCCAACCCCAGCTCATGAACTTGGTGACTGTATACCTTAGGAGCTGACCGCCTCCATTCACACGAGCCAGTTCCTTAGGATAAATGAATGACTGAGTGAATAAATAAAGGAGCACTCTGGTTGTCCTGCTCTTTCTGTGCAGAACATCACTACTGACTACCAACGGACTGTGTGACACCATTAGACTCTTCACCTATAAAATGGAGACAAGAGCAGGCCTCTGCTACAAGTCAGATAGGATTGTTGTGTTGTTATTATTACAGACAAGGTCTGTCAGCCATTGCTAAGAGAAAATATAAGCCATACACGTGTGTGCAAGGGTGGGGTGGGGGTTGGGATGGAGGAGACAGCAAGTTCACGGTTTCCAGCTCTGCCTGGTCCCTCAGCATTCAGAGAACGCTTTGTATCCACCCTTGGCCATTTCTCTCTCTCTCTCTCTCCTATTACCTTCAGCAGCTGATGTGCTTCAAACCCACTGTATTACCTCCTCTTGCCCCCTAAGTTGGCCCTCTCTCCCTCAGGTTAACCCCTGCCATCTATTTCACAGAGAAAATTATGGCTCTCAGGCAAGAACTTGTTAATTAATTTTGTTTCATCCTCTCATGCTTTTGATCTCGTGCCCTCTCTCTCCTTAGGGATGTTCTCTTCACATTAACTTTTCTCTCTTGATTCTGAGTCTCTGCCTTTCCAGCAGCTCTTTCTGCTTTAACCATCATGCCTGGGGCCGGCTTATTGTCAGACTCTTCCTGCTGTCCAGCCTCATCTTAACACCCCACCTGCCAAGTTCTTCCAGACACTAGTCTGCTTCTGCTGTCTCATCTCCCGTCTACCGTTCTCTACAGAGCAGCTCAGGAAAGGGACTAGGCCACTCCCATTGCAGAGGAGATAACAAAGCAGCTGGAAGGATAAAGGGACATAATCCCCAGGGTTGGAATGTGCTTGCCCTGGAACGGAGTAAGAAAAGAGGGGCTTGTTGGAGGTGAAGTCTGGAGAGCGGGTGTGGTCCAGGTGTGACAGGGAGCTGCCTTTGGCTGTACGAGTAATGGAGAATCATAGCAGGGTTTGAGAGGCTCCCAGCCTCTAACTTACATTTTAGATGGCTCCCTCTTCAACAAAGTAAGTGTGCAAATGAGACGCCCACAAGACGGTAACTACAATAAGGGACTGGAAATGTAGTTCAGACAGTTAAATGCTTGCTTCGTAAGCATAAGGACCTGAGTTTGGATCTCCAGCACCCATGCAAAAATTGGGTAGAGTGGTGTGTGCCTGTAACCCTAGAATTTGGGAGGCTGAGACAAGAGGGTCTCTGGGGCTTGCTGGCCAACTACTACTGCCAAATAAGTGAGATCCAGAGTCATAAGGAAGCTCTGCTTCAAAAAATAAAGTGGCAAAGAATAGAGGAAGATGACTGACATCAACTTCTGGCCGATTTAAACATACACACACACACCAAAAACATTGCAAAATAAAATAATTACACTAATTCAACTCTAGGTATATATTGAAGGCAGAGCCAAAATGATCTGCTGGTGTTTGGGATATGACTAGAAAAGAGGAGACATTAAAGGGGACTGGATACGGTAGCACCAGCCTGAAATCTTAGCTATTTGGGAAGCTGAGGCAGAAGAATCACCGATGTGGGGCCGAACTGGGGTACAAAAACAAAAGTCATGAAGAGCGCCCCAAAGTTTTGTGTTTCCCCATCTGTAGTTTAATCATTTAACAGCATCCCAGGTCTGACATTGCCTCACATTTAAATGGGCATCAAATATAAATTTCTGACCCAAATTTTTGCATAAGGTGCAAGAATCAGCACATATGATAATATAATCATGGCAGGAAATAGGGGAGAAAACAGGTAGTAAGATCCATCAGCTATTGGTCAACACATAATATTCATGATAGATAGATAGATGATAGAGAGCTGTGTTTGCCTGTTATTTGGCTATTGAAGAATGGCTACTTGAATAAACATTCCAAAGATTTATAATTAGTCATCTTTGAGAATGAGACTTGAAAGTGGGAAGGGCAAGAACATTGAGTTCCATGATTATTTTATGCTATTTTCTTTTAATCATTAAAAACAATGAATATAAATTAATTTTATTAAAACATGTGAGAAGTAATTTGAGGTTGGAGCTTTCTCCATGCTTGTTGTTATTATAGTGTTGGCAGGTGCTTTGTCAGCAAATTGGGAGGAAGGCCATCAATAGTAGCCTTACCCAGTTGTGAACCATGTGAGTTACACCACCAACCTGTCAGGCAAGATGTGCCTGCTGCTGCAATAGTGGCATATCTGTTATTGGGGTAACCAGCTACTGTCTAGTTGGATTTGAGACCCAGTCTACAGGAGACATAGGTCTGTTATTATAAATCTGGTCCAATGCCCATTCCTGAGAAAGTCATAAACCCTAGGGAGGAACATACTGTTGTTATTTCACTAAATAGACATGGTATGAAATCTTCCAAATATTTAGATTAGTGCTGTTCTCAGCCTTGGTCAGAGACACTTCCAGCTGCAGGAGGCAACAGCTAATGCAGAGACTCCTCCTTGGTCAAAATACAAAGAATGGTGATTTTTTTAACTGCATAATGCTAAATGAGGCCTCTATTACTGTAGCACTCCCTCTAAGGCCCAGAAGAACATCTCAAAAGAGATCAGAAAGAATGAAAGAACTAGAAGAGGGGGAGGAAGGCTGTGAAAGGCTCTGTCCTGGATATGGCATGGCCATTGCACTCATAAACTCATCACAACTACGGTTACTTGCACAAGACAGAAGCTGGAGCCTGTCAACATTTCATCATGGATGGGGGGAAACTGACAAATCCCACTCCTCTTCGAGGAGCTATAAACAGTTAACGGTTGGTGGGAAAGGAGGAGTCATTTTTCTTCAGTGGTTCAGCCACTGGAAAGTTGCCCATGTTCCGATAAATAGCCCCATGCCCGTGAAAGCCAGTAGATCACACAACAAAGCAAACCAGCAGAATGACATGAAAATGGGATAGGTGCCTATTAGGAAGAACGGGTTCAGCAGGAATTAGGGGAGGTGACAGAGGGTAAGGAAAGGGTGTGAAGGTGATCACAATGCTTTAGTGCACACGTGGATGACGCTATGAAAGAATAATGAAAACAAAGTCATGAAAAGTGGGAGAGGCCTTCTGCCCCAGCAAGTCTGGAATGCAGGCTTGCCATGCCCTCCCGTACTCAAGCAAGAACTGCATTTCTTCCTTTGTTCAGGTTTTACCCGATTCCCTTTTATTGGCATGATAATGCTGATCTTGCTATAAATTTTTTAAAGAGCTCGGGCAAAACATAAACATTTGGGCTCCCAAGTGATGCTGCCTGTCAACACCGTTCAGAAGTTTATTTCCCATAATACCACTTCAATGCGGAAGCCCGGAGCTGCCGGCTGACCCGCTGCAGAGGCTTCCTTTGACACAGACTGTGTGTGTGTGTGTTTATGTGTACATGAATACGCTGGATTCGTGGCTGTTACACAGAGACAATGGCAGGGCTCAGTGGCATTGCTCCTAATTGTTAGGTGACTGTTAAATATCCACCTTAAAGCCAGTCTTTGGGCTAAGACTGTAGCTCAGTTGGTAAAGTGGTTGCCTAGCATACACAAAGCCCTAGGTTCTGACCCTAGCACTCCATTAATTGGGTGTGATGGTACGTATTTGCTATCCCCAGAAGTTGAAGCAGGAGGATCAAGAGCTCAGTGCCACCTTTGGCTTCAAGGACAGTTCAGGGCCAGTCTGAGATCCTGTCTCAAAAACAAACAGAACAAAAGGACCCAATCATCGTGGCAATCTTTTCTCTATGTCACCACCCTCCCTTCACGCACTTCTCCTGTACACCTGCTCACTTGAGGTCCCTTTTTCCTCTTGACACTGCAGTGTCTAGCCTGCTGGCTTTTGCCTGTGCAGGTATCCTTGACCCCCGATCTCCGTTTTCATTAGCAATTGCACAAATAAGGAACCCCATCATGACACATCCGTGCAAGCGTTCAATGCATTTTTGACCATAGGCACCCTATCTATTTCCCTCTCTGATCTCCTGTCTTCGTGCTCCACCACATTCCCAGTAGTTCCAACTTTTACTATCATTTCTCCCCTCCCCCCAAGATTCTACATGTAAGAGAGAACACGAACTATCTGTCTGCATCTGACTTGTTTTTCTTAACATAATGGTCTGCATTTCCATTTATTTCCCCATAACCGACATCATTTCATTTTTCTTTATGGCGGAATAAAACTCCATTTTGTGTGAGCACTACGTTTTCCTTATCTGTTCACCTGCTGATGAGCATCGAGGCTGGTTCTGGGAACTGGCTAGTGTGAACAGAGCTGCAGGAAACACAGGTGTGCAGCCCTTTCTCTGGTGTGCTGACTCAGCGTCTGATGGCTGTGCCAAGCAGTGCCGTGGTTGGGGCACGTGAACCTTCTACTTTTAGATATTTCGAGAAACCTCCATCCTGGTTTGTACAATGGCCGCAGCAGTGCACGCTCCCACCAGCAATGCATGTGTTCCCTCTTCAACCCTCTCGCCATCATTTGCTGTCACTTGTTTTCTTGAGGACAAGCTTCTCCGACATGGGTAAAAGGAAGCTTGGTATGGTGTTGACCTGCATGTCCCTGGTGAGTCTCTTGTCCAACAGCTGATGGAGCATCGTGGCTGTGGGTCTCTGCCTGTCCTCTGCATTCTTGTTCCCAGCTGTAAAAGCCCACGTGTTAACCTTCTATGCTTTAATCTTCTGTTGTTGGGATTCATAAGTGGAGCTGTGGAGCATTTAGGGCTAAAAGAAGTCTTGGGGATGTGGCCCTCAGGATAGGACTGGGGTCTTTACAGTCAAGAGTGGCCTGAGCTGGCACACTCCCTTTCTGTTGCGTGTGATACCTTTCACAATGAGAATGGTACAGCAAGAGGGCCCTTGCCAGGTTCAGGCTCCTTGACCTTAGACTTCCTGGTCCCACCCTCGAAAACTGTGAGAAATACATTTCTTTGTAAATTACCTAGTCTGTTAAATTCTGTTATAGTCACATGAAATGTGCTGAGACATCAGCCCTGGCTGCTCCTGTGAACTTTTCTTTTCTGTCTTTAGACCACAGAACCATTGCCACCATCCACTGCAGCCCTGAAGGCTGCCTAAGGAAATGAAAACTGTGTGCTCTGCCTCTCGAACTTTACATTCATGTGCTCATCCTGCAAATCTGTCTGGGTACTGAGCCTGTGAGCACCACGGTGAGCAAGATGCTTGAGACACCATTAAATAACGGGTAATGTGGACAGGCAAACAAGAACTGGCCACAGTGTGAGGGGTCCGCTTGGAGAATGGTACAATATACTGAAAGGACATACATAAATAAGAATGACTAAGCAAAAGAGCAGTATGGATGGAAAGGAAGTGGCATTTCAGCTATGTAGGAGTTTGTGAGGTGAGTGGGAGAGGAGGAAGAGTGTTCCACAAACATCCATTGCATGCAGAAGTCTAGGAAAGAGCAGAGAAAGTGGTACATGAACTAAGCTACACTGGAGATTGGCATGGAGCGGAAGCAAAGAGAAACAAGCAGATCGATCAAGGTCCCCAAAGACCTTGCAGATCTGCCGGGGGAGTTTGGACTTTATTCTAAAGCAATAGAGAGTCGTGGGAGGTTCAAAGCAGAGGAGGGAACAAAGCTCTACTTTCTTATAAATTCACATTTTGGGAAATTTCTTGTTTGTTAAAATAGACGGGGATAGTCAGGAAATAGCATAAGACAAAGAACTAGGATGTTTCAAAGTTACATCTGACAGGACATTCATATCATGTTTCCCCATCTCTGGGATGTTCTGACATCCTGGTGGGTTATCACACTCACTAATTATTTTCATTATAAAGATATGCTGGCTGTCTGGAGTGATGTCTCAGAGGCTCAGAATACTAGCTGTTCTTTCAGAGGCTCCAGGTTCGGTTCCCATCACACTGGCTTTCAGCCATCTGTGACTCTAGTTCCTGGGGATTCTAGTTCCTGTGCTTACTTCTTGCCTCTGTAATCACCAGGCATGCACATGGTACACATAAATACAAGTAGATGAAAACACTGAACACAAAAAATAAATATAAATATATTTTAAAAGATATATAAGAACAAGATAGAACACAACATTTTATTAATTTTCAAAATACAGTTTCTGTAACTCAACTCACTCTTTGGTTCACCAGTAAGGGGCAATGACCCTCCTCTGAGTGCCCATGCATACCCCTCTATACACACCACTATAAACATGGCATCCTTCCACACATAATAAATTCCAAAGTCTGGGTTTTTTTTTCTCACTTAACAAATATCACCATTGTTTTCCAAATTATTAGGATTGTTATTCAAGGGCTTCATAGAGGAAACATTCATGGTGAATTATTTTTATTGTGATTTTTTTGTTCCTTGAGTAATAATTCCCAACACAGACCATCTAGAAAAGGAAAGTACATGACGTTAGCTGGCTATTTAAAAAAAAAGCATTTGCCAGGTAAACATTTCAGTAAATGTCCTTGTGGGTTTTTTCTTCTTTTTTTCGTTCTCCGTACATGTTTTTATTCCTAAGAAAAATTCATTTTTAAAACAGAAAAAGAAAAACACATTTATCTTAGAAATAAACATGGTTCCTACCACTTTTGGTGCCTGCTTCTCATTTAGCAATATATTGTGAACATTTTCTCTGTGATTGATAAGTGTTTCTCTGTGTAGCTAGAAGACCATTGGTGTTCTGCCCTCCACTTTTATTTTACTCAGGGTCAAATTTACCAAACTCTCTCGTTGCCCTTACAAATCTCAAGATCTCCAAACTGCTAACAAAGCCCTGAGTTCTATTTATTCATTCATTTATTTATTTATTTATTTATTTTTCATCCTAATCGTAGCCCCTCCTTCCTCTCTTTCCCATATCTCCCTTCTCCTTTCCCTCTGAAAAGGGGAGCCCCCACCAAGAAGGGGAGCCCCAACCCACCCATCCCAGCATCTCAAGTTCTATCAGGACTGAGCACATCCTCTACCACAGTGGCCTGGCCAGGCAGCTCCACTGGGGGGGGGGGGGCAGGGGTGGAACCGGGGAGTGATCAAAAAGCATGCAAGAGAGTCCTTGTCAGAGACAGCTCCTGCTCCCCTCCTGCATAGGGGACCCACATGAATACCAAAGCCCCAAGTTCTTAACCCTTAAACTGGTAAAGGGAAATGTCCCACTATGGCAAAGGGCAATGTAAGATGTTGTGGCGGCTTGAATAAGAATGAGCCTCATAGGCTCATATATTTGAATGTTTAGTCACCAAGGAGAGGCACTGTTTGAAAGGATTAGAAGGATTAGGAGGGCCAGGCAGTGTAGCACACGCCTTTACTCTCAGCATCCAGAAGCCAGAAGTAGGCAGAGCTCTGTGAGTTCAAGGCTAGACTGGTCTACAGAGTGAGTTTGAGGACAGCTAAGGCTACACAGATAAACCCTGTCTCAGAAAAAAAAAAAAAGAAGAAAGAGGAGGAGGAGGAGGAAGCGGAGGAGGAGAAGGTGTGGTCTTGTTGGAGTAGGAGTAATCTTGTTGGAGAAAGTGGGTCACTGGGGGTGGGCTTTGAGGTTTCAAAAGCCCATTCCAGGCCTAGGTTCTCTCTCTCTCTCTCTCTCTCTCTCTCTCTCT
This sequence comes from Pachyuromys duprasi, assembly GCA_028658305.1. Classification (NCBI taxonomy): domain Eukaryota; kingdom Metazoa; phylum Chordata; class Mammalia; order Rodentia; family Muridae; genus Pachyuromys; species Pachyuromys duprasi. The sequence goes on from CM053758.1 coordinate 17,157,935, forward strand.
CTCTCTCTCTCTCTCTCTCTCTCTCTCTCTCTCTCCCTCCCTCCCTCCCTCCCTCCCTCCCTCCCTCCTTCCCTATGGATCAGGATGTATCTCTCAACTACTGTTCCCTGCCATGAATGATGAAAATGAAGTAAACATTTGAAACTGTAATCAAGCCCCTAATTAAATGTTTTCTTCTGTAAGACTTGCCTTGGTTGTGGTATCTCTTTACAGCAATGGAACACTAAGACAGAAGTCTAGCTGGGTGCTGAGTTTCCACAGGCCTGCCTGATATTACGATTCTCCATGAATCTCCTTGTGGAATCTTAACAACTCTCCTCCCAGGAATAATCAATTTTTACATCTGCTACACACACATTTAGGCTCGTGCATTTCTCAATTCTACATTTATCATATGGTATCAAAGTTGGTTTCTCTCTCTTTTTTTTATTACAACTGTTCATACACACACACACACACAAAAATGTCTCTTGACACTGTTCTGTACACCAGTGCCCACACATCCCTGTGCCATTCAAGGAAAAGTTGTGAAAGTCTTAGTGCTACCAAGGCTCATGGATTTATGAAGGATACAAAGAGCTGCAGCCATGTGTAACACCACGGAACAGGTATTTTTTTAGGCGATTACCATAGAGTGTTGTCACGGGGCAGAGAGAACATCAACTTGAGGGTTGGGAGTATAAAAGGAATGAGGACCACCAGGGAGCTTCCTGGAGGACACAGATTAGCGAATTCTTCCTTGTTCAGCACACAGGAGCTCTACTGAGACTGTTACTGCTCTCACCAAAATCACCAAATTCCACCACTGCCTCTCTTCAGTTCACCCTCTATACGATGTCTCTATTGGGCTTTGTGTTATACATTGTCCACTGATTTCTTCCTTTATTTGTTTGCCAGATATTACCTGAGAATATCCCTTATGCTGAAAAGGGGAATGCAAAGGGTGAGTCATTGCCTTTTTGTAGAATGACTCTCCTAGTCCACATTTTGGACCTTTCAGTCATATGACTTGAATATGGTTTGTCTCATCCAAAGAGGACATTCAAACGTGGTCCCTCAATAGCCAACATTTACATCATTGTTTAAAAATAAATAAATGCCCAGCATAAATGACATAAGAGACAAAAGATTTCTTTTAGTTTCAGGAGGTTCACTGCCATGGCAGAGCGGACATGGTGAAGCAGCTGAGTTCACATCATGGGGCCAAGAAGCAGAATTAGGGAATGGCAGGACTCAGCCGGCTTTTTCCTTTTTCTTCTTTTGATCCATCAGGACCTGCAGCCCATGGGATGGTTCCACCTACATTGAAGAAGGGTCCTCCACCTCAGAGATTTCTGGAAATGCCTTGCAGACATCCTGAGTGGTGCACCTCACCAATCTCCTACATGAATGTAAGTCTAGTCAAGGTTACAGTGAGGTTTAACCATCAGTTTCCAGAAACAGCGTTAAGAAACTGTGTAGACCTTAGGAGAGGACTATGTCACTAAGAAAAACTGATGAACTGTGGAGATGGCTCCATCAGGAAAATGCTTGCAAGCATGAAGACCTGAATTTGATCCTCAGAACCCACATTAAAAAAAAAAAACAGACATGGTAATGCAAACTTGTAATCCCAGAGCCAGGAATATTGAGATGCCCAAGTTCTGAGGCTCATTAAGTAGCCAGTTAAGTGTATTTGGCAAGTTCCAATACAATGAGAGACTGTTTGGAAAGATGAGAGGGATAACTAACGATTGTTCTCTGGCCTACTCACACACACACACACACACACACACACACAAACATATGAGCATACATCCACATGCATGAGCGAGCGTCTTCCTCTAGAGCGGCCTTCAGTTACCTCAAGAACAGGCTGTTAAAAAGTGAGCCTGGCTCCAATGCCTGTCTCTTGCACAATTGATCCTTCCTCTAGCATCTGTGACAGAGACCAAGCTCTCAGCAGAAGCTGGGACTCCTGAGCCAAAATAAACCCTACAACCCACTCAGTCTCCGCTCGGTCTCCGGCATTCTGTTATATCAACAGAAGGCTGATTAATACTCTCCTGTCTGACTTCATTTCCTCTCTGGCCACTAGGTTCTCCCAGAAATCCCATTATTCCAGTGCCTTCAAGAAATCAGTGATGATTATGAATCTTTACTCCCAAAGCTGATGTTTTCATCCAATCTCCAATTTCCAGAATGCTAGGTATTTTATGCAGAAAAACATTTTCATGGGCCGGCTATACACTCATTACTAGAGAAATGGGATGAACAAGGCAATTTTCCTCCTGTCAAGGAGCGCCATTAGAAAAGTTACATATGAATATATTCAGACCCGGTAAACTTCATCCAAATGTGAGCACCACTGTCCATCCTTGAACATGGAACATCCTGTCCTGACAGGTTCCTGTGATTCTTCTGCACAACCAGGGGTTGTTATTTAATAATCTACAAAGTACATGAGGCCCTCCTACAAATGACCAGTACACAACCTACACAGCCTTACGTGACAGATTTCACTAGATGCCATGGGCAGCCTAGAAAGTGACAGGTCAGAACCGGTTATTAACCCTGGTGGCTCAGTTGGTGGTTTCCTTGGTGATTAACCTCTGCTGTGTTGATGGGTTGGCTATGGTATTTCCACACTTTGCTTACACAGTCCTTTAAGAGCAGAGCTCTAAAACTACAAGACTCCTCTCCTTAAGTGAGGAGACAAAGCCTTGAAGAACTCCGTCTTCCCTTTTCATCAGGGTTCAGAGCAGACTAAGTAACCTCTCCGTTTCACAGTCCACACCCAGACTGATGGATTGTACACTGTGTCTTGCTTGCCCTGCGTTGGCATTTTGAATTTAGCTGCCAACTAATTTCACATAAATAAACGCACTTTCAGCTTCTTTGGAAAAGCTGGAACAAATGACACTCGGGCCACATTCCCACATGCCACTTAAGTGTAAGCAGGGAACAGCAGCCTCCTGAGACAGCAAATGTCACACACAGATACACCCAGCCTGCTGCCTCCTCGACCTGGCTAGCTTTGTTTTGTCACCCGCTTGACCCCGACAGCCAGTCACTCATAGTAATTTCAATTTAATTTTTTTTTCATTTAGAAATGATTGATTTTCAAAGTCTATTAATTTATTGGATTTTCTAGTGATAACAAGTCTTGACTATGGGATAAAAATAACCCAATAGGTTTAAAATTAAACCTGCAACACAACAGATCCCAAGAGTTGTTTTTCGTTGTTGTTGTTTGTTTGTTTTATTTTGTTTTGTTTTGTTTTAGGTATCTATGTGTGTGCTCACACTTGCAGACGACAGAAGAAAATATCAACTCTCCTAGAGTTGGAATTACAGGCAGTTCATGGTGCTGGGAACTGAACTGTTTCCTGGAAGAGCAGGAGTCCTGCTGAGCCCCACAATCCCCCTCCCCCATTTTTTCATTATACACAATCTATTAGTCCTGAGGAAGCCATGGCCCACCCTTCATTTCTCCCAAGAAGAGCCACCAATGATGAATGTATTTTCGAAATTCATCTCTGATTTACCTTGAAATGAGCTCAGATATCTCCCAGAGCCAGTAATCAGCTGTATCCAAAAGGCAAGGTTTTCCCCAGCAGGGGAAGGTCAGGCCACTTTAAATTAACCCTTTGTGACCTTACCAGACAAGTTCCTAGAACTAAGTGCAAACCTAAGATGCAGCATGTTCACACGTAAGAGAAGTCCAGATGTCCAAAGATACCCAGCCAAGGTGGTATAGGCACACTCCAGTTTACTGTTCTGAGCAGTGCAAATGTTCTGCCTTTGGGGAAAGTATGCTTTAACACACACTCACACAGTGTATATTGTGCAGTTATTGGGTTAACATTGGACTGTTGTATGTGTCCATGATTCTTGGCACACACCTCAGCTCTCCTTATTCCCCCACTCAGAGGATACAGACAGAGTGCAACTGACAAAACAGGGGCATCAAGGGATTTCTGCTCTGTGCAGTATGGACAAAACCAGCTAATATTCCTCTGAGTGCAGCAGTTGGCACATGACCTCTCCAAGGAAAGGAAACATACATGGCAGAAGCGACGCTATGGTGGAGAGACGCTGGTAGAGCAGTACCATCCCCCTCCCCCTCAAACCTGCTTCCCCTGGGGGAAGTAGTTTGGGCTCTCTGCAGGGAAAGAGAAAAGGGTGGGTTCCTGGCTTCTTCCTGTAGACCTGAAGAGACACACAAAAACCTGGAAGCATGAGCTTCAACTGTCACCAACTCCAAATCAACCAGGAGACATCATTCCTTCACACCCACCAAGGAAGTAGAGCCCAACAGACACACATAGCTATCAACTTCCGATTCACCAACCCCTCCCTGACCAACACAGATAAACCGCCCTACAAAACAGGTTGGTCTTCACAAAGGAAAAATATACAAAATCAACATTCGCTTCAACATCCGGCACAGCCAGCGTCAGTCCCACCTCCTGGTAGCTCTCCCTCCATCTTCCTCCTATCACCCTCGCCCCCGAGTGGAAAAGAATGTGCTTCCAGAGTTAACTCTTCCAAAAGGCAGGCTTTGAATGAGTCATCCTTCTTTTCCGGTTCCATCCTTCAAAACACCATCCCAGGGCCTCTCTGTGCTCCCAATGCTGGGTGGGCACTAACGTGAGATCCGGCCACTGTGGAATTGGCTGACACATACCCTTTGCCTGCCTTGCTCTCGCACCGCCCCCAACCACTTCCATTTGGTGTAGGTGGAACCATCAACTTTCAGAGGACTCCTCGTTTCTTCTAGAAGCATCATCTGACCTTCCATCTTCTCTCAGGATGCAAATGCTTGGATTAGCATCTGACTAGTGTCCTACAAAGTGTAATGCCTACGAAAACAAAGACTCAGACTAGAAGCGCCAGCACGAAGTACAGTCTAGAATAGCGCAACTGAGCATACTCTTGAAGTGCAGAGACCTGAAGACTGTTATTTTTAATGTGACAGTTTCACTATATAACTCCCATATGACCTTGAACTCAACATCTCCTGTCTCCTGGCCTCCCCAGCACCCAAATTATAGGCTAAGTGGGTTGGTTTTTAAATCAGACGTGGGACTTCTTGGCCACACCCACTTTCATCTGGTCAGGGACAAACTGAAGCCTCTCCCTTGTAGACATGAGTTTGGTGAGAAGTTTCCATAGACAGGAAGAACCTATGCCATCCCCATCTCTGTTACCCACACGACACTCCTGAGTCCCTGAGGCCTTGGATTTGTTTCCAGTGTCCGTGACAACCCCGAGACACCACTCCTTCCATTATCCTTAGGGCTCCTCTTCTTCCCCTTCATCTCACCACCCTCACCAGCTTCTGGATCTCCAAAGTGGCCCTTGACTGGGGTCTTTTTATTTCATTCTTTTTCTCCTTCAGGGTGGTACTGAAGTTCTCTTTTATAAAGATCTCAGCTGATGAGAGAAGCAACATGAAGCCCACAAATATACCCTGGACTCCAAAGAAAGGGATCCTACAAAGTAGACCATCAAGGGAAATTAAGCTGCTGCCAAGCAGAAAAGGAGAGGAAGGGAAGAAGGAAGGAAGCAGCTTGTTTTAAACATGGGCTCTTTCCTCTCCATGTGTGCCAATGCACATCTTTCACCTGTGAAAGTGGAATGAGCATCATGTTTAGAAGTTAACTGAAGATCAGGAAGAACTGACTAAGACGAAAGACAAAAGGCAAACTGGGAACTACTTTTAAGGCAAACAGAAGAGGGCAAGACAAACACAAGAGAAAGGATCAGGGACAAAGGATATGAATGAGGAAATTCACTTCCTTCTCCTACCAAACTCAGAAAAAAAAATATGGTAAAATAACAAAAATCAAAAGCAAACTATAAAAAATCTCAGAAGAAAAGCAAACTATGGTTTAAGAGATGAAATTGTTTGGCTCTAAATAAAGATAAAATTGAAAATTAAAAACATTATTCTCTTTTAAGTAAGATCCACACAGAGAAATATTGAGAAAAATTAATTCCTACTCATATTCAAGTGAAACTACAGTTTGGCCTCATACTGTACCCTGTACCACTAGATTATTTTTACAATAGTATTAACTTGGAGTGCTGACTAAGAGTTCTATATGTACAGTCAAGTTGTCATTGGGAAAAATTCACCAGACAGATCGTTTTTAAACATGCAAAAAACTGAATAAGATATCTGAAGACACATATCAGAAAAATAAACTCGTAATCAAAGGTAAATCCTCCCGAGACATGATGAGCGAATGTTGTCTGTGTAACATCCATGAGGGTGTGATTTCAGATCCCTAGCACCTGCATAAAGCCACACGTGGCAGCTTGGATCTGCAACCTCAGAACTGGGGACAGAAGCAGAAAGATTCTCTGAGCTTACTGTCTAGCCAGTCAAAATGAAATACCAACCTAAGTTCTACAAGAGACACTACATAAAAGAAAAAAAAAAGATGGAGAGTGGTAGACACAAGACATTACATGCACAGGCATTCATGTGCATATTCATATGTGTGCCACCATCCTGTGTATACACACGTAAAGCTCTCTACTTACAAGCAGAGATCATGAATGTTAGCCTGATAGAAAAGACTCTCCAATATTTAGGATGCGTATAAAATTTATTATCTACTCCCCACACATACATAATTTGCTTTCCCTTAAATAATTGTTTCAATGATGGAATTAAGCTTGAAAACCCTTGTAAGACAAAAGTCTATCTTAGTTGAGGTTTTTAGTGCTGTGAAGAGACACCATGACCACAGCAACTCTTATAAAGGAAAACATTTCATTGGGGCTGGCTTACAGATCAGGGGTGTAGTCCATTATCATCATGGCAAGTAACATGGAAGCACACAGGCAGACATGGTGCTGGAAAAGTAGCTGAGAGTTTTATATCCAGATAGGCAGAAAAGCAGGAAAAAGGGGGAAAAGGAAAAGGAAGGAGGAAGCATGTATTAACTATTAGCAGGAAGAGAGAGACCCTGGGGTTGGCTTGAGCATTTGAAACCTCAGAGCCCACCCCCCAGTGACACACTTCCTCCAACAAGGCCACACCTCCTAATAGTGCTACTCTCTGGAGACCGACCATTCAAATATGAGTTTATGGGGTTCGTTCAGAGTCAAACCACTACAGTCTCAACAAAATTTCTTATCTATTACAGCAAGGAACACTTCAGATTGTATTTCTGGGATGCATTTTGATATTATAATATAGGCTTAAGAATGCCCTTAAGCTGTGCACGATGAAGCATGCCTGTAATCCCAGCACCTGGGGAGGCAGAAGTAGATAGTTGTCTGTGAGTTCAAAGCCAGCCTGGGCTACAAAGTGAGTCTAGGACAGCCAAGGCTACACAGAGAAACCCTGTCTCAAAAGAAAAAAAGGAGTGCCCTTAGAAATAATTAAGGTGTTTGTTAATAGAATCAGAATTAAGGTGAGTGGTCCCTCCTTTTTGTTTTTGTTTGTTTGTTTGTTTTACAGAAATAAAAACAAGTTACTGAGAATGAAAATCTTAAAAATAAAGGAAACATTACAAACAAGATGTCAAAAAAAAGCAAGTAGGATTAAAAATATCTCTTGGCAACAGTCATAAGAATGTCCCCAGGGGGTCGGAAATGAAGAGGGAGTGGTAAGGATAGATCCAAATTCATGTTCAAAAGCATTTTAGTAGTACATGATTAATTATCCAGTGGACATGGAGGTGATGAGTCAATGAGAGGGCAGAAATCCAGATGTGTTGGAACGCATCTGTAATCTCAGCATTCAGGTGGCTGAGGCAGGGGGATCCTGAGATGCAAGGCCATCAAGAGATAGAGCGGGATGGGGGTAGAAAGACATCCAGGACCCCAGGTTCACAGCCTGTGCGACCATGACAGTGGTGCCACAGACTGAGAAACATTCAGAAAAAGTATGAGTCTGGATTTGGCCATATAAGTGGCATTTGCATGAAACGCTTTGATGTATGTGTGAAGCAGGGTGTTCAGATATATGGCCTGGGCCACAGAACATTCACTGCCATAGAAGAACGGAGTCCACCCTGCCAAGATTTGTACCGATTACTATACCTGGAGGGATTTCTCAGCACAAAACTTTACGAACAGTACAGAAAGATTTATAGAGAGTTATATAGTCCCCACCAAGGAATGGGAACGATATACATTTCAGTCCAAATGGATGGATAACTAAAACCAACAAAGCATGCGTGATTTATGTTGGCAGTTCTGATGCTCATTTCTGTAAAAAAAATACTCCAGGACTAGACAGCACCTCTGATCCCCAAGCGTATTTTCCACTCTGGGCCTACCACTGCTTACCAACTATTGGTGTGTCCATTGGCACACTGGAGACAATCCCCATCTGTTTATATTGTGTAAGGATCAACCTATATCAGAAGATTGCACAAGGCATTCAATCAACATCACCCACTGATCTTACGGAGGTCCAATCTGGAGTGAGTTGGTTGCAACATCCCATGTTATGCCTTTTTCCTTCCACTGTTGAGACAGGTACCATTGTTGTTTTAATTCAGGCCTTACTGATGTTGGAAAAGAAGCTGTGCCTCATAGTTCATGTACTTGATGAAAGGTCTGATTAAATGCAAATGTTAATGATGCCAATGGAAGATTTAACCCCTCCCTGACAGATTCCAGAACTTCCAGCAAGATACTAAGTATATGTGATTTGAAATTGGAAAGCAAAATATTTAATTATATATTTTGATGTATATGTATGCAGATGTGTGGATTTTTTTTACTGTTATATTTATTTTTCCCAAATGATAAACTGTTTGGTTAGAAATCTAACACCTGAGAAGCCTACCTTTCCTCTGAAAATGATTCTATCTGATTACAAACACAGCCTTGGTGGAACATTCTAGCTAAGCTTTGTTTGGTTTCACAGAAGCAAATGGGTGATGAGAGGCTTCCCAAGATTGGATATTAATTTTTCCTCATTGACCATGACTGATGACAGACACTAGACTTCCTTGAGAGCTGTCCAAACTTAGGACGGTGACTACAGCCAGGACAGAAGCAGAGGCATAGTTCACCATCTCTTGGTCTCCCAAGCTGCCTTCGGTAATGGTGGACAGAGAAAAGACAGCTCTTGAGTTATGCCTAAGGAATGCCCCAAATAGAGACCAAAAATGTCTACGAATCATGCCTTCTGGGCATGATCTCAAAGTATGTGACCTGTGTATACCCAACCTACATTTTCCTCCAGATATTCCTTTGGCGTGATACAGACAGGATTACAGTTTGTGGTATCCATCCTGACCTTGTCTCTCATAGGCTTATGACATGTCCCAGTTGACTGTCACTAGCGGCCTTGTCACGTGGCTTCTAGAACTTGTGCCACAAAGCTGAATATAAGGGTGTTCAGATTGCTGTGGGTAAACTGCAAATGTGTTCTTGGCTCACTTCCCTCTTCTTATAGGAAGATGTTCTCAGAGCTTCCCCTCATATCACCAACTACCTACCAGTCAAGGCACATCTCAACTTTCTTAGCTTACTTCCATTTTCATCCATACAGCACATGGAACCCTCCTAACCTGCCAAAGCAAACAGCCATCAACTTCTGCTCACGATGTGGAAATGGAATGCTTTTTCTTCTGCTCAATACTACCCATAAGGGAAGTCAGGAAATCTTGTGACACTTATAGAAGACAGCTAACTTGTTCCTTCATGGTCCACAACTCATGGTACTTCCACTTCATACCATCCCATAGCTTTGTGCATGCTCATCTCACCATCTTCAAGTTGAAAAGAAGATCATGTGTGTGCATGCATGTATGTGCACACGGATGCATATATGTGGCTGTACACAAACATTTGTATGTGCATGGAGGCCAAAGGTCAACAATGAATGCCCTCTTCAATTGTCCTTCACCTTAATTTTTGAGACATGTCTCTCATTGAACCTAGAGCTCACCTATTGAGCTAGGCAGCTGACAAGCAAGCTCTAGGGAGCCTCCTAACTACCCCTTCCCCCAGCACTGGGATTACAGAAACTTACAGCTTGCTTTTTTATGTCCTCATGCTTCGGGGGCAAGCATTTAGCCAACTGAATTATCACCATAGCCTCAGTTTACCACAGGACTCTTGCAGTCTAAACTTCAAGAAGCTGGTCCGGTCCTGATGACACTCAGTGAATTTCAGCAAACCGAGAGAAATGAAGGTCAGGGAGATGGTTCGGTGGCAAAGAGCTTGTCACGCAAGCCTGAAATGCTGAGCTTAGGTCTCCATCATGCACGAGAAAGTACATGGCTGCAGTTGCCTGCAACCCCAAAGCCAGCAACAGAACACAGGGCACAGACAGGCAAATCCTTGGAGCTATTTCACCAGCCACCTAGCTAAGTCAATAAGCTGCAGTTTCAGTGAGAGGGTCTATCTCAAGAAAAAATAAGGTAGAGAGCAATCAAGCCTCCACATGCACATGTGAATATATGCACAAAACACTTGCTTACATACCCACGTGAACAGGCACATACCACAGGCACAGCAGGAAGAGTATTCAACACGACACACATAAAAAGAAGGTAAAACTGAGGCACAGAGAGACCGAGTAACTTTTACAAGGTCACACAGCTGGTAATTAGTGAAGGGGGAGTTGAAGTCAGTTGACATTTCTCATCGTCAGTATCAATATATTTGCCTTCCATCCCCATCTACTATCATTTCTGAAGGCCCATCAGTATCTTCCCCCAAGTCCTCCCAGTCAAATAAGGTGTGCATCATACCCTTTGCACAATAATTCTTGAGGAGCCCAGATGGTTTCTACTGCCTCCTGACTGGTTCAGCCAAGCTTTGGGCAATTTATATGGAGTAGTCTTGTGCCCCTTTGGGATGGTGGGTCCTTTCTGGTGAAAATGTCTTTGCTTCTAAACTGGATACTCTCAATAATGTCCCCAAGCCTATAGGTAAGTTACAAGAAGGCTTGGTGAGAAGTTAGTCTTCCATACAGTCTATCAGGAGGCTAAGCGCAGGTGGGGCTGTGGGTGCTGGGTTAGGTAGCATGCCAAGAGATTTAATCCAGAGTTGTTTGATGCAGAGCAGACATAAAGCTAGTGCAGGTACCACAGCCTTAATTGCTGGCTCTACTCGGAGCCTATTTACTTATGGCTGAACCAGAGGCCTTCCTGAGACTCAGCTGTCCCCTTAAGCTGGCAATCAGCCCCCTAAAATGGGGTGTTTGCCAAGCAGCAGTGTCCATCTCACAGTCCTTTCCCAGGGGGTTGGGGACCGTCTGCATCAGAATCGAAGCAAAAGTTACTATGTTTTTAAAGTGTCCCTGGCTCTAACTGGGCATTGCATGACAGGGGCCCAGAGTGGCATCTTTAACAGATGACTCAAGCACTCTATTTCAATCTGTTCCCAGTTCTGCTGTGACAGTCGATTTTTTTTAAGCCTTGTCATCTTTCAGAGCCATTAAGTCAACAGGCACAGCCGTCTGGCACTGAGACATAGCCACGACTTCACAAGGTTTAGCAGACGATCCATAAAAGGCGTTTCTCTCCTTCGCACCCACTCACCTCCTACACCCACCACTTCACATTAAAAAAAAAAAAAAGCAAAATGCTTTTACTGCCCAAAATATAAATAAGTAATAAAGTGTGTGCTTCCAGGGTGGTGCCCTGGATGTTTAAGGTATCTGCAGAGCCATCTCAGTCAGTTTTTCATCCTGACGCTGCATGGTGATGTCTTAGCAAGCATAATGGCATCGCATTGTCTGGGTCCAAGCCCCAACCTTGCCTCTTACACACAGTGTAAGTTTCAAGATGCAGCTTGGCTCCTGTGAGCCTCCATTTCCTTACCTGCAACATTAGTAGTAGCAATGGAAGTCATCTCTGTAAGCTTTCAGTTAAATGGGTTGACGTGTGTAGTGTGGATGGCTTGGGAGATAATGAGCAATTCCCTCTGGCTGCCATTAGAAAAATAAAAAAAAAAAAAAGAACAGGGCAATGTGAACTGGATGTGAAGCCTCAGCACAAGTACAAATTATTGGGGGCTGGGGGGATAGCTGAGCAGTTGGTTAAGGATGCTTGCTGCCCTTCCAGAGGACTAGAGTTCAGTTCCCAGCACCCATGTCAGACAGCTCACAATGTCTTTAACTGTAACTCTGGCTCCAGGGAATCTGACAGATGGATGCACACACATACACACAAGACATACATACACACCCATACACACACACATCATACATACACATGACACACACACACGTGAAGATCTAGGAACTAGAGGCAAGGATACGGAATGGAGGCACACAGCTGCTAACAATTTGGTTCTCATAGGTGGCTGGGAAACTTTAGTATCATTTCTGGCATGCTTTCAAGGTAAAAAAATAATATACAAATACACGAGACATACAATAATGACTGATGAAAAAGAGATCATGAATTTGAAGAAAAATGGAGAAGGGTGGATGGGAGGGATTGGTGGAAGAAAGGGGAAGAATGAAATGTTGGAATTGAAATGCAATCCCAAGAATAAACAAAAAAATATTATTTTTAAAGGTACTGGGTTTCCTTGCTACTTCCAGGCAGGGCCAAGGGACCAAACTCCTTGGTGATGGGCAAGCTCCCCAGAGAGAGGTACTACCTAAACAAAAGTTATTGTTTTAATATCTTTATAAGCAGTGAAGGTAAAAGACATGCTCTGAAATTAATTACAGGGAACTGGCTCTGTTTCCAAATTCCTCTTTGGCCTTATAAAAATGGCAGTGAGATTTCCCAGCAGGGCAAGAGAAAGAAATGTTTTCTTATTGAGGGACTGTGGGCCATTTCTCATTTCTGCCTCCTTTGGGCAAGAATCCCAGGCGCTGTGACCTCCATTTACAAGGCTTCAATGGGGAAATAAAAATAATATGTTTTGTTCCTCCAAGATTGTCAAGTGTCGTGCAGATATTAACTAATTAATTCTCCTAAGTCAGCAGAGAAAATTGCTTTCAAAGAATTCTGAGCACTCTTGAAATGTAAATGAGGTCACACCCTAGCCTGTCCCTCCCAGGCCTACAGCATGAGAATGGCTACTAGATCAGACAGAATGAAAGCCAGACTCCATCTTGAAGGCACCGCTGGGCAGGGGGCCTGCTAACTCTAGCCCAGCAGTTCTCAGCCTGTGGGTTGCCAATCGCCTGGGCCCATCAGGAAACATAGGGAGTTATATTACAATTCATAAAGGTGACACAATTACAGTTATGAAGTAGCAATGAAAACAGCCTTATGGTTGGGGGTCACCGCAACATGAGGAACTGTTTGAAAGGGTTGCAGCATTAGGAAGGCTGAGGACTGTTGCTCCGTCAGTGGGCTCCTAGGGGCTTTGGCATGTACTCTCTGTCCCCTCTGCCTGGCATTCTCTTTCTCTCGCTGTATGGGTTACCCTCCTCACACCTAAGCTCTCAGGTACGTGTATGCCCTTCCCAGAAAGGCCTCCTGGGCCCACTCTACAGCATGCGTGCATGGTCCGTGTCTCTATTTTCTTTCCTGTGAGATGTGCCTAGAGTTACCTTGTCCTGTGTGTTTGTTCTTGGTGTGTCAGTCAGCTGTCCATTCATATAACAAAACACCTGAGGTGATCAGGTTAAAAAGAGGGAAGATTTACTTAGCTTCACAGCTGGGGAGGATTCAGTCCATAGCCAGTTTGGTGCCTTTGAATCCTATGCGTAGCAGGATGTGTTGGGGCACGTGATGGTTTATGTTGACTGACACCTTGACGGGACCTAGAGTCATCTAGGAAATGGGCCTATGGGCATGTCTGTGCAGGCTTTTTTGATTAGGTTGCCATTTCTGGAGCTGGGCCCTGGACTGAATAAAAAGAAGGAAGCAAGTTGAGGAGCGACATCTGTCTCCCTCTGCTTCCTGACTGTGGCTATAGCATGACCAGCAGCCTCAGGACCCTGCCTCCATGCCGTTCCCACCATGATGGACAGCGTCCTGAAAATGTAAGCCCCGACTATTTTCCTCCTTAGGTTGCTTTTGCTGGGGTATTTTAACACAGCAAAGAGGAAGGTAACCTGTGTGATGGAGCGAAACCTCACACCTTAGCTAGCATTTCCCTCTCCCCGACAAAGATGTGTCCCCAGTGACCCGAAATCTTTCACGAGGCTCCGCACTGTAAGGTCACTACTCCTGACAACAGTGCCAAGCTGTGACTAAGCCTTTAATACACAGGCCTCTGAGAGCCAGTCCATGCCTTAGCTGTGATACTTAGTCACTGCTTTTGTGCTTAGTATGAGACCTGGGGTGAGGGAGGGGGCTCTAGTTGGCTGCCTTATCATAATGCACCTGGGTATAAGTGGCATATAACAGATAACCAATAAGTTATGAATTCACAAAGACGTATAGGCAAAGATAATTTGACTCGTGCGCCTATGGCCAAATTGGCAGAGGTGAAGTGGCACTTTGCACATAAGATGCCACTTCTAAGATGCTCAGACTCTTCCATGGAAGACCTCGGGCTAAGCTTGTTCCCAGGCCACTCAATGTTTTCTTGAGCACACTCAGATTGCTCTCATCACATCATATCCGTGTCCTCAGAGGACAGCTGCTGTCCCCCAAAGCATATGTTCTCACCTGGCCCCTAGGACTCTGCCTGCTTTGGGGTTGTGTTATAGTCTTATCGTGAGAGGTTGGGAATGGTTAAGTGTGAGCTCCTAAGCCCGGGGGTGCTGGAGCCTTTGAGATCTCTCCCAACTCTCTTGAGGATGCAGGACCCAGCTTGAGAGTGTGAAAGACTCACCAAAACAACACCCCAGTGACCCAGGATTAGACACAGTGTCCCCCTTTCCATTGTCCCAAGGAATTTTCTAGAGAATAGGAGCTCATAGTTACTACTCATTAGTGTGGCATTCACAAGACAGACTTAAACATACTTGAATTTCCCCAACATTCAGACGAGGCATTGTTGGGCCAATTTTACCAAAAAATAAACTGTGGTTCAAAGAATTTAACGTGTTCAGAGTCATAGAATGTCAAGAAATGTGACCGGCCTTGAATTCAAGTCTATTAAACATCAGTACTCTGTGACTCCCACACTCTCACCATAACCTGGGCTCACTGTTATGTCAACATTATCTTAAATATTAATTTAACAGTTATCTTAAAGTTTGTGTTAATGGCAAGGTGGTATAGGCCAAATTTTCTCATAAAAACAAGCCTGTTCTAATAATAATAATTAAGAATAAATTATTATTCTATGTTATCTCTGTATTGTGTTAGCTCAATTAATTCTTACATCAATACTCCCAAATAGGTGGTAATCAGCTCCCTATCTCAGTTCAAACACAGTCTGAACCTTTACCACCTCAGGTTTTATGCCATTTTCTCCCTCTGAAAAGCTTATTCTCTCTAGCTGTCATATTCTGCTCACGTGTCCGATATTCTCCTTACAGTAAGATCTTGACAAGTATGCAGAATTTCCCTTTTAATTCAGACTACGTTGCTTCCTTTTTAACACCATCCAGCACCTGCAAATAAGACCATAACTCCTTGGTATGCTGTAAAAACTCTATGTGACTGTCCTCCATCCATTATTGCCCTCTGGTTCATTCTGCTTCCCCCACCACACACACACACACACACACACACACACACACACACACACACACACAGGCCTCTTTACAGTTCTTTGGAGAAACCAAATCTGACTCCTCAAGCCCACTGTCCTTCCAGGAACCTGGGGATTTTCACAAGTCCCCTGCCTTCCTGTCATGGAGGTCTTGGCCCAAACATCCCTTCTTTAGAATGGCCTTCCCCTCATCACCTAGTCCAGCTTTATTCTCTGGCTTCATGGATTGCTTGTGAACTCTTTCAGCCCTCCCCGAAATAGAGTGAATTTGCTTCTCCCTCAAAGCCTCCATGGGACACTGTGGCAACCCTCAAAATGCTCACACACACTCTAATGTGTGTAATATTGTCCTTTCCTTAAACCTTCCTCTCTCTCTTGATGTCAAGGCTTTAATACATATTAAAACTTTTTCTTGATAACCCCAACTTGGCTTCATAAATAAAAAGAAATATTGTATTTGCCATTGTTATCTTCGTCGCAAAGATTTATTGACCACTGCACTTTCTATACACAAGGTATCTTACAAGCGCCTTATACATATTTCATTGGACTCCTGTGACAGCTCTGTGACCGGTGCTATTATTACCCCCCACTACAGAAAAGGGGACACTGAAGCATAGGGAAGCAGATTAAGTATCCCCTACGGTGGCATGACTAACAAGCAGGAAACGTAACCTTATTCCCTTCCTACCAGGAGTTTTTGGGTTCTGGCAGTGTGCTATACCAAGTGATGGAGATGTAGTAACATAAGAGAATGGACTCTGATCATACAGAAACTAGTTTAGCTTGGTGGGCTGTAGAAGAATAAGAGAGCATGAAGGTGGGAGAGTGGTGTATAACTTGGAGGAGTTAGGGAAAGATAGATCTGATCAAAGTGCATTGTCTGCATGCATAACATTCTCAAAGAATTAATAAAATATCCTTTTTTAAAAGAAATTTGTTCTGAAAGGGAACACAATAAGTCATAACTCCTAATTATGACTGAGCTGTACGCTGGGAAGATGAAGTGCAGGGTGCCAAGAGAATCAAGTATATGGACACTAAATGGCCCTGGAAAGAGTTTCCTGAGGAAGATACCAAGCCAGTGAGAGAAAAGAAATCAGTGTTTAGGCAAAGAAAACTTTACCATGCAAAGGCTTTGGGAAGAAAGGATTTTGCTGCAGACTTGCATTCAAAGGAGGTCATCATTGACCCAGAAGAAGTTGCACAACTCCAGGCATGTAGAGTTAGTTCCAGGCTTAGAACTTTCTCCAACGCCATACATTAGTCAGCTTTCTGTTCCTATAACAAAATGCCTGAAGCAAACAACCTAAAAGAAGGAAAGACGTGTTTTGCTCATGGTTTCAGAGATTTCCACCCACAGTCACTGTCCCTGTTGTTTTGAGGTATGGTGTGGTAGACAGACCACGATGGTGTGGAGCCCACGGTGCAGCCAAGAGCCTCACCTCACTGCACACATGAAGCAAAAATACGGAGAGAAGGAAGCCAGGATCTCAACATCCCCTTCAAGGATACTCCCACATAATGCTCTAACACCTTCCTACAAGGTTTTCCCTCCTAAAGGCTCCAGAACTCACAGCCAGTCAAGAACCAAAGCGCCCAGTGCAAGGAGACAGCACAGGCATGCGCGCACAGTGGCTTGTGTTTTCAGGGAATGTAGGCATGGTTTTAAGACTTGAGGAAGTGGTTCTGTGCTCTGGCTGGCACATTTCCCAGTTTCTCAATCACCCAAGTCAGACTGGTAAAAAAAAAAAAAATCCCACATGGGGGAAGCTGGATTTAAAATAAGATATTGGTCTCTTTTTTTTGTACCAAGAAGGGTTTATACTTTCATTATTGGTGTTTGGACAACGGTTATTAAAAACATACAAAAATCTAACATGAATCTATAGCTACAGATTTTTTATCTTTATTTTTACTTAATCTAAACCCAATATACTGATGCTCACCCTAGCAGGACTAGAGTTTTAAAGTTTACATTTTTAGATAATAATAGATGATGTGATTTGCAGGCTAATTGTTTAAGCAAATAACTGCATGGCTCCTGAACAACAGACCCACTTGCGTTTACTCTGGGCCTTAGAAACTAAAAGAGTTTACAGCGAGCTCTTTCTTTGATGCTGCTGTTCCTGGGCCAGAGATGTTCATTCTGTGGACCTGGACAAAGCCAAGGAATTGAGTCTGCCTGGAGGTCTCAGAAGGGCCGAACACCTATCACAGACCCCTGAGGATCAGACGCTTATGTTGTATTCACAAAACAAATGCATGGTCGCTAGCTACAGCGGCAATTAGCTCTGTAAAGAACACAGGAAGGAACCAAAAGGTGAAAGAAAGAAAACTGCAATCTGGATAGCATCAGATTTCTCATTAGCAACAAATTTTAGCTACAAGATAATGGGTCAGCTACATGCACGCCCATGGCAACAGTCAGAATGCCTAAAGGAGGGAGAAGGGTATAACAAGAAAACTGACAAAAGCCGGAACAGATGGATAACCATGGAAGACTGCAGAGGTCAAGATCAGTTTACTTATAGAAATTCACACCCCAATTTCTCAACCCTTTAAAAAAGCCAAATAATTCCTAACGTTATTTAAGTTAGCCGAGGCAACTCATGTTTACTGTCTTCAAAACTTTAGCCTTGCAGGGCTAGGGAGATGGCTCAGTCAGTAAGTTGGTGTCCTAAGAGCTGTGAAGACCTAAGTTCAGATCCCCGGCACTACTGTAAAAAGCTGAGTGTGAAGAAACTCACTTGTAATCCTAGCACACGAGAGGCAGAGGGTCCCTTGGACTTGTAGCTCAGGGGCCATAGCTGAATTGGCAAACTTCAGGCTCAGTGAAAGACTCTGTCTTAGATGGAGAGGAAACGATGACACCGACATCAACCTCTGGTCTCCACATGCATGGGCACACACGTACAGTATACACACTAATAAAGCAATTAGCATTGCACACACAGCAGTTGGCACCATTTTACAACCTAGTCACAACATCTATAGTGCTTACGAGGCGAATGACCTTGAGCAAACTGTTAACTCTCTCCATTTTCAGCTATCCTTTCTGCTAAAAGATCTGTGGCATTCAGTTCCCATAGGTTGCTATAAAGGCTAAGTGAGTTTGATCATCTGAACTGTTTAGAAATATGTCTGGTAGGCTCACACGAAGACTCACATGCGTACGTGTTGGATATGTCATAAAAGGAGAATTGCCTAATTATTTCAGCCTGATTTACAAAACACAAAAATTATTGGAGGGCTTGAAGAGATGGCTCAGTCTCGAAGAGCACACACTGTTCTTCTAAAGGACCCTAATCCTGTTCTCAGAGGTCAAAATCACTTGTAACTCCAGCTCCCAGGATCCAACTTATACTTCAGGCCTGAATGGGCACCTGCACTCAAGTATACATAAGCACACACAGACACACACCACTTATAATTAAAAATAAATAATTTTTTTATAAAAAAGAAAAAATAATTACTGCAGAAGTCCAGTATAAAACTGAGCTGGCAGTGGGAGTCTTTCCTGAGGAATATTTGTTAGTAGAACTTTGGGGAAACGAACAGAATTTGTTATCTGAAGTCCGGACAGTGTCAATGGTTTCACTAGTTGGCTGAGAAACATGGGGGGTGGGGGGAGATATATCGGAAGAGATGACACTGAGATTAATCAAGCTGATTTCCTTCTTCGAGGCAGACTTGAAATGTAGCTCGGGTTGGCCTCAAACTCATGTCGTAATCCATGCTGGCCTCCAAATTGTGAGCCTTCTGCTTCAGCTTCCCCAGTGCTGGCGTGTGCAAACTCAAGTTGACTTTGTAGCGCCTCCACAGCACTCAAATGGTTAAAATTTAGGTCAGACCCTCCAGATAACTGTAGAGACTAAATTAATTAATGCAGGGGTCATTGTTGAGAGACGTATATTGGAACGCCCGGAGTAAAGGTGGTCACTGAGGGAGAATGTGAAGCCTAAAGGGAAAGCAAGACAGAACCTCATACGCACTTAACGCTTAAATTTGAAGCTATACAGTAAGGATTTCAAGTCTGTGAGAAGCATGAGTAGTTGATAGAGATTCTGGAGCACACAGGACCATGACAGGTACACAGGAGGACCCAGGACCATGGCCAGCAGTCTTGAAGGCCAAGGAAGGACCAAGCTGAAAATGTATTCAGCTACATGGCTTCTAGGTCTCTAGGAGAAGCCTGGTCAGTGACCCATGGGCTGAGCAGAGGCATCTCTCAGTTTCCTGGTTACACGGACAGGAAGTGAGTAACTGCACAACCGACACTATTTCTCGGTAAAACTTGAAGATCAGGCTAACACGGATTCAAATCCCAGCTCTTCTCTTGGACATTTGTTGATCATTTCACACCTCTGAGCAGAACTCACCTTATGTGTAGAATAATGCCAATGGTAATTTTGTAGCCCTTGTGGTAGTTGAAATCATTCCTTTTATGTTGCTTACACTGGCACCTAGCACACAGTAATGGTCAGCAAATCTGGGATGTTATTGTTATTTTTAATAAAACAGATGATGAACCCATCTGCTGAGAAAGGATAGGACACAATGAAAAGCAGAAATAGCTGTTCTGCATACTCAAACAGATAATTTCCCACAGTTTAAAAATAAATGACCAGAAAGTCAGGTGCAGTGGCATATGCCTGTGATCCCAGCACTCAGGGAGGCAGAGGCGGGCAGATCTCTGTGAGTTCAAGGCCAGCCTGGTCTATAAAGGGAGTCCGGGACAGCCAAGGCTACAAAGAGAAACCCTGTCTGGAAAAAAGATAAAACAAAACAAACAAACAAAAATGAGCAGGAGGGAGTGAGGATTCAGTTGAAACAGGAGGATATAAACTTGAAACGGATCCAAACATTCTGCAAATAAGGCAACATAATGGCTAATCTTGGTTGTCTATTTGAAGCATCTTAGAGGAGGGAGCCTCAGCTAAAGAACTGCCTCCAACAGACTGGCTTGTGGGCAAGCCGGGGAGCATTCCCTTGATTGTAAACTGATGCACAGAGCTCACTGTGAGTAATCCGTGCCTTAGGCAGGCAGGCCAGGGCTATATAAGAAAGGGAGCCTGGAAGCTAGCTAGTAAGCAATGTTCCTCTGGGATTTCCGCTTCAAGCTCCTGTCTTGACTGCTTGCCTTAGCTTCCTGGGTGACGGATTTTAACTTGGAGTATGATTATCTGCAACACAGATAAGCTGTAAGATGAAATGAGCTCTCTCTTCTCCGAGTTGTTTTTGGCCACAGTTTTCAAAAAAGCAAACCAGGAAAGCCACTGTTCTCAGAAATACCCAGTTACTGAGCCATGGCCTTCGGTGGAACACATGACTCTTGGAAGAATATTGCAGAATGGCATTGGTTAAAACCGCCTGGCGAGGGAAAGGACAGATCCGAGCAAACTAGAAGAGCTCGGTATATCTGGAGAAGGGGCAGAACTGTGAGTTACACTATGGAAATAACAAGCTGATTTGTGGGGATCTTGGCCTTGAGTCAGAAGGACAGATTTAGAGCACCCCGGCCATGTTTTTTCTAGTTCTGCTTTTTATTGTCTTTCTTTTTTTAAACTTTTAGCTTTATTCATTTAGTTGTTCACTCTACATCCCCATCATATTTCCCTTTCCCCCTCTCCCCTCCCCCCACTCCCCTCAGGAAAGCCCCACCACCACCAACCCCAAGCACTTCAATTCACATTAGGACTGAGCTCACCCTCTTCCACGGTGGCCTGGCAAGACAGCCTCACCAGGAGGAAGTGATAGAAAAGCATGAAACAGAGCCTGTGTCATAAATAGCCCCTACTCCCCTTAATAGGGAACCCACAAGAAGACCAAGTTGCCCACTGGGTATATATGTATAGAAGGCCTACATCCAGTCTATGCATGGTCCTTGGTTGGTCTCTGCAGGACCCCTGGGCCCAAGTTAGTTTGTTCTGTTGGTCTTCTTGTGAAGTACCTGTCTACTCTGGGTCCTTCTATCCCTCCCCCAACTCTTCCACAAGGCTCCCTGAACTCTGCTGAGTCCTTGGTTGTGAGTCTCAGCATCTGTTTTGAACCTTTGCTCAGTGGAGCCTCTCAGAAGACAGCTATGCTGGGCTCCCATCTGCAAGCACAGCAGAGTGTCATTGTTAGTGTCAGGGGTTGGCTCTCTCCCGTGGGTTGGGTCTCAGGTTAGGCCAGGGGTTGGTTGGACATGCCCTCCATCTCTGCTCTATATTTATCCCTCCATGTCTTGCAAGCAGGGTACATTTTGGGTCGAAGTTTTGGTGGGTGGGTTAGTGTTCCACCTCCCTCCACAAGGAGTCCTGTCTAGTTTGAGCACAGCCTCTTCAGTCTCCATGACCCCTGCTCCTAGAGGTCTCAGCCAGAGTTACCCCCATATCCTCCCTGGAGTCTACCCTGTTGTAGGTCTCTAGTTTGTCTCCAAAATACCCCCTCCCATGGTTTCTCTTCTCTCTGCAAGTTTTCTGTCCTCCCCGATATCTGCTCCCCACTCGTTTCCCTCTGTACTCCTTCTCCTATCCTGTTCTGTCTCTTCAACTAATTCTGATGCATATTCTATTTCCCCTTCTGAGTGAAATTCAAGCATTCTCCCTTGGGCCCTCCTTATTACTTAGCTTCTTTGGGCTATGCTTCTTTGTAATACGGTTATCCTGTACTATATGACTAATATCCACTTATAACTGAGTACATACCATGTGTGCCTTTTTGGATCTGGGTTACCTCACTCAGAATGGTCTGTTCCAGTTCCATCCATTTGCCCGCAAATTTCAAGATCTCCTTGTTTTTAACAGCTGAGCAGTGTTCTACTGTGTAAATATACCACATTTTCCTTATCCCTTCTTCTTCTATGATCAACCTCCTACCTATGAATCTATGGTAGGTTCAATAATCACTTCTCAAGATGATGTTAACTATAGGTAGACATCTTAGAGGCAGGAAGACGCTGCATTAAACACAATCTCCAAGGTAGTTCTAAGAGCCAAGTGGCTTTTGATGCTAACTATAGTAAACTCAGAAGAATGAGGTGATGGGACCAGGACTGGGACCTGCAATGTAAACCCAAAGGACGAGCAGGTAAGCACGCACATACTGCATGCAGAGCATCATGGCAGGGAGCCTCTAAGATGAGCCCATAATCAATGATTCCGGGTAGTCACGTCCTCGGATATGATCTGGAGGGAACAGCCAGAGCTACAGTGGTTGCAACATAGGTAACAAAGCAGTAATTTCAGTGCTCACATTACACAGAGACTTGGCCTTCCC
Source organism: Pachyuromys duprasi (assembly GCA_028658305.1). Taxonomy (NCBI): domain Eukaryota; kingdom Metazoa; phylum Chordata; class Mammalia; order Rodentia; family Muridae; genus Pachyuromys; species Pachyuromys duprasi. Next base: position 17,180,741 of record CM053758.1, read on the forward strand.
CCGGGCACTCACTCACTCAATCTGAAGGAAGCCTGCAGCTACATTGTCTCCAAGTGGTTTTCCCAATGAAAAACTCAAGTGGAAAAGAACTGGGGAGGTCCTCTGGTCAACAGTCAGAAAGGAACTAATAACCTCAATGACACTGTCCCACAAATTACTGTGTCCTGTCAACAATCATGTGAGGGAGTGTAGAAACAAAAATTTCCATACTGAGCCATCATTTGTGACCATAGCCCAGTTCATGCTCCATCTATAACCTGGGCCAAATCTTGAGCCAGAGAGACCCAACTATGCAGCCCCAGGTTCCTTAACCCTCAGAAACCATGAGATAACACTGTTTTGTGGAGTTTCTTGTAAAGTTCTTTACTTTTGAAAGTTCCATTTGGGTAATACTGGTTATGTTGCAATAGTTAACTAGGGCAACCAACTGTGTTGTGCCTGATACTCCATGATGCTCAGTATAGACGACTAATTAAGACTTAGTTCCTGACACGTGAAAATTTGTAGGAAAACAAAGATATGAACAAATGCTTGGCTTCATTTATTCACTGGCCGAGCCTGGTGCAAGTTTGGGTAGAAGGAGACACAGTTCTGTTCATGGTCAACTCTACTAGATAGAAGCCAGAAAATACATAACTGAGGGGGTAAAATGACTTACATCTTGATGATGAAAGTTGGGTAGATGACAAGGTGATGAAGAGACAGTGCACAGAGAACGGGTACGTGACAAGGTGCAGAAGGTAGAACAGCAGCTAGATGGTTGAATATGGTCAGCATTATAAATAACCAAATAACAAGATGTCTCATGTGCTTTGCAAAAAGAACTGAATATTCAAAAGAAACTGATGTGCACATTACACATTTGATCTACTTGGGAGGCCACACTATTTTGAAGTCATTTTTCAAGTCAGAAGTCACAAATTGATGTTCTCTGAGGAACATGAACCAAACATACACACACAGGCAAAACACACACACACATACATATTACTTTCTTTTTATTTAACACAATTTATTCACATTGTGTCCCAGCTGTAGCCCCCTCCCTCATCCCCTTCCAATCCCGCCTTCCCTCCCTCTTCTCCTCCTATGCCCCTTCCCCATCCACTAATAGGGAAGGACCTCCTCTCCTTCCATTTGATCCTAGCCTATCAGGTCTCATCAGGATTGTCCGCATTGTCTTCCTCTGTGGCCTGGTAAGGCTGCACCCCACCCCCCACTCAGGGGTAGGTGATCAAAGAGCCAGCCACTGAGTTCATATCAGAGACAGCCCCTGTTCCCCTTACTAGGGTACCCACTTGGACACTGAGCTGCGATGGGCTACATCTGTGCAGGGATTCTAGGCTTTCACCTTGCATGTTCCTTAGTTGGCGTATCAGTCTCAGAAAAGACCCCTGGGCCCAGATTTTTTGGTTCAGTTGCTCTCCTTGTGGAACTCCAGACCACTCCAGGTCTTCCTATCTCCCCCTTCTTTCATAAGATTCCCTTCACTCTGCCAAAAGTTTGGCTATGAGTCTCAGCATCTGCTTTAAAACCCTGCTGGGTAAAGTCTTTCAGAGCCCCTCTGTGGTAAGTTCCTGTCTTGTTCCTTGTTTCACCATCTTCCAAAGTCTATCCCGTTTGTCTTTCTGAATAAGGATTGATCATCTTACCCAGGGTCCTCCTTCTTGCTTAGCTTCTTTAGGTGTACAGATTTTAGTATGATTATCCTACACTATATGTCTAATATCCACTTATGAGTGAGAATATACTTATGTGTGTCTTCCTGCTTCAGGGATACCTCACTCAGGATGATTGTTTCCAGGCCCCACCATTTGCCTGAAATTTCATGATTTCCTTGTTTTTAATTGCAGAGTAGTATTCCATTGTGTAAATGTGCCACAATTTCTGTATCCATTCCTCCAGTTGAGAGGCATCTTGGTTGTTTCCAGCTTCTGGCTATTACAAATAAAGCTGCTACACATATGGTTGAGCAAATGTCCTTGTTGTGTACGTGAGCATCTTTTGGATATATGCCTAGGAGTGGTATAGCTGGATCTTGAGGAAGCACTACTCCTAATTTTCTGAGACAGCACCAGATTGATTTCCAGAGTGGTTGTATAAGGTTACATTCCCACCAGTAGTGGAGGAGGCTTCCCCTTTCTCCAGATCTCTCCAGCAATTGTTGTCACTTGAGTTTTTTTAATCTTAGTGATTCTGATGGGTGTAAGGTGAAATCTCAGGATCATTTTGATTTACATTTCACTGATGACTAAGGATGTTGAATATTTCTTTAAGTGTTTCTCTGCCACTCAATATTCCTCTATTGAAAATTCTCTGTTTAGCTCTGTACCCCATTTTTTAAATTGGATTACTTGATTTATTGGTGTTTAATTTCTTAAGTTCTTTATACATTCTGGATATCAGCCCTCTGTCAGATGGAGGGTTGGTGAAGATATTTTTCCCAATCTGTAGGCAGTCGTTTTGTTTTGAAAACAGTGTCCTTTGCTTTACAGAAGCTTTTCAGTTTCATGAGATCCCATTTATTGATTGTTGCTCTTAGAGCCTGTGCTGTTGTTGTGCTGTTCAGGAAGTTGTCTCCTGTGCCGATGAATTCAAGGCTCTTCCCCACTTTTTCTTCTAACAGATTTAGTGTGTCTGGTTTTATGTTGAGGTCTTAGATCCACTTGGACTTTAGTTTTGTGCCGGGTGATAAGTATGGGTCTATTTGCATTTTTCTACATGTAGATATCCAGTTAGACCAGCACCATTTGTTGAAGATGCTATCTTTGTTCCATTGTATGGTTTTGGCACCTTTGTCAAAAATCAGGTGTCCGTAAGTCTGTGGATTTATTTCAGGTTCTTCTATTTGATTCCATTGATCCACTAGCCTGTTTCTATGCCAGTACAATTCAGTTTTTATTACTGTTGCTCTATAGTACAGCTTGAGATCAGGGATGGAGATACCTCCAGAAGACCTTTTATTACAGAGGATTGTTTTAGCAATTCTGGATTTCTTGTTATTCCATATGAAGTTGAGAATTTTTCTTTCAAGGTCTGTAAAGAACTGTTTTGGTAATTTGATGGGAATTGCATTGAATCTATAGATTGATTTTGGTAAGATGGTCGTTTTTACTATGTTAATCCTCCGAATGCATAAGCATGGGAGAACTTTCCATCTTCTGATATCTTCTTCTATTTCTTCAGAGACTGGAAGTTTTTTTTTTTTTTCATGCGAGTCTTTGACTTGCTTGGTTAGAGTTACACCAAGGTACTTTATGTCCTTTGTGGCTATTGTGAAGGGTGTTGTTTCCCTAATTTCTTTCTCAACCCATTTGTCTTTTATATACAGGAGGGTTACTGATTTTTTTGAGTTAATTTTGTATCCAGCCACTTTGCTGAAGTTGCTTATCAGCTGTAGGAGTTCCCTGGTAGAATTTTTGGATCGTTCATGTATACTATCATATCATCTGCAAATAGTGATACTTTGACATCTTACTTTCTGAACTGAATCCCCTTGATCTCCTTCAATTGTCTTATTGCTCTAGCAAGGACTTCAAGAACTATGTTGAAGAGATATGGAGAGAGTGGACAGCCTTGCCTTGTCCCTGATTTTAGTGGGATTGATTTAAGTTTCTCTCCATTTAGTTTGATGTTGGCTATAGGCTTGCTGTATATTGACTTTACTATGTTTAGGTAAGTGCCTTGTATCTCTGATCTCTCCCGGACTTTAAACATAAACGAATGCTAGATTTTATCAAATGCTTTTTCAGCATCTAAGGAGATTATCATGTGGTTTCTTTCAAAGTTACCAAATGAGCCTGGAATGGTTGTTAACTTTTAGCAAAGAAGAGCTTCCTAGATGAAATCCAGACTTTCAGCTCTGATGAAAACATCAGAGGATCTGAACACTGGCACTGCATTTCCAGGTACCAGCTGGCTAGAGTTGAGGTGGTGGCTTTAGATAGAGCACACATCTCATGGTTATTGGTGTTCCCATCGGGCTGACCCAATGTATTTTTGCTTTGCCTCTCCTGCAATGGAAGAAAATTTGTGCTTGATATAAATATCACACCTGTTAGAGAACAGCTGGTGAACCCCCATCACCTGCAACAACTAAGCGACCACCTAGAAGGAGGAAGCTGAAGAGATATTGATTTACAGAAGTGACTCTAACCTTCTAACATGCACATGAATCACCTGGGATCTTGTTAAAACACAAATTCTGGTTCACTTGGTCAGAATGGAGCCTGAAATTGTGATACGGTTACTGCTGCTTCAAAACCACATGCCCAGTTGGGCAGGGCTTGGGGTCGGTGGTGTGTGCATGGAAGATGAGACATAGCAATGATTCTTTCTAGAGTGCTGTGGAACTTGTAGAAAACAAAGTAATACTTATGGCCACCTTTGACTTCCCACGGTATTTTATTAAATACACACACACATGCATAAGGATTCTGGAGTCAGATTGCCTGGGTTCACTTCCCAGTTATACCACTTAGAAAAAAAAATAAAAAAGGTTACTTCTCTCTTAGGCTCAGCTTCCCTACAGTGGTACCCGCTTCATGAATGTTATCAAGACAAAGTGGGGACCATGTGGGAAGTACCTAGCACAATGTATGGCATACATTAAGTGACAAGCTGATATTTGCTAGTGTTAATATCCTCCCTTTGTGGATAAGAAAAACACCATGCTGGAGAAAGTTAATTTGGTCACAGATGAAGAGGTGAGATGAATTTGTTTCTTCTTCTACCTCCTCTTCCTTTGCAACAATCTTGAAAATTAAAGAACAAACAATTTGTCTATAGAGAGAGAATGTTCTCCCTCTAAGCCCTGATTTCGGTTTGTCCAAGAGACACTGGCTCATGGTAATAGTGATGGAGACAATTCAATGAATTTTCACATCCTCTCCTTGACTATCACAGCAATTTCATGACAGAAGTAAACACTGTTGCATTATTACTCCTGAATTTTTCAGGTAGATGTTGGGGACTATCCCAAGATCACATACTTGCCATCTCTGGGATTCAAGCCAAGGTAGTTTGGCTCAAGAATCGGAGCACTCCAATGACTGGATAAAGTTCGCCTGGGAAGGGCTGGGGTGACAGCTCAGTAGTTAGGCACTAGTGAAAGCACGAGACACCAGAATATTTGACACCAGAATAAACATAAAGATGGTGTAACATGGCGACCCACCGTAATTCCAGCCTCAGAAAGCACAGCAAGTTGGCAACAGTGTCCACACTGAGCAGCTCTGGGTTTGATTGAAAGGGCCTGCTTTAGTGAATAAGGTGGAAGAGGTACCAAGGATGATTCCTGACATCAACTCAAGCCTCCACATGTATAGGGAACCATGTGCATGTCCACACACAAGTGTGCCTACACACATGCAAATGCGCATACACACATGCACATCACACACATGTGAAAATAAAAATGCAAGTGGAGATGGCTTTATTAATAAATTCTACCAATAATCCAAGGAAGAAACAATGCTAGTTTTGTATTAAATTTTCTATTAAAGGAATAGGTACTCTTTAACTGATCCTGTAAGAACAACATGGCCCCACTAATAAAAACAGACAAAAATATTACCAGAAAAACTACGGACTAACAGTTCTTACAATTATACACAGAAATAATAATCCAAATATTAGCACACAGAAGACAACAGTAAAACCAGATGGGTGGTACGCACTTGTAACCCCAGTATTTGGAAGATGGAGACAAGAGTACCCAGTGTTTGGGTCATCCTGGGTTCCATGGCATGCTTGAAGCAAACCCAGGATGAATGCAATGCTTATTCAAGAAAATATCCAACAGAATTTTTAAAGAATAAATAGTTCATGACCAAGAGGGCTTATCCCAGAGATGTGAGGCTGATTTAGTATTCAAAAATACATCAAGGAGTTAGGCTACCTGTCAAAACATATTAATAAACTAGGAAGGAATAATATATGTGATTATCTCAACAGCTGCCAAAAACATCATTTGTAAAAATCCACAACACCCATTTCTAACACACACTCAGCAATGCAGGATGAAAGTTTTCTAAGCTAATAAAGAGCAACTACAAATAATACTCAGTAAATGCAATGATGAGATGGTAAGTGCTTTTCCCTGGGGATAAGAAAAAAGGCAAGAGTTTCCACTCCAACCGCTTCTACTCAACATCGTACGGAAGTCCAGACAATGACACACTAAGAAAGAGAGAAACCAGAGACATTCACACAGAAAGGAGAAATGAATACCTCCTTACTTTGCAAGACCCAACAAGAAGGCTACTAGAAGCAGTAAGTGCCTTTAACAAGGTTGCAGGGATGAATAATCAGAAATTGCAATTAATAAAATAGTAGCACTCCTAATAGCATCTTATGGGTTAAATCTGACAACCCGATTCAATCCCTTGGACCTACATAGGGAAGAACTGATCCCTGAAAGTAGTCCTCTGACTTCTGTGCATGCTCACCCACAGGCATATACTAAATAAATAAATAAATAAATAAATAAATAAATAAATAAGAATAAATACATGTTATATTAACTTTTTTTCAAAAAGAGAACAAGACAAGTTGCAGAGAAGAGAGAATCATTTAATAAACAATGTTGCTGATAACAGTCTGGAATGTCAAATGTATAAGGAGCTGCCAAGAGTTCACAATAAGACAAACACACCAGCAAGTAGTTCACACACTGGAATGGATGTTTCACCAGAGAAGAATGCAGATGAGAAACAGACCATAAAAAAAAAAAGATGCAGCCACCAGCCTTTAGAGAAACTTATAATGGAAGTACATGTTCCCACTATTTCCATCAGTGTGGTGAGAACTGAAGAGTCTTCTGGCAAGAATGGGAAGTAATGGGAAGCACAGAACTCTGTGCACTGCTGGAAAGTGGGCTCTCTGTTCCCTAAGAATACATTCTTTGCACCACCACGCAGAGATACCGTGCTTTCCCTATCTATTCATCTGTGGACAGGCACTTAAGCTAACTCCTTGGTTTGACTGGTGTAGGGAATGTGGTAAACGTGGGCCAGCAGTGTCTCTGCTGTCTACTGACTTCGACTCCTTTACTTACTTGCCTGACTGTGGTATATATAATAAGACCATATCTTAGTTTGATCTGTAGGTTTGTTTGTTGAATCATTTTCAAAAAAAAATGGATGTCATTATGTTAAGTAAAATAAGCCAGACTCAGAAAGACATGGATCACACATTAACTCTCACAGTGGATCTTTAAATAAAAGAAAGACATGAAAGCAGAAAGGGGGGCTACTAGAGAACATGAAGGAGGCCCAGGAGAGATGGGAGTTACTATAAGTAATGTGGATGATAGTATATACAAAGTAGCATGTAGACATACATGAAAATTCCATGATAAAACTCACTCTTTTGCACCACTCCCACTCTGAGAAACCATCATTCTACTCCTCCCTGTCTATGCCAGAAAAATGGAAACACGTGTCCATACAAAACTTTGTACATGGATGTTCATAACAACACCGACATTAATAACCAAAACCTGCAAACAACCCAAGTATGTCATTGACAGGGTAAATTCAACTAATGGTTGTATAGTCACACAATTCTCAACAATAAGAGACAGACAATGAAATGCGGATATACCTCAGTGTAGATACATCTCAAAATAATTATGCCAAGTAAAGGAAATGGGGCCAAAAAGTAGATGCTGGTCCACTTTGATTTAAAAAAAAACATGCAAACTAATATTCCCAGCTGGCACACAGCATCCAGGAAGGTGGGTGAGATGCATGAAAGGGGAACGAGGAAGGCATGCTGAGAGGGCTCCACAGGGGAGGGAGCTTGCTGTACAAGCCTGAGGACCTGGGATTGGATCCCCAGCCTGTAGAGACAGCGTGAGCTTAGAACCCCACCCAGCCCTGGGGCTTGCCAGTCCAGCTGAACCAGTGAGGTCCTCACTCAATCAAACACCCTGTCTCCAAAACAAAGTGGAGAAACAATTGAGAAAGACACCTAGCATCAACCTCTAACCTACACACACACACACACACACACACACACACACATGCACGCACGCACGCATACATAAGCACGCACGCATAAATACAAAGGTCACAAGGAAACTTTAGAGGTGATAGCCACATTCATTCTATCTGTGGTAGGTGTGATTTCACTGGCATATAAATATGAAAAGTTACCAGTTGTGCGTTGCACATCTGTGAAACTTATTACATATCATGTATGCGTCAAGACTGTGTATTTTAACTGCATCAACAGGTGGTGGGTGGAGGTTGAGGGGGCAGTGAACAGATGAGGAGAAAGGGTAACTTTTCCTTCACTCTTGGCCTAAGGAACAGGACATATATATCACCATTGGGTGTTCCACACTGGGACTCATTTGTCTCCCTGTTGAGACCACACGCACATTTATCGTCTGTCTAAACTCCACCACTCCCAAGGGCCAGATGGTTGATTGCTAATTGCATTGCCATTAGATTGGTCTCCCCTCTGGGACTGTGAGACATTTGCGAGTCCAGAGCTTTTCATTTTGTTATCTCACCATGATCACAGACTCCCATGTTAGCACACACACACAAAGCACTCAATAAGGATTTTCTGGCTAATTGACTTACTGATTCATTAATTGGAAAAGCTATAAATTTGGTAAGGTGGCATTTCCAAAATCCAAACCAGATTTAGAGAAAGTAGATTTTTACTAAACTGTTTTCAAAAAGTGAGGTGGAAAAGTATAGAATCTTTGACTTCCACTTTTTTTCATAATTGCTACCTATGCTTTTACAGCTCTAAAATTGTCTCTAAAAATAACAAAATAAGTAAATATACCACTTAAAATTTAAAAACAGCTCCCACAGATACATCGGTGACTCTGGCAGAATTAGACTGGGTTCTTTCACTGTCTGGGTTTTTACCAGAGGCTGGCATCCTACTCCTTTCTCCTCTTAAGTGGTTCTGGAAGATTCAAGCAAAAACCACAGAGGGAAACAAAACAGGGGATTCATGGGACAGAGGAATCAGAAAAGGAGCCAGCACCAAGCCAAGCTGTCTGCTTAGGTAAAAAGTCATGATCCAGCAAATCTCAGACATTTCTAACTATATTTATAGCTCTGAAAAGCTTTGAGAAACATGGGATAGTAGGGTGGTTCTTCTGGCTCTGAGAGGTCCTGGGAGCTCAGTGTTCCCTCCTAGCTTTGATAGAAAGAAAGCCAAGGTTGGGCTTACAAGAGCTCTTTTGAGCCCAGAGGAGACATCTGACCTCACTGAAAACCTTCCTTTCTTCTTTTATTTGACAGGATTTTTTTTTTCTGCCTACTTGGTTCTTAACAAAGACAACTGTTTGGTGATGCCGCTCAGCGTCAGAGTCTCACCTAGCATGCACAAAGCCCTGAGTTCGGTCCCCGGTGCTAAGGGGGGGGGAGGGGGGAACAGTGTTTATCAATAGTATGTGTCGTGCTCAGGACACCAGTTAAGCCATTTCATTTGCATAAGCACACTGAAGGCAATCCATTCTCTGATGATGTAATAGAGGCTTTAGGCAAATTAAAGATTTACACAGCCAGTCCAGTGATAGGTGGAGGATCTGAACTTTGGTTGGTCTGGCTCCTACAGCCTTGGTTCTCAGTCTCTAAGCTACAGCCAGCAAGATGGCTCAGCAGGTAATGGCACCCGCTGCCAAGCCGGATGACCTGGGTTCAATCCCTGGCAGCCACAAGGTGGGAGAAGAGAATCAACCTCTAAGCTGCTGTAGGGCTCAGATTTGTGATTAAATGTGGTAGAGTACAAACAGAAACTTCAAGAGAATGGCTGCTTATCAGACCTCTGTTAGGAGCCCAGCTCGCTACAGGAGTCACAAATATGAATCTCCCTTAGGTTGAAAAATAAACGTAATATGTTTTCTTGTCTAAACCAAATACAAATCCAAGGTCAAACCCCACTCTACACAGAGGACAGGGCTATCCCTGAGGTGTCCTTTATTATTCTCTCTTTCCTCTTTCTCTGGCCCCATAAAGCTCAAAGGCTGGCTCCCCCATCCCACCCCGGGCTCTAAAGACTCCAGCCATTGTTTCCACTTGAGGACAGCCTAGGGGAGGGGTTGCTAGCCACCAGTGCCTGGCTCCCCAAACAGCCTTCTTTACTTCCACACTTGCAAGATCTGACCACCTAAGGAGAAAGCTGTCTCTCCTTCCCCAACAGCAAATACAAACAAACTTAAAGGACACAAAGACCTATTAAAGCAGCCTAGCTAGAGAGGAAAAAGGACATCTCAGCCTTTTCTGCTGAGCTCCTACTGGGAAGCCAAGGCACAACTCATTCCGCAACAGCCCATTCTGCCAGAGCGGGTTCCTACTGGATCGCTGGGCTGAACTTGCATTCCTCAGTCAGTTCTTGCCCTCCCCAGTGCCAGGCTGTTTGTCTACAGCCTTAAACAGCAGTACCTGGCCAGATGACACGCTGGGACAGAGGGCTCAGCAGGTGCAATGTTAAAAGACAGATGTGGGCGACAGAGAAGAGGCCAGGAAGAGTCTTCCCTAGCCAGCTACCTAGATCATCCCAAACTACCCAGGCTAGGATGGGTATTGGTGAGAGGCAGTCACTGTTTATTTATGTGCACATGTTAACACATTTGTTGACATATTTATTAAGCATCCACCACATCTAAGATAAAGTGCAAAACTCAAGTACTTCATTCCAATTCATCTCACGGCCAAGAAGTGTTAATATGATTATTTCGATTTTACACATAAGTCGTCTTACCAAAATTAAAGGTCTTTCCCAGAGCCTTGGAGGCAGCAAGTGATAGAAATCAAGATTTGAATCTAAAGCTGATTTCAACAATGACGGCGGCTCCGAACTGACAAGGCGGCTACCAACTTTTTATAAATGAAGTTGAAGGCATGACAACATGGACTTGAATGAGTAATTTGTTTCTGGGATTAGAAAGCAAAACTAAAGACTCAGCTAGGGAGATGATCCAGTGAGTAACTTGCTCAGCAAGCCTGAGTACTTGAGTTCAAATCCCCAGCACACGCATTAAAAGTTGGCATGTCTGTGCATGCCTGTAGCCCCAGCATTGGGAGAGATAAGCAAGTCCCAAAAGCTCACAGGTCAGCCAGCCTAGCCTAAACAGTAAGCTTCAAGATCAGTGAGGGATCTTGTCTCAAGACAGCAAGGCAGAGAGTGCTAGAGGAAGACACCAAAATCCTGCTCTGCCTCTACATGCATGCAACACACACACACAAACTGTGATGAAGGGGTGAATCTCATTTTCCCTGAAACTTTAGTTTGTCTTCATCCCCAAGAAGAATTCATAGACCTTTTTTTAAATGCTGTTGGATCGCAAGGGATGAGAAGCAAAAGACGCATGACTGTGGTTTCTTAAAGGGCTCTACTCAAACCGTCACCACTGGCTCCATGCTAGAAAACAACGAGATCATTTACAAAAATAATAGCACATTTTACTACTATTTAATAATTCCTACGTGCTGGATCCTGTTCCAGGTAATCTATAAACGCATAAGCCATCTAACAGTCTGAACAGCTTTATTAGGTCAGCGTTAAATGTGTCCTCCTGGAGGTTGAAGGACCAGGTTGGGGGAAGGTCCTTGCAGCATTTGCCAATACCCTTGGTGTAAACATTGCCACTGTGGGCAGTGGCAAGCTACCACTGAGACATCACAGACTTCAGAGGTGAAGGAGTCCCACATCACCTGTCCTTGTGAAAATGACATGTCACGAGGAGGGAAGTTCCTAGTGCATCGCTGTCACCACCCAGGAGAAAAAGACACAGCTAGACCCAGGAGCACAGAGAGTAAACCGGAGGAGACACATTAGGAATTGATGAGTCTGTAGTATTTATTGCCTTTCATTTTAATTGCAAGTTTATAAAATTTAATTTTTAATGATGGCCATCTTCAACAGCCAGCTCTCAGATTTTCTGATGATCAGTCGGCTCTGACAAACTGTCTGATTTCGGCACATAATGGGTCGGCCTTGGTGCCACTTAAAGGAGGAAAATGATGCACAGAGTGGGCGCTTACACGGCTAGCAGATGGAAAAGACAGAACTAGAGTTCTAGAATCCGTTCTTCACCCACCTGTCTTTGGCTTCCTTCCAGGGCCTTACCTTTCTGACCCAAGAGGCCATGAGTTTCCTTTTGGGCTTGATGGGAAAGTCAACTGTAGGACCGGGGGTTGAGTGTGGTTTCTTCCCCAGACCTTAGGAGCTAAAATATCTTTTAGTACCTTCAGCCAAGAGGTCCTTACCGTGTAATTGGTTCCCAGGCCTTCACCTGGCCTGGCTGCCGGCCCAGCATGCCTTGCCCTTTGGGTCCTACTGCGCCTGCGTCCAACCACACATCCATTATGGAAAGGAGGGTCCCTTAATGTAGCGCAAATTATAGCTGGAACACGGGCAAATTGCCGGCTTTTACTAGCACATAAACTGAGCGGAACCTCTGAGATAGATCCGCATTACCCTAAACGGCATCCATAATTCATACCTGCCGCAGAAATGCTTCCCTCTCCCAGGGCTAGAGCCGATCTATTATTGATGGAACCCTCGGAAGGCCATGAAGGCCATGACCGTTTCTCAAGCTCCAGCCATCTGCCGGCGGGGTCCATTCCTCAGGCAGCGGCCACGCATTTATTCATCAGAATCAACCCCCAATTAGTTTCCTAGCAGGACCCGGGGGAGGGGGGAGGATTTATTTGAGGAATCAAAGTGAGTGCTTCTAGAACAGTACCCCTAGTCCCATCCCTGTGATGCTGATCAATACACACAGAACCAGCCAGCAGCACGCTGAGTTAGCGTTCACCGCCTTAGGGAGTCACAGGATCAAAACTAAAAGCTGCATCCATCCCTCCTGCAGAGGGCTGGGTGGCCCCAGCTTCTGCTCTAGTGTGAAGGCGTTGCCTCTCCCTGCAGAGAGGAGGGACTCCCCATCAAGGCAGAACAGCGAAAATAACAACAACAAAACAATAAAAGCAACAGCACCAGGAAGGGCAGGGGAAAGGGAGGTGGGGGAGAGTGGTGCACTGATTATGATCTAGGGCTTTCAAGAGAGCCTTACCTACCCCTGTGAGGTAGGTTTTTGATCATTCTCTCTGTTATACGCACGGGAAAGCTGAACAGCATGCCTTGGGTTGGCAGTGACAAGGTTTGGAGGCCGGAAGTCCAGTCTAAACCACTGCTCTGTGCTGCCATCTAGAGGACGAAGGGCGAGAGAGCACAAGCTATGTCCCCTCAATGGCAATTGCCCAATTAAGTTCAAGTGGCTGTTCATCTATTGGCAGTCAGTCCTGGGCTGACAAAAACCCTCAGCAGCTGCATAAGTAGGGAAGAAATGCCTTTTAATGTCACTGCTGTTTTATTTCGTGTTTTGTTGCTTTATTGAATGATTGACTAGCTTCTAAATGACTGTGTGAGTTAAAGAGCATTAATAAATATGGATTAGACAGACTATAGGAGTTTGTGTTGTGCTCTGTTTGATTTTGTTGAACAGGTCTCACTATGTAGCCCCAAGGCTGGCCTCACCCTGTGATGCTCCTGCCTCAGACTCCCATGTGCTGGACTGGGGGTGTGTGTCGCCATGTCTGGCTGGTAGGCCGTGTCCATCTCGTGTATTGCTCTGGAATGGGGAGCAGGTCACGAAAGGAAGAGGTTGGTATTTGAAAGGCTGGGCTGAACTGGATGGAGAGAAGGCCATACGGGGTTTGGAGCTGAATGGAAGCATTTGTCAGAAGGGCACATGTATTAAACAGCTTCCTGGGTGTCAGGGTCTGTGCCCTGGCTAGGGATGCAGAGACAAATAAGATAAGGATTCTGCTGCCCCCAGCCAGTTAGTCAGGGAAAAGCTAACTGTAACACTTGGCAGAGAAACAGGGCTGGAATGGTGGCAAGGTCCCCTTCAGTCACTCTTCATCCTCACGCCTCAGGGAAGATGTCAGAGCATGCTATGGGCTGGTGGAACTCTGCACACAAGCCCTGCAGCCTCTGCAGGGATCTTACTCAGCTAGGCCACTCTCTAAGTGTCCCTGGTCATCCCTCCACTTCACGTCTTTAGAGTTAATCTCTCAGGTCCTCTGTCTTACCCCCCAGAACACTGCAGAGCTAAAAAGCCTCCCCACTCGACCATCAAACATCCCTGCCCCTGTATTCTTCATCCTTGTTCATGTCTTATCTTTGCCCTAAAGCCACAGAGATGGTCCAGTTGGTTGAGGTCCACGATGAACCCAAGGCCAAAGCCAGAAGACTATGTGTGGAGAGAAACCACAATGGCATCTGAAGCTCGGAATGGGACAGTAGACAGAGGAGGATATGGAGCCAGGAAGAGCTCTGATTTAACTAAGGGAAGCATCAAATGGAAAGCACGAGTGAGTTGCCCAAGCGATGAGGTGGCCTAGCACAGGAAGGCCGCAGTGAAGGTCCAAAAGTAGGGGCAGAGTCCGAGAGAACTGTGACCAAAGCTAAGCTCAGTGATCACCAGATCCAGGTTATTTGTTGGGTGACTTGGGGCAAGTCTCCTGATCTCTCTGAGCCTCATGGGCTCACTACAGTTGCAGAAGGGGTAATACTACCTTCCTTGAGGGGCTCCAAAGGCTGCAAGGAAATTGAGGAATTCATTAAACAGGCACCACATATAAAGCTATCAGTAGTCGGTGTTACTGCCCTTCGAGGACAAATGCCTAAGTCAAAAATAATATTGGTGCTTCTGAAAAATAGCATTCATGTCTGTGCTGGGGCCAGCTGTAGGGAGGAAGGCTGAGATAGATTCCCTGGGTTCCCAGCGGGAAAGCCCTTGACCCACCCAGGGAGAAGACCTCTACATTGAGGTGGCTTTATAATCCATCTCAGAAGGTCCTGGAACTCCTGTAAGTCACTTAATGCCTGCTCAGTGGCTTTCAGTGCTTTTGCTCTAGCTGAGATGGTTAGTTATACAGCCAGCCTTCAGAGGAACTCACCTCACCCAGATTCTTAGAAGGAGTCCAGTGGCAGAGACTATAGCTCCTCCAGTGTCTTCTCGTCCTTCTCCTTTAGAAACAGTCTCCATGTTTATGTGGCTACATGAATACTAAGAAAGAGAAGTGTATAGTTCTCAGATTCTCTCACTCTATGACTGACATCTTCTAATCAAAAGATGTAAGCAAAGTGTCACCTGTGAGTTTAGAGAAAGCTAGTGCCTTCCTTGATCCAGCTCCTCTTCTACAGGATGTAGATGGCTGGTGTCACGGCTCCGTTATGAGCCGAGTTGAAACTATCAATAGTCTTTCATCTCACTGAACTTCCCCCGCAACCCTGAAATCTGTCTCAGGACCTGGAGAAGAGAGGGTGAGCTGAGGGGGAAAGGGTGTCATGACTGCATGTGGTCGCTAGGTTCTCCCACCTCACCAAAGGTGGATCTGAGCTCCAAGGCTGGCCTTTCCCAGCTGGACAAACTTAGGTAAGTCACTTAAGCCCTGTTCACCTCCATGCTGACCATAACATGCGGCTACAATCAGTTTCCTCCAGGTTAGGATATGCATTTAATGATGTATATGGTGCTTGGTCACTCTCTCCCTCCCTTCCACCCTCACCCCAGAGCATCTAAGACAACTCACTAACCATTAAGAGGGAAGACCTGTGACCCACCCATCTCTCACAGGTCCCACATGGTCTGCCTGGTAACTTATCACAATGTGGATTCAATTTCAATATGAATTTTGGTGGAGACATTTGGTGGAGAGGGCTACAGAAAGTATCTGGGCAGGCCAGCAGAATTCTAATTCTGACCAGTGTCCTTGTTCTCTCTCACTGGGATCCTGGCAACGGCCTCTAAGTGGTCTTCCTGTCAGAACTAGGAGATGGGACTGTTGGTACCTGGTGTGTAGTAACCACATACATGACAGCCATCCAAGAAAGAAACTCTGCATTATCCTCACTCTTCACGACTCAACTCTCCTTTCATAGCCCAGCCTCCCAGGCCTTGCTCCATTTCTCCACCATGTCCTGCTTTTTCTACTCTTGTTTTCGTTTATTTACGTATTTATTTATTTCTGGTGACTTCACTGGTGTGTCCTAGAGTATACTTACTTCTAGCTACTGGCTTGGTTCATTTCATGTGCCGTTTAGCCTCGTTCGTCTCTTCTTCCTCAAAGTCTTTTGGCTTTGTGGCTGATCCAGAGCCCAGCATTTACCCAAAGCAAGGCCTCTAGCACATAACACATTTTCTGTTTGCATGGCTGCCTTTCCCTGACAACACACTAAGCTCCATGGCAACAAGACTGGCTTGTCTTCCTTTGTACCTACCTGTCCTTGTACTTGGAATTGTATTGTCCTAGTATTTGGAACACGTCAAATATTCAATGGACATTTGTTGAATGACTAAATGAATGGACTGTTCGACTGTAAGACTAAGAAATAAGTGCTAGTCTGACAACTCCTGTGGGCAAGCCAATATAATATAGAAAATTAGTGAGCTCAGAGCCGATGCCCAAAGCAAATTCTCTCAGAATCCCAATGGCTGCTGTGTCATGGAGCCAATTCCATCAGAAGGATGGGCAGACACTAATACACTTATCTTCCTTCCTGCTTCAAAGGAAAAGACGAACCTTTGCACAAGCTGGCTTCTCCAGCTCTCCTCTAAACCACACCCCTTCATTTGCTCAAATGCTCATTTGTTTTTATGTGAAAAGATGTCTGCTCACCTCCACCACCCCTATGAAAACATAACAACAGCCAAAGACTCCCCAGTAAAAAAAGAAGAAGAAGAAAAAAAGAAAGAAAGAAAACTGGTCCTCCCTGCTGGCAAAAGACTGTGTCTCCCTTTCTCTTCACATGAAATATATCAAGGGCAATCTGTACACAGACGCCCTGCTTCCACACAGAATCTTCGGTGGGGAGGGGAGGGCACATTAACTCTGAGAAGAGCAACCTCTACTGAGCACAGCTATGGGCAGCATAGTGGCATGGAAGCCCAGAATGCCCATGCCCACCCACTGCTTGCTAGCGCCCACGTCACACTCAGACTGGGAGTAGAAGGCATCATGCTTGCCAAGGTAAATGACGCTTCACTTGGAGGTTGTCAGGGCTGACCGTCCCCTGACTCCCACAAGTCTGTTCCCTTCTTGCTGCCCATCTCCCTCTCTCCCTCCCTTCCCCACCCCCCTTTTGTTCTTTATTTCTTGATGCTCAGCTGAATTCTTACCCCTTTTAGCTTCTTCATCTTGTTCTTTCACCTTAGCCAGGGTGCAGTGAAACCACCAAACCTCAACCACTCTGTGGGTAGAAAGAAAATTTTATTTGGGAAAACAAACTGCTGGCCTGCAGCGTGGGAACGGAGAGCAGTAACTGGGGGGAAAGGCAAGCAGATTTCATATGCTAGCCAGCAGGGTGGGGGTCTCTGAGGCGATGCGGGCTGTTTGGACCAATGGGGAACTAGACTCCCTTGCCTACAGTAGTCGACCATTGTGGGCAGATGAGGGAGGCAGTGGTTTTCCTGGGAAAGAGAAACTCTCCTTTCAGGATTCCTGTGTACCTAGTGAAAGTCCTTCTTTTAGGTAGGTTAGGTCCAGCACTGCCATTTTGGACCTAACAGACATCCTCTGCCTGCTTTAATCAGATAGCTTACTAGAGCTCATCGGACCACTCCCCTTCTGGCACTTTCTTAAACTTTCACGGTCTAAATGGTTCTTATGTGTGGTTGATAGCACCTGTGAGTACAGGGAATTTATGCTGTGAGAGCTAATCAATAGTCAAAAAAAAAAAAAAAAAAAAAAAAAGACTGAGACCAGCAAGGTGGCTCAGCAGGTAAAGCCACTCACCACCCCGCAGTGCAAGTCTGACAACCTGAATTTAGTCTGTGGAACCCACATAAAGGCAGAAAGAGAGAGAACCAGCTCCACAAAGTTGTTCCCTGATCTCAAAACACAGGCTGTATCATGTGCCTCCACACTTCACATACACACAATAATGACTAATAAATAAATAACGTAACGAAAGGGACTTGTTTGTCTCATAGATGATCTATCCAAAAATGGTGAGAATCCACTGTGGGGTTCCCAGGGAAGAAAAAAACAGAAATGTGTCCTTTAAAAAGATGGAGCCAGCATCCTGAGCGGAGTTGTTTTCTAAAGGCAAGAGACTAGGAGGCATATTTCCAAAGCCCTATCTAAAGTGATTCTCACCCTCTGAGTTCCTACTTCCTCCTTGATCACTTCTGAATAAGCTTGGTTTTTATTATTATTATTATTATTATTATTATTATTATTTGCTTGCTTGCTTGTCTGTTTGTTTGTTTGTCCCATGTATATCCAGGCTGGCCTCTTTAAATATACTAAGTAATCAAGGATGACCTTGAACTTCTGATCCTCACCACCTCCAGAGCATTAGGACTACAGTGTAAGCCACCAAGCCCAGCGATGCAGGGCTGGGGTCGGAACCCAGCAAGCGAGGTAAATACTCTAGCACCCAGGGTTCATCCCCAACCTTGAGCCTGCATTTTCATCTCTTTGTTTTCCCCCTTAACTCAATCTCATTGTTAAACTATTTAGAAAACTGTACTTCAAAGCTCCACTGACCCATGGCCTACAGGCCAAAGTCCAAAATGTGAAAGATTGTTATGAGAGCTGGATCTTAGTGAATCCTATAAATATCTTAAGACCCCCCCCAAACAATTTCCCCAGTACTTTTTGATGGCTAGACAGCTCATAAAGAGCGGCAACTGCAGAGGGATGGGCAACTGCCATCTTGGCCGTATCTGCCTGAGTCTGCCCAAGAGGCCAGCACCCTATCATTCCCCAATAAATCAGGGGGTCATTTTTCACTGAACTGAAGCTCAATACGACCATCGTTTTCTCCCCTAACCAGCCCCGAGATTGCTGTGTGCTCTTTATTACCTTTCAATGACTTAAGCCCCTCAACTGAATAACTTCATCAAGGTGTCAACCTAAACAGATTTTCCCCATAATGGCCCAACTCTCACAGGTTCTTAATGAAAAATATTGATTTCCAAGGATTAGTTGCAGATTTATGTGTTGGGATGTTGATCTCTCTGTCACCTGACACCTTATCAGTGGATGAAAGGACCTCGTTTTCCTTCGTGGTTTTAAAAAAGCAATCACTGGCTATGTCAAGGGGGCAGTTTAGGGCCAGAAAAACAAATAAAAGCCTGTGTCCTCATCCTCTGGAATACTTGACAGAGAGTGGAGGAGGTAGACAGCTACCATGGCACCAAGACACCTGCCTGCCTTTTCTCATTAGCATCTTCCCCGGATGGGATGACGGGAGATTGGAGATAGAGAAACTAGAAAAGTAAACAGGTCAGGCACCCACCCCTCTCCACATGACTGATCTCTGAGACACAACAAGAAAAAAGCAAACTGAGTACACACGGTCTGGGCTGGCAGACACCGGCTGGAAGGAATTCTGCTGCTGCAAGTGGCGTTCGATCAACACCAGCTGGGTCTGCCCTGCCAACTCTTGGTTAAATGCAGTTCTCATGGGATGAAGTTGAGGCTCTGGCACCTAAAGCCTCAGCAGGCTACACAGCAGACTCTTTTCTATCACCCAGTGATGGCGAGAATAAGATCCATTCTCTAGCTCTTTGATAGATATTGATTGAAAACCCTTTAGATGCCAGGCACTGTTGACCCAACTGGGGACACCATGATCAACAAAGCAAGACATGGCTCTCCATCACAGTGGTGAAGCCAGACTCAAATCAGATAACCCAATAATTATCAACTAATTATTAATGATTGCATTTATTAAATAAATGTTTATTTGACTGGGATAGTGTCCACTTGATTAACAGAAACAAATGGAGACTTGTGACTGCAACTAGATAAGAAGATGGAGGGCGGACACAGAACTGATGCAACATGGAATGGCGGCACCAACCTGTGAGAGAACTCAGGGAGTCTTCTCTGGCAAAGCAAAGGTCAGAGAAGCGTTTCACTGCAGAAGCATGGACAGTGGTTGGGCTCACTGGAGAGGGGCTGAGTAGAAGGCACAAACGAGCAATGAAGATAGTCTGGGCAAACGTCCAGTTCTGGAAGGAGCCTGGTACAATGCAGAGAACAGTGATTGTGGGCCTGACACCAGATACAGAGATGCGTAACTCAAAGCCTTCAGGTCACACAAAGCCCAAGGGAGTTGTGAATAGAGCCTGACACAAAACTGTGAGCTTCCTTAAGACATTATTTTCTGTGAGTTTTTCACAACTTGATTGTGTGGTTCTTGCCCAAACTTTGCAGGTGACAATGTTGTGTTGTAGTATCACACAAAATAAATGTATGTATGCTCTCCTAATCTGAAAGCCATGGTTTGTACCCCTGTGTGGCCCAAGACAATTCTCATTCACCATGGTCCAGAGAAGCACAAAGGCTGGAAAGCCCTCACTAGAGGCTCTGGAAAGACAGACAAGGCCATACTGTGGCTTTCATTTACTATTCCAAGAGAACTAGGGAGCCATTTAAAGATTGTCATGTCTGCAGTTGGTGAAGAATACTTTGGCTATGCAATGGAAAGTGTGTTGCCACTGCTTTGAAATAAACGCAGGAGTGGCTGAAGAGGAAATAGCAAAGCCCCAGGCAAGACAGGAAGCAATGACTGCTGGGAGTAGAGAGAAGGAAACCAGTCAAAGACTACTGAGCAAAAAGCAACAGGAATTGCTTCCGAGCCACTCTTGGGTCCAAGAAAATGTAAAGTTGGTGAAACAGATGACTCCCAGACTTCTCAACTGAGAAGGGAAGGCTCTTCACCTCTATGCCCTGAAAACAGTGTTATCTCTGTCACAATCACTTGAGGCTGCTAGAAAACACAAGCAGCCACAGACAACATAAAGGCAAACAGTTGTGCCCTCACGTTTTTACGTTTTACGAGTTGCTACTCCACCATCGACTTTCCATCATGAACTTGAAGCCCTTGCCAGATGCAACCACCTGCCTGATCATGGATTTCCCAGACTCTGACACTGTGAGCCAAACCAATCCTCTGTTCTTAGGTATCCTAAGAAGTTTGCTAAGAACACTCTGGTTAAAGAAACTTTTATGGAAAGATTCTGGATAGAAACCGTCTTTACAATTAGATCTATCTCCACTTGTGATTCTTTACTTTGTGTCTCTGCTTCAGATTCAAATCCTGGGTAGAGAACATCAGAGTAGCCCAGGATCTCTCCTTGTCTAAGAGAGGGGAAAGTCTCTAATTACTACCCCATGAACTTGTATCAGATGGGAGAGAGATTATTCTTCAAGAAAAAAAAAACCTGAGAGTTAGAAATAAACTCACTCAGAAGTGATCAAATGATTCCCAGGAAGGAGCCAAGAAAACGCAAAAAAGAGATGATAGTCCTTCAACAAATGGTGTGCGAACAGTTGGATATCCCTCACCTCACACCACCCACCAAGATTAACTCAAGATGGATCATAAGCCCAAATTTAACAGCTAAAGCTATAAAAGTTCTAGGCGACACTTTTGTGAGCTTGGACTAGGAAAACACGTCTTAGAGATGACACTAAAAGGACAATCCATGAAAGAAAAATAATGACAAATTGAACTTCATCAGAACTTAGAGCTTCTGCTCTTTAAAAAGATCTAAGAACTTGCAAAGGCAAGACAGACAACAAGAAGAAAACATTTGCCAAGGTCTCTGTCTTCCCAGCCTTCCCTTCCACTCACACGCCCCACTCTTCCCACTTCCAACCATGCCAAGCCTCTTTATCTCTATTCTGGTCTGTAATCTCTCTTCCTTCTTCTTCACCCATTATACTTCTCTGGTTGGATCTCAAGGGCAGATTTATCAGGGATGGATCGTTAATGCCTTTCTTGAGAGTCAGTTCTTTCTCTGGACTCTTTAACCAGAATGGATTCTTACAAAGCCAAAGCTGCCCCGCCACACACAGGATACAGTGGTCTTGTCTTGAGCATAATGAATTTTATTTATTTATTTATTTATTTATTTATTTATTTATTTATATGTTTTCATTTAAAAATATTTTTTCTATCTAGTGCTGGGATTTGACTTCTAGGTATGTGTTCTACCACTGAGCTTTATTTACGTCCAACCCTGTAAATTTTTCTTGACTAAACTGCTCAAATACATAGTTGACTAAAATTACACACCAGTGATAAATGAATGTATGAGAATATGCCCATCCTATTAGCTCTTATGGAACTGCGGGTATAAGCCACAATGAGATGCCTCCACATGTTAGAGTGGACAAATGCACTAACAAGATTAATTAAAAAGATGCACTAACAAGGTCAGTAAGAGTATGAGGTAACTGATTCCACCACGTGCTGATGCTGGGAGCTCAAATGAGGGACACCTACTTGGCAAACATTTTGGCAGCTTCCTAAGTTACTTACCACAAAACCCAGCAATTCTGCTCACAAGTATCGATTCAAGAAAAATGTAACTAAGCATCAGTATAAAGACATCTTTGCAATTGCTCACAGAGACTTTATTTATTACAGTTCCCAAATTGGGCAATTTTAGTTCAAAATGACAAAATGCAGTATATACCCACAGCAGTAAGAAGCCTCAAACTGACTGTGCTAAGATCACAGATAAATCTAGAAAAAATATGCTAAGTGAAAAAAGCCAGATATGTGACTAAGGAGTATATGACTCTGTTTGCTTGGGGGATCCTACAAAAGGAAATTGAGGAGATGGAAAAAAGTAGAGAATGCCTTGGTGGCTGCTCACAGCTACAGCCCAAAGCAAGGCTGGCCATAAGTGGGAAGAAGAAAACTTCAGGTGTGCCAGGAGTCTTCCAACTGGAGGGTACAGATGACTGTGAGATGGCATGAATTTTCTAAATCTCATCAACCGACACATATACCATGGTGGGTTTGCTGTATGTAAATTATGCTTCATTAAAGCTGTCAAAAAGATGACGAGAGAGGAAGGAGGAGGAAGGGAAGTAGAAAGAGAGGGGAAAGAGGAAAGAAGGATGAGGATGGAAAGAAGAAATCAGAAGGGAAAAGAAGAGAGGAGGAGGATGGAAATCTGAAGGGAGTAAAGGAAGGAGATAAGGTAGAAGAAAAAAAGTGAAAAGGAGAGAGAGGGAAGAAAATGAGAGTGCTTCAGTAGGATGAAAATAAATACTCAGACATCCCTTTTTTTTCTTAGAAATTTAAGAATGCCCTCCCCCACTGGGAAAACAAGAAACAGTGACTTGCCAGTGACACACACCTAGTAAAAGGCAGAAATCAGATCCAATCTTCAATGACTTGATTTCAAGTCATTGAAACCAAACCCAGGCTCTTCATTCCTCTGCAAACCATCTTTCAACAACACACGTCCTTCAGCTTCACTGTGTAGGGAATGGTCACAAGGGACCTTTGCTTGTTGCTAGGTGACCAGAATCCTCACCCATCTGATGTGTGAGCCAAAGACCGGTGAAGCTGCTGCCCTCAGATGGTACATTGCGGGTTTGGCTATCGCTCTTCAAATGCTCCAGCCTTGGTGTGTCCAGACCAGCTTAGTGCTTTCCACATATTGCTCATCTGGCAGAGAATTACTACCCTGCTCTACAAGTTCCCACAGATGGCTTTATTTTCCATTGCTATTAAATTGGTTTTGAACAAGACATAATTCTTCAAGTGCCTGGTGCACTCTCTGGGTTTGCTCAAGCAAGATTCCATAAAAATGTAAATAATCGGAACACTTCTGGGATTATTTATCACAACTGACTCGCGGCTGTAAATTTATGTATTAATTTCAGCTATAAGCTTCAGTGGGGAGAAGATGAACAGTTGAAAATAGACTCTCCCACCTCACATCCGCTCTAGATACCCATTTTGCCTCTGCTCCCAGTGAACAGACTGTGGCGTAGACCACAGATCTGAGTCTAAAAGACATTGAAACGGGATCAGAAAGAAATCGGGTGGCAAGTGTGGGAAAGCAAGCCATAAGCTCATCTCTTACTGTTCCCCACTTACTGCAGGAGCCTTAGACACACCAGCTTTCTTCCCATCCCCCTGTCAGCCTGCTGTGGGATCTTTGCACACGTCCCCCTAGTCTATCACACTTTCTTCTCCCTTTTACCTGGTTCAGCCTTCCTCATCCTTTGGCTCTCAGCTCACCTGTGTCTCCAAGAGCCCAGCACAGAGTTGAGGATGCATGAATCTGTGTTGCATGGCGGAGTAAGTGTCTCTGTTTATACCAGGGGAACAAAGCCAGATTCCTTCCTCACCCTCAGCTCTCTGTACTCTGCACGCAAGCCTGGGGTGGTTTTCATTCATTCAACATCTATGTGCTGATGGATCAGAGACCTGGCCTCAGTGGGCCTGTGTATGCCAAGAAATGAAAGTACCTAAGATCGTCCATTTTTCTTGGTGGACAGTCCTTAGCCAATTGGCAGTGGACACAGGTTTATGCATATTCCAGCTCCTGTAGGAACCGACCCGTACTGCCCTGAGCTCTCACATGACATGGCGCCTCATAGCCCTGAGCTGAACTGAGCCCTGCTCTTCTTGATGCCCCTCCCTTTTCCCCTCCCAGTGTTTCCAGGGCCCCCTCCTAATAAATCATATTTATGCAAATCCTTGTCTTAGAGTCTGCTTTCAGGGAGGCCAGTCTGAAACACAGAGCCTTCTGCTGAAAAAAGGTTCTCACTGTGCTGGGACCGATACCATAAATTTCAGTTCATGAAGGCACTCTAACCAGACAGGCCATTTTCTGGTTCAGAAGAGGATACGGTGAGACTGTAACTAGCAGGCAAAAGGTCACACCTGTGCACTGAACCTTGCTACACTTCAATCTTTGCTTTTGATGACCTTGAGCCCTACTACAAAAAAAAAATGTTACAAGTCTGAACCCCTAGCATTCTAGCCACACTAGACCTGGAAGTCTAGAAGCTGAGAAGCCAAGATCCTCTCCATTTGCCCATCTAAAAGAGTTCCGCTTTAGCCCAGGACAAGATGAAGCCAGGCTTCTGTGTAGGCAGGGGAATGTCAGCTGCCCATGGGATCGTGGGGATAGGATGCAAGCTGGTGAGTTCTGTGAGCCTCTGGGGGATATCTTTAGCCTTAAGGGAGAAAACTCTCAATTAGCAAGGGAATGTGGCAGTGTTTTCTGAGACGGACACTCCAACCATGGAGATCCCCTGCCCAGATGTAGCCCATAGCAGCTCAGTGTCCAAGTGGGTTCCCTAGTAATGTGAACAGGGTCTATCCCTGACATGAACTGATTGGCTCTTTGACCACCACCCCCTAGGGAGGTGCAGCCTTGCCAGGCCACAGAGGAAGACAATGCAGCCACTCCTGATGAGACCTGATAAACTAGGGTCAGGGGGAAGGGGAGGAGGACCTCCCCTATCAGTGGACTGGGGGAGGGACTTGGAAGAAGAAGAAGAAAGAAGGGTGGGATTGGGAGGGGAAGAGGGAGGGATACAAAGGGAATAAACTATAATTAATAAAAATTAAATAATATAATAAAAAAACCAACAACAAGGGGATGTGGAGAGGCTAAATGGGGAAAGTTCTTGCATCATAAGCATGAGTCCCCAGCCCCAAGGTGAAAAGCCAGGTGTGCAGGGTATACCTGTAACCTACTCCCTCCCACATCCTCCCCCACCCACCCCCACTCCCCACACACACTGTGGAGGGACACAGAGACAGGAGGTTCCTGAGGCCTTACTGGCCAGCCAATCTGGCCAAAAACACTGAGCTCCAGGTTCAGCAAGAGACTATGTCCCAAAAAGTCAGCCTCTGATTTCTCCACAGAAATGCATGGAGAAGCAAGTGAGCACACAGACACACAGACACAGTGTATATTTACTGAGGGTTTCTTCTTCCTTGCAGGACTAGGGACTGAGCCTAGAGCCTCGTGCATGCTGGTCAACGACTCTACCACTAAGCTCTGTCCATAGACCAATTCTCTTCAGTTTTTATTTTGACATGGGGTCTCACTGATTGGACTGGTTGTGGTTCAACTCTGTAACCCATGCAGGCCTCAGACTCATGAACCTCCTGCCTCACCTTCAAAGTTGCTGGGAACACAGGCTGGTGATACCAGGCCCAGCCTCTTAGGGTATTCTTTATAAAGAAAGGAAAGGTGATGTTGCAGGGAGCAAGAGAACTTTGTGGCGATGCAGTTAGCAGGAAGGTCTCTGTGTTGTTTGCATCTGAAATGCCTCTGAGGACTCTTTTTGAAACACTTTGTCCCTGGCAGGTGCCATTATTTTGAGAACTCTGGAGGTGAGGCCTGGCTGGTAGAAGTGCATTCCTAGGGGTAAATCTTGGAAGATTATGGCCCCCTTCTGGTTCTGGAATCTGTTTTCTGCTTCCTGGTCCATGTCACATAAGAAGCCTCAGCCAAATGTCCCTAGCACCATAAGCTCAGCCATGGCTTTTCTGACACGATAGACTGGAGTACCAGAAACTCTGGGCCAAAATAAACCTTTCCTCCCTTAAGTTTGCACTGGCATTTTGTCACAGCTCTGGAAAATTTAGCAAATAGAGCTTCCCTAAAGAGTCAGCTTTTGCTCTGGATCAGCATTTAGAAAGCAGTAAGTGTCATCAACATCAGAAAGCTTCCCAACCCAGCTGGGTGGTAGCAGCACACCCCTTTAATCCCAGTACTCAGAGAGGCAGAGGAAGGTGGGGCTCTGTGAGTTCGAGGCCAGCCTGGTCTACTAAGAGAGTTCCAAGAGATCCAAGGCTACACAGAGAAACCCTGGAGCTCACAAACCCATAGAAACTGAACAACTGACCACTAAATGAAAAATGAGTCAAGACAGAAATTAGAAAAAAAAATTTTAAACGTTCTTAAATTGAATGAAAATGAAAACACAGCATACCCAAACTTACAGGTACAATGACGGTCGTGCTGACACACTAAGTGTTCACATCTTTAAAAAAATGTTGGAGAGATCTCATAGTAGTAACTCAACAGCACACCTGAAAGCTCTAGAACAAAAAGAAGAAATAACATCCCAAAAGGACAGACAACAAGAAAAAATCAAACTCAGGGCTGAAATCAATAAAATAGAGGCAAACAAACTAACAAACAAAAACCAAAGAATCAATGAAACAAAGAGTTGGTTCTTTGAAAAATCAATAAGATTGACAAACCCCTAACCAACTTAACTAAGAGTCAGAGAGAGAATATCCAAATTAACAGTAGAGATGAAGAAGGAAGCATAACAACAGACACTGAGGAAATCCAGAGAATCATAAGGACATACTTGAAAAAACCTGTACTCCACCAAACAGAAAAATCTAAAATAAATAGACAATTTTTTAAAATATATACCACCTACCAAAGTTAAATCAGGATCAGATAAGCAATTTAAACAGATGCATAACTTCTAGAGAAATTAGAGCAGTGGTTAAAATTTCCCAGCAACAACAAAAGCCCAGGGCCAGATGGTTTTAGCACATAATCCTACCAAACTTTCAAAGAATTAATGCCAATACTCCTCAAATTATCCCACAAAGTAGAAACAGAAAGAACAGTGCCCAATTCATTTTACAAGATTGCAGTTATCCTGTTACCTAAACCACATAAAGACCCAACCAAAAAAAAAAAGCGAATTACAAACCAATTTCCCTTGCGAACACAGATGTAAAAGTTCTCAAAGTACTTGCAGACTGAATCAAAGAACACATTAAAATATCATCCGTTATGATCAAGTAGGCCACATCCCAGAGGTGCAAGGATGATTCAACATATGTAAATCAATAAATGTAATCCACCATATAAACAAACAGAAAGACAAAAACCCATAATCATTTCATTAGATGAAGAAAAGTCCTTTGACAAAAATCTAACACTCCTTCAGTCCTAGAGAGATTAGGAACACAAATGAAATACCTCAACCTAATTAAGACAATTAACACCAAGCCCATAGCCAACATCAACTAAAATGGAGAGAAACTCAAAGAATTTCCACTAAAGTATAACAAGACAAGGTTGTCCACTCTTTTTTGCTTATTCAATATAGTACTCAAAGTATTAGCTAGACCAATAAAAAAAAACTGAAGGAGATCAAGGGAATACAAATAAAAAGGGAAGAAGTCAAAGTATCTTTACCTGTACATGTTATGATAATAAATGTAAGTAACCCTAACCTGGAAACTCCTACAGACTGATAAACACTTGCAGCAAAGTAGTATAACAGGACCCCAGACTTTAGCATAACTGATGCTGTGATAGAGGTACCATTCAGGCCATGAGACCCAGAATGTAGGCAGCAACACTTGCAAAAACTAGAACAATGACCTAATCCACCAAAGGTCATAGTTCTGGGAAAGTTCCTAAATGTACTATCCTTGCTTTTCAGTTTCTGTAGTTCTGCTTGTGGCTAATTGTTCTCGCTAATTGGAGAGTGTCAACCCAGGATATGGCAACAGAGGCAGTGGGGGAGATACCGCAGCCAGCAGGAAGGCAGCAGTGGAAGCACCCCAACAAGCATTGAAGCAGAGGAGGCAGCCCACAGTGCACACAGCGACCTGCAAGGAGCACAGTGCTGCATGCTCCAAGCACAGATCTCTGGCATTCCCCCACAGCCTGGTCTGAAGGGGTAGCAGCAGCTGAGGAAGCAGACAGCACTTCCCAACTCAGGGAGCAGAGTGCAGCCTGCTGGGCTCACAGCTTCCAGCTCAGAACTCTGGGCCAGGCTCAGGGAGTCCACAACATGGTACATGTCCCGCCTGCAGCATCAGCTGGAGACCTCAGAGGCCAGCCTGCTGACCCCACCCAAGCTCCTTACGCCCCCGCAATCTGCACTTGCTAACTGTGCTAGCATCTGCATCCCCTCCTGCGTTTTCTCCCAACCATATATTCTAAGCAGCTACACACCCTAGCACCATCCTTCAAGAGAAACATCCCTGCACCTGCACCCACATGTGCAAGCATGCGTGCACGCACTCACACACACAAACACACTTACTATTGTGCGCCAGTGGCTTTTTCTCCCTCAGGAACAACTGAAGCAACAACACACACTCTCAAACCTCTGGACCTCACTGATCTTCCTGAAGAATTCAACAGACACCAGAGTAAGATGGTTCCAGTCCGAAGTTCAGACTCAAAGAATAAACAGCAAAGACTATATATAAGCAATGGCCAAGGGTCGACATAAGAACTCACCCAACAAAAATCAGGACACCATTGCCCCACCAGCAACACTGAAAACTAACAGATATTTTAATTTAGCAGAAACTCAGGAAAATGAATTTAAAGCCCTGATTATCCAGTTACTACAGGAACAAAAAGAGGAAACAAACAAAGCTCTCAAAGAAATTCAAAAGAATATAATGGCCCACATAGAGGAACAATTAGAAACATGTAGAGAGGAAACAAATACAAAAATGGGAGCCACCTTCAATCAGATGAAGGAAATGGTGCAAAGCATGAAAACAGAATTAGAATCTATAAAGAAAACACAAACAGAGAAAAACCAGGAGCTGGAGAACTTAGAGAAAAGATCAGGCACCACAAAGATAAGCATCACCAATAGAATACAAGAGATGGAAGAGAGAATCTCAGGAGCCAAAGATACACTTGCTGAAATTGATTCCTCACTCAAAGAAAAAGTAAAATCAGAAAAGTCCCAAATACAAAACATTCAAGAAATCAAGGATGTCATGAAAAGACAAACTCTAAGAATAATAGGAATAGATGAAAGACTTCAGGCTCCAAGGACCGGAAAATATTTTAAAGAAAATCATAGAAGAAAATTTCCCTAACTTAAAGAAAGAGATGTCCATAAACATACAAGAAGCCTACAGAACACCAAATAGACTAGACCAGAAAAGAAATATCTCACGTCACATCATAGTCAAAACACTAAACCTACAAAACAAAGAAAAAATACTAAAG
>CM053758.1:17211028-17288804 GCA_028658305.1 Pachyuromys duprasi
AGATCAAAAACTCAAGTGACAACACCTGCTGGAGAGGATGTGGAGAAAGGGGAACCCTCCTCCATTGCTGGTGGGAATGCAAACTTGTACAACCACTCTGGAAATCAATTTGGCGCTTTCTTAGACAATTAGGAGTAGTGATTCCTCAAGATCCAGCTATACCACTCCTAGGCATATATTCAAAAGATGTTCAAGTACACAACAAGGACATTTGCTCAACTATGTTCCTAGCTGCTTTATTGATAATAGACAGACCAACCCAGATGTCCCTCAGTTGAGGAATGAATACAAAAATTGTGGTACTTTTACACAATGGAATACTACTCAAAAATTAAAAAGGAGGAAATCATGAAATTTGCAGGCAAATGGTAGGACCTGGAAACAATCATCCTGAGTGAGGTATCCCAAAAGCAGAAAGACTCACTTATATACTCACTTATATAGACCTATGAGATAGGATAAACATGGTGAAATCTATATACCTAAAAAAGATAAACAAGAAAGAGGACCTGGGGTAAGAGGATTAATCCTCACTTAGAAAGACAAATGGGATGGACATTGGATGTAGGAGAAAACAAGTAGCAGGACAAGAGCCCACCACAGAGGGCCTCAGAAAGACTCTACCTAGCAGTGTATCAAAGCAAATATTAAGACACATAACCAACCCTTTGACAGAGCGCAGGGAATCATATGAAAGAGGGGGGAGATAGTATGACCTGAAGAGGACAGGTGCTCCATAAGGACCAAATACATTAGGGTACAGGGGTCTTTTATGAGACTGTTTCTCCAGCCAAGGACTATGTATGGATATAACCTAGAACCTCTGCTTGAATGTAGCAAATGGTAGCTCAATATCCAAGTGGGTACTCTAGTAAAGGGAACAGGGACTATTTCAGACATGAACTCAATGGCTGGCTCTTCGTCCCCCCAGCCCCCAAGGGAGGAGCAGCCTTGCTAGGCCACAGAAGAGGACATTGCACCAGTTCTGAAGAGACCTGATGAGCTAGAATTAGATGTAAGGGGAAGAGGTCCTCCCCTATCAGTGGACTTAGAAAGGAGCAGGGAGGAGATGAAAGAGGGATAGGGGGGGATAGAGAGGGAATGTGGGAGGGGGCTATGGCTGGGATACAAAGTACATAACCTGTGATTAATATAAAATAAAAATGTTTATAAAAAATATTTTTAAAAATACCTTGGGGTAACTCTAACCAAGCAAGGGAAAGGCACAGGATTAAAAACTTTAAGACACTGAAGAACGAAATTGAGAAAGATATCAGAATATGGGAAGATCTCTCATGTTCATGGGTTGGTAAAATTAATATAGTAAAAATGACCACCCTGCCAGAAGCAATCTACAGATTTAATTGCAATCCCCACTTAAAAAACAACAAATTAGCTAAAACACACCTGAATAATAAAAGAATTGCTGGAGATATCATCATCTCGAATCTTAAACCTTACTACAGAGCTACAGTAATAAAAACAACACAGTATTGCCACAAAAACAGACACTAATCAGTGGAATATAATTGAAGACTCAGAAATAAGTCCACACACCTATGGACACCTGCCAGAAACGCACACTGGTGTTGGTCAGACTGGAAGGCTGCATGTAGAAGAGTGTAAATAAATCCACACTTACCATCCTGCACAAAACTCAACTCCGAATGGATCAAGAAACCAATATAAAGCCAGACACATTGAATCTAATAGAAGAGGAAGTGGGGTCTAGTTTTTAACTCATTGGCACAGAAGATGACTTTCTGAACAGAAACCAAATACTATCAATCTGCTAAAGGAACATAGCAATGACATGACTCCTAATGACACTCCACTATACTCACAGATCAGTTCCCAGCTCAGTCATCAGCAGAGAAACTTCCTTTTGCAGAAAATGGGGACAAACACAGAGATCCACAGCCAGACAACAGGCAGAGAGTGAGAGAGAGAGAGACCTTGAAACACTCAGCCCACCAAATCCCTCCCATCAGGGCTCAGGAAATTTTTGCAGATGAAGAGGTGAAAGAGTGTGAAAGCCAGAAGGAATAGAAGACACTAAGAAAGAAGCCAACACCTCTAGACACAACAGCGCCGGTGTGAACGCACATATGAACTCACAGAGACTGGCAGCATGCACACAGTCTGCAGCAATGGGGTACTAGACCTGAAGAGACAGGTGGGCACATGCTCCCATCCCTAACCAAGAAGCTACCTGTAATAGATATCCATTTGCGAATGAGAATTTAGTTTTCTCCAAAGGGGTCTCCCTAGGGAAACAGACCACTTTTAAGTGTAGGTCCCATGCTACACTTAAAACCAACAGAAAACAAACTCAATGGTACCGTCGGAGGTTCTTTGTCTCATAAGATTAAGTTGACAGTTCTTTTTATTTTTTTTCCCCTGCCTTACAGGCCCTGTGTGTACACATCAGAGCTTCCAGTCTTGGGTTCTTATGGGATTCCTATGTGCGTGCACATGTGTGTGTTTCTGCATCTATATGTGTTTCTTGTGCTTTTTCTTTCGCTTTTTCCTGCTTGATATTTTGTCCTATCCTGACTTGTTTGTGTTTTATTTTATGTTATTATTATTATTCCTTAGATGCCAATTTGTTTTCTAGCTAGAGACAGAAAAGGCACGGATCCTGATTTGAGGGGAGGTAAAAGAACTAGGAGGTGTTTGGAAAAGGGAAAACATAATTAGAATACACTGTATGAAAAAAAAATCTATTTTCAATAAAAGAGGAGTATAGGCCACTTTCAGAAAAGCAACGTGAGGCTTAAAATATTGCTCTTCCCCCAAGTATCCATTTCTTAATCTCATGAACCTATGAACACATCTGTTCTATCACATCTCAGAAGGGACATCGCAGTGACATTAAGTGGGGAAGGAGGGTGATTATACGGCACTATTCAGATTAGGCTGCTGTAACGACAAGGTCCTTGTAAGGGGAGAAAAGGAAAGAAGAGTAAAGATGTGAAAATGGAGGCAGACATCCAAGAGGTGTTGCCACAAGCCAAGACTCGCAAGTATCCTCTGTTTCCGGAATAGGCGTGGGAATGTCTACAGCATCCTTCAGAACCTTGAGGCTCCGGAAGAAGTGGCATTGATTCTAGTCCATTTTTGAGCCAGAACCCTGTAGCAAATGTCACAATAGCAAGAAGAGAGTCATAGCAAATGTTGCAGATGTAGAAAGCCCTAAGACGAGGCATCTTTAGTGAGTATGGAGGTATGTGGTGGACCAGTTGCTTTCAGTGAGATTGGGGAAGCAGCAGGGATGCAGGTGGGTGAAGCCTCATGGAAGCTTGGATTTTCTTCTAAGAGTGGGGGAAGGCATTAGGAAGTTTTAAAACAACCCGAGCTGCATTAGGGCAAAATGTGTCCCTCTGTAGAGAAATCCCTGGGGTGGGGGCACTAATGAGGACCCTGAGAGGACACATAGAGGCCTCTAGGAGGTCCTTGCAGCAACCAGCAGCAAGCACACCTACCCTGATCAGAGCAGCAGGGATTCAGGTAAAGAGATGGCCACCAGACACACCTCCGACACTGACTTATGGCTCTGGGAAAAAATCAAATAAAATAATTTGGACATCTTAATGCCAGGGGCCCTTTGATCAAATAAAAGCCAGCTTTTCAGATACCACATGTTGGCTTTTGTCAGTGACAAACGATGTCACCACACAGGTAATCCCCAGAGCAGGGACTTGGGGATGTTCTGGGAGAACATAAAGGGTAAAAAGAAAATGTATGTCCCTTCCTGAACACCCAAGGACAAATGACTCTCCAGCAAGGAAGAAATTAGCCCAAGTGCAGAAGGATGGGCTGGCCATGCAGGGAACACTTGAGAAGTCAGAATGTTATTTATGAGGACAATGACTTACCCTCCCAAACAACCATAAAGTCCCAACCTGTCTCAGTACTGTGAAATTCTCAAGTTCAATCTCAATTTGAAGTCACAAAAAATGAGTATGGATCCTTGAGGAATTCAGATTCGATGTGAAGTGTATCCACAGACCTGCCAGCAGATGTTACAGGGAGTTGGCAGTGTTAGCTTCGTGCCTGGTGACAGAAGTGTTAAGTGCAATCCGTGTTTTGACTTTATTTTTAAGCCAGAAGAGGGGGAATCAAGTTTGTCCTGGGGTGACCTTTCTAAGAGCCGCTGTCTCTCACTAGAAATAATCATTGGAATGATGAGGCTGACAGCAAAAGCCATTTCTTGAGCACTGGCTGTACACAGCACTGCGACATGTTCTGTTATCACCTTCACTTTAGACAAGAGGAAACGGAACCCCCAGAAAGTGTTTTCCCAGCATCCTACAAGGAAGCAGTGGGGACCGGTCTAACTTCGAGAACCAGAACCCTGAAAACTGTAGTTCACAGACCAAGCCTCGGGTGCCATTGTTCTTGTAGATGGAAGCTGTGGCTCTTTCCCACTCCTGGAGCAGGAGAGCTGCAACAAGATCCACATCGCCCACAGAGACTGAATTATTAGTGCTTTGCCCTTTTTGGAGAAGGAGAGTGTAGGCCAGTCCCCTGACCCTTCATCATCCTGGTCCCACGTAACTCTTCCTCCGACTCCTTCTTCCAGTCTGCATTGTCTACGTGCTCACACTCACACACCTATTCTGGGTCACTGGATGAGTCAGCAGGATCCTTCCACCTCCTAAATACCTCTGCCCACCCCCCACCATGGCCTGCCTGGTAAGACCCGGTCAGGCTCTCTCCTACACCTGCTGTGCCGTTGAAGCGAAAGATGGTGCAAAACCTAGACTAGAAGCCAGACCGCTGAGCTCCTGGTGCCTCCAGGACCTGGGGAAATGAACGAGAGGGCACCTTGGGGACACTCTCCCTAAGCATGGTTCCTTAAGAAACCTGAGTGTTATCTATAGAGATGGCTTTTTTAACTAGCCAAACACGGTCTCAGTTCTGGGTTTCAGGCATATGTCATCACACTGAGCTTTTTTTCACGTGGGTTCTGGAGTATTGGACTCAAAACCTCATACTTGCATAAAAAAGCACTTGAACTGAATTGTTTCCCCCACTACATCCCCCAAGAATAATTTCTATCACACAACTTCTCCATAGAAACTCTACAGAGCCAAAAGAAGGGGGACTGAGGACGAGGCAGTGTTATGGTTTGGAGCTTCAGTGTCCCCCAAAGGCCATGGGATAAAGGCTCTACAGGATGTGGTAAAGCCCTTGGGAGGCAACAGTCTTGTGAAAGAAAATGAGGTCCCTGGGAACTTGCCCTTGAAGGGACTTCACTTTCTCTCTCTCTCTCTGCTTCCTGGTTACCATGATGTGAGCAATTCTGTTCTTCAGCATGATTCCCACCGTTGTTTGCTGCTCTGAAACAGGCCCAAAACAATAGGGCCAAGTGGCCAAGGACTGAAGCCCCTAAAACTGTCAGTCAAAATAAACGGGTTCCTTCTTTAAATTGATCTATCTCCGGTATTTAATCACAACAACAGGAATCTGACTATTGCAGATAGCTAGGGTGACTGTTGCCCTGCACCAAAGCCAATAGCGGCAGACACAAATGTCACAATCAAACACTGGATGTCTCTACCTGGCCAGCCAATGAATTCGAACGCTTCCTCTTTGGCTTCTTTAAAAGCTGACCTTTGCATCATTTATTTTCCGTCCAGCACTTCTGCTGGGTGGCATAATAAAGAAGAATAAGGAACTTGTGGAATGCCATCCCCTGAGCACAATTGCTGTCACCATCTTCATCAGGGCCACTGAGACTCCCTACAGGACACCCTCAACAAGTTTAAGCCTGTGGATGTTCCTTCAGAAAAGGGAGGATGGTGAAGGTCATGAGACCCTCTCCCTCCTGAGACTAACCACCCCTTCCTGTGCTGCCTCCCTACAGCTGCACATGCTCTCCGGGATGACTGTGAGTAGACGGTGGAAGGGACCCCATCTACAGAGAATGGGGAAGTCATCATGCATTCGGGGTGGAACTTTTTGAGAATGCAGCAGTTTGGAGCCAGTCCCGAAAGTAACCCCTCACCCACACTCCTATAGGTAAGTCCTATAAGCTCACTGGCTCACCTCACCAGCAGAGGCTTGGGTGAAGCCGTTCCTTCAGCATGCTGCTCCTGCCTCATCTGGAATAAACAGACATCCGTTCATGTCTCTCCAGGATACGGTCCTTGAGCCACTCACCTGGTGATAAATTCTAGAACCATGCCATGCTGTTCTAGTTGGCAGAGCTTTGCAATGAACTATATAAGGTATGAACTCTATCTTGTACATCTACTTTTTTTCCCAAATTAGTCTAACTGAACCGTAGGCTTAATGTATTAAGCTACTCACAGTGTAAACACCACATGTTGCCTGTTGGCTATTTTTAGAATAATTTAAATCTCTAAATTCTGTATGTTCTAATGCAGATGAGTGAGCAATCTCTCTGTGGATTTAAACCATCTCTCTTGCTCAGGAAGTGTTTATAATCTTCTCCATGTACTTGGCATGTTGCAAACAGCTCATCTATTTTAAATCTTGGTGTTACTGCAAATTGTTACCTGGTTATTGACTTGTAGGCTTTCAGCTGCTAGCCAATCACCATCCTCACATTCCCACAGAGGTTCTGACAGTTCCTAACAAGGACCCATGTCACTTATGAGTTATGTGATGAACTCTTTCATTGTAAACGTTATTTATTAGCATTTGTGGGGGTGGGCACATGTGTGGACATGCATGTGTATGTGTGTGTATCACATATCATGTGGGGGAGGGCACACCCCAGTGCATGTGTATTGACTGGAAGACAACTTTGTGGACTCTGTTCTCTCCTTTAACGTTTACATGGGTTCTGGGAATCATACTCTGTAGGGAGTTTCTGTCACCACCAGGGCCAGTAAGCATCAACCCAAGAAGGAAATCCAGTTCATCACAACTCAGTAGCTGATGTTGGTTAAAATTTTAGAGTCTGACACTGGGCAGTTTATTTTAGGCACATTTAAATACAACACAATTTGAGAAGAAAAATAAACATTTCCTGGTGCAACACTATCCTTGTGCACAAGAAGGCATAACTACACTGAAACTCTTCTCAAAGTACTTGCTACTTCTTCCATGAAGATGGGTCCTATAGGTAGGCTACTGATGATATCTTAGGGTACAAGGGAGGATCTGGTGTGGTCTCAGTCATACTGAGATAGGCCAGGGGTCATCTGGGCTAATAGCCTTCCCCAGTCCTGGCTGCAGGAGTTTGGGGGAGCCCCTGAAAATACAGATAACACAAAGATCACCTACACTATTAGCCACCTCCAGTCCTGCTTGAGGGAGCTTGGCATGTCCCGGCCCTCCAGTTATCACAAGGTATTAGCCACCCCCATTCCCAGCCTTCTGGGTAGAAAAACAAGTTATAGATGGCTCCCATAGTAGAGACAATCCTGAGAGTCGAACATTCCCGGTTTCCCTAGGAGTTATCTGTGAGCCCAAGGACCTTTGGGCTCCCAACAGTACTTGAGTAAATCATGCTTTTACGCACTGAACCACCTCCTTCCTTCCTTCCTTCCTTCCTTCCTTCCTTCCTTCCTTCCTCTCTTTCTTTCTTTTTGATAATGGAATCTCTTGTTTCTCTACTATGCCATAACATCCCTGGCATTGGGAATCAGAAAACACCTTCACAGTGTGTAATAATGTATATTATAATATAGTAAATAATATATTATATAACGTATGTGATATATAACAATAAA
The DNA here is from genome assembly GCA_028658305.1 of Pachyuromys duprasi. Lineage (NCBI taxonomy): Eukaryota > Metazoa > Chordata > Mammalia > Rodentia > Muridae > Pachyuromys > Pachyuromys duprasi. The sequence continues at coordinate 17,218,738 of CM053758.1, forward strand.
TGATGACACTACAGTATAATAACTAAGAATCATGGGCTAGAGGGGGATTAAACAACAAAAGTTTATTTTCTTGTGGTTCCAGAGGCTGAGTTCTAAGATGAAGGTGTGAGTGAAGTTGTCTTCTCTGATGCCCCTCTCCTTGCCTTACAAATGGCTGCCTTCTCCTGTGTCTCCATGGGACCTTCCCTCTTGACTGTTTGCGTCTGAATTTCCTTATCCCGTAAGGACAGGAGAGACACTATTGGCCTTATTTTAACTGAATAAACACCTTAAAAGACTACCTCCAGTCACATTCTGGGGGCATGTGAGGGTTAGGACTTCACCATATAACTTTGGGGACCACAATTCTTCCCATAGCAGGGAGCATCTTTGTCTATGGTGGGAATATATTTGCTGTTTCCTCTTCAAGTCAGAAGTATTCTTAGATACATTTTATCATGCTTTAGTTCAAATTCCTAACAGGCTTTATGTCAGGAATGAACCTCCAGTCTATTAAAGCCCTTTTGGTACCTATTGACATAACCATATGGAATATTTTATGAATAGATTTCCTGTTATAAAACAACTCTGGCTCAACACTTAAGATATATATATATATAGAACCCCCCCCCAAGTGACAATAAAAGAATTGTTTTAATCTGGTGTAAATTGAGCTACGAATATAAACAGATAATTTAGGTGAAAGGAAACTCTCTGGATCAACAGACAGTAGAAAAATCTCCACTTCACTAGTAATCAAGGAAGTGCAAATTAAAACGATGATAAAAGCCCGTTCCACACAAGAGTTAGCAAGGTGTGGGAGGTAGAAATTTCCCCACCTTCTAACAGGAGGCTTGCTGCCGCAGCCTCATTCACACATGTGGGTGGGGGAGTGTACACATTTGTTCTGGCATTGTTATAACAGCCTCTAAGAAAAGAAACAACCTACATTTCTGTCTCAGTCCACACAGCTATAACAAAACACTGCAAACTCAGTGGCCTATAAGCAACAGAATGAGGTTGGAAGGCTGGGAGCTAGGAGTCTGAATTCAGGCACCAGCCTAGGCAGGATCTGGTTAGGAACTTCTTCCAGGCTGCAGACTTCCTCCTTCTCACTCTGTTTTCACATGGGCGAGAGAGCTCCGGAGTCTCTTTGGTAAGAGCATGAATTTCATCCATTAGAGCTCTGCCTTCATGACTTAGTTACGTCCTGCATTAGCTTTATATTGTAAAAACAAACAAACAAACAAACAAACAAAAACTTGAGTTAAGCAACCTAAAAGGAGGAAAGAGGGTTTTGGTTCAAAACTTCAAATCTTTCAAAGCAATTATGGGTAACATACTTGCTTGGCCCTATTTCTTTGGGGGCTATGGCAAGACAGAACATCGTGGCGGTGAGCATCTGGCAGAGAAAAGCAGCTCATCTCATGCTGGTCATGAAGCAGAGAGACAGGCCCCAGTACATCCTTCAAGCGCAAATCCCCGGTGATCTGCTTCCTCCACCTAGACTCTGCTTCCTATAGTTCCTACAACTTCCCAAAATCTGGGAATGAAGCCTTTAACATACAAGCTTTTGGACTGTCAAGACCTAGACAATAAAAGTCCCTGAAGTCCCCCTACCTCCTAACACACTGTTAAGTCTTCAACATGGTAATCTGAAGCAAATGTTCTTGCCAGAATGCCGGCCACATATGCCATGGAGAGCGTTAATGAGCAACATGACTCATCCTAGAATCAGCTGAGAGTCTCAATGAGAGATAATCCACATTGGATTGCCCTGTGGGCTTGGCTTGAGGGAATTATCTTAATTAAACTGGTTGAAGTGGGAACACCCAGCCCACTGTGGGCAACACCATTCCCTAGGCAGGGGTTTCTGAACTGTATGAACTCTGAACTCTAACTCTCTCTCTCTCTCTCTCTCTCTCTCTCTCTCTCTCTCTCTGCTCCTGCCACTGTGGCATCCCCACAGTGATGGACTATGACCCGGAATTACAAACCAAATAATCTTCTCTCTCCCCTAAGTTTCCTCGTGTCTGTATTTTATCACAGCAACATAAATGAAACTAGGAAAGCATGTTCTTTTTAATGAATAATTACATAAATGTGTTGTGTTTATGTAATGAATGGGCTACGTCTCTTTTGTCAACATGGGTGAATCTCAAAATCATAATCCTGAGGGGGGGGGACAAGTTCCAGAGGGAAACATTTTACATACAACCAGTTATGAGATTTTTAAGTGCATAAAAAATCATGCATGGCTGGACAGTTGTGGAAATTTATTTTTAAAAAAAGTGTAGGAACAGCTGAAAACACAGACTGGAGGGGTAAATATCAGCCTCAAAGCTGATCAAAGTTGTGACCTCTGGCTTTTGGAAGGGGGAGGAAGAAAAGGGATGACTAAATCTGTAAGATTTTATTTTCTTTCTTTCTTTTAAAATAAAATGATCTGCAGAAGAAAAGGTTTTGCATTCCTAGGACAAACCCCGCCTGGTCATGGTGAATGATTCCATTAACACATTATCGAATTGTTTGCTGTTATTTATTTATAGTTTTCATCTATTGCCGTGGCCCTCTCCTCTACCCCCTTTCCACTACATTCTCCAAGATTGGATTTCAGGGTTGTGCTAGCCTCATAAAATGAATTAAAGGGCTTTCTATGCTTCTCTATAATCTGGAACCATTAGTCAAATATAAAAAAAAAATCTTTTATTGGAAAAATCTAAAAAAATAGAAAAATATCTATGCAAAGAGGCTATTTTAGACTTAACATTTGTAATACGCATTTACATTTCTATGATTATTTTTTTCATTCAGGCTGATTCCCTTTTTATAAGTCTAACTTTTGTAATGTGTATTTCACAAAACAAATCTGTGTCATTGCAGAGAATTGTGCGTGGTAATATCTTGGGTTTCTAATCTCTCACAGGCCTCCAAAAGCATCTCATCATTGATAATTTTGTTTGGTTTTTTTTCTCCCTCTTGAGGCATTTTGTCAGAGTTTTAGATAAACCATGGGTTTTCTGCCCAGAACCACTTCTCTGATACATGTCTCACTTTTCTGCTCTAAAATCTGTGGATTTCTGCTTTTGTTGCTTTAAGATTTATTTTCCTGGAGTCCTTTTAAAGTTTTTGCTAATTTTCATACTTCTTGATTTTAAAGCTAGCTTCATTTATTTTTTATTTGCAATAATAAACAGCAATTTGAGAGCCCTGGCTATATTCCACACGTTCTCATATGTTTTATTCACGCCCTCATTATTCTCTAAATGGTGTTTGACTGTGTGCTTTATTTCTCCTTAGACTCGACAATTTCTTAGGAGATTGTTCTTTTCACTCTATTTCTGAGTAGTAATGGCTGTTCAGTATAAACATGTGGAACACGGACTATGAGCACATCCAAGACCGAGGATGTGCCTAGCGTGGTGCCTGGTACTCCATTAACACTCACTAGGTGAATAGCGGTTGGGTTGGACGTAAACATCATGAGAATGGTATTGACCCCTAAGTTAACATAATAACCTAAAATGAGTGAAAAAGAAGCAGTTTTCTCCCCAGCTTGTATCACACAAGGCTTCCACACGTAATTCTTAGAGGCCATAAATCAACAACAGATACTATTGTGGTTCAAACGAAAAATACCACTCATAGGTTCATGTATGTGAACACTTGGCCCCCAGTTAGTTGTTTGTTTGTTTGTTTGTTTTTTAATCATTATGAGACTTTAAGAGATGGAGCCCTGCTGGAGGGAATTGTATCACTTTGAGGGTGAGCTTACAGCCTGTCCCTGTTTCCTGTTCTCCTTTTCTGTTTTCTGTCTGCTGTTGACATGCGATCCTCCGGCTTCCTGACTAGCAGGCCAGCCTCACACTGCTTCTGCTGTGCACTGTGCATTTCCCACTGGGATGGGCTATATTCCCTCTGGAACTGCAAGCCCTTTTCTCCTCTAAGTTGCTCTTTGTCAGCTATTTTTGTCAACAGAAAAGAAACTAATGCAGATACATTCATTAGACTGACTCAACTCCACGAGACTCAGACGTAAAGGAGAGCAAAGACCTTTTAGCAATCAGGGCCAATCCTTCCACCATCCTTAAGATGACTACCAGACACAGACTTGGTATATAGCATTGCTCACACTGAAAATGCACCTCCCCAGTGCATCAAGACCAGCATGATCAAGACCATTACATCATGGCCTAGCATCATAGCTAAAACTGACCAGAAGGAGATACTATTCTATGAAATCACACCTTGACAAGACATGCGGAATCCCAATATATCAACTGCAAAATTTGAGGTGTTAGGGCCATGGGGTGACTCAGTAGGTTTAGACACTTGCTGCTAAGCCTAATAAACACAGTTCAATCCCAAGACCCTTAGAGGGGATGTGTGCTACAGTGTGTGTATAAGTATACACACACTCACACCCGTGCACACAAGACACATGAATAAATATATTTTTTAAAGATTTAACATATCCCTGTGTACCCTCCTAATTTTTTTACAAAAAAAATAGTTAAAAATTTGTCATATACATATTATATACACATGTATATAATACACACATATTATACATACATATAATATACATATATGTATATATACACATATAAGTAATTTAATGAAGCTTTCTTTCAAGCTACATTAGCACTATTTGTGTTGTTACTGTAACTGCTCCATTGCCTTCAAAGCAGCTAATACAGGGCCTGGAGAGATGGCACTGCAGGCAGGAGCATGTGCTGGTCTTCCAGAAGACAGACTTAGACTCCCAGCAACTATATCAGGCAGCTCACAACCACCTGCAACTCTGTCTCCAGGAGGATCTGATTCCTCAGGCATTTATTCATAGGCACCCGCACATATACACACACATGCACACATGTGTACACACACACATATTTTAAAAAACATATTTTAAAACCAAAAACAATCAATTTAAAAAATAAATACAAAATATCCAATGCCAACGATTTTATAATTATCTTTTCGTGTTTATACAAATATTCATCCATGGAAAGTCACACAGAAGGTTTCCTACCTAAAATAGGCTCTTCTTCAAAACTAGGATCATATTATACAAACTTACTTGAGAGGAGAACACAAACACACACACATACACACATATACACACATCTGAACTGTTCTCAGTCACTGCATAAAATTCTAGAATACAAAAATATTACAATTTCTTCAATAGTCCTCATTTTTTGGACTATTAGTTTATTTTCAGGACTTCACAAGTTTAGGATTTTTGTAACAGACCGAGTTCTACTAAATGTTTATTTTCATTTCTGTCTGAATCAAAGAACACACACATTTTGCATTTCAGAAGCTCTGTCCAGATTTTTTTTTTTGACTGGTTAAAACAATTCCTATTTATACCCGCAAAGGAGGAGAGTCTTCATTCTCTCTCAGTGATCACAGCCATGATTATGAGTCATTTTGATTTGGGCCAAACTAATGAATTTCCAGAGCTATCTCACCGTGGTTTTGATTTGCATTCCGCTTCCTCCCATAAGAATGAGCATGACATCATTTGCATATTAGCGATTTGCATTTTTCTCGTCTGAAATTGCCCACTCCTTTCCTTTGCCTATCTCTTTATTAGATTTTTGTTTTTTTAACCTTTTTAGAAGGTCTTGAAGATTGAAAGATGAACCCGGAACCCTCCAAGGACTTCCCTCCAGTGAACACTCGGGTGAAGCTCCGGCAAACAGGCGCCAGACCGTGTTACAAAAAGTCATACCTGGTTGTGTGTGTAAAAGAGAAAAAGAAAGAAAAACAAATCCACAGTGTGCCAGTGGACAGGCTAGCTCTCCGTGTAACTGTTACAAGGTTTTGTTTTGTTTTGCTTTTGCTTTGGCCAGGTATCATAGGATTAACAAACAGGGCTGTGAGGGGATGGGGGTGTTCACATCTCGTAGGTTCTAAAACTTCGTAGACTCTGTAACAGGGGGACGCTGCTGTGCCTGCTGTAGTGATTTCTACTCTAAATAGACAGGATATCGAGGTGCCAAGAGGTTCATCGAACTTCGAACATCCCGTCAGCAGATTCCAATCACCATCACCTCCGCATGATGCAGAGACATCTAAGACCACAGCAGTCTTCTCTAGCATTTATCATGCGCCCCTTGCGTGCTGTACACTGAAGGGAACTCTGGGTATTTCTCTACTATCTTTGTCCATATAACTGACGCCATTAAGTCAGGTACCAGGGCTTACAAGACAGCTGAGTTCATACATCCAGGATCCTGCTGGGCAGAACGAGGTCTGTTATGCTGAAACAACAAACAAACGAATAAATAACAAATTAACTCAGCGACTCAACGTCTTAACAAACGTTTGCTTCCTCTCCACCACAGAGCCAGCACAGCCTGCGCATGTTGGAACTCTGAGGGTTCGGCCCCAGCTGTGCGTCAGCGTCACACGGCAAGATGGCGGAAGCACACCCAACTGCATGATATTTTGAAAACTGTAAACTTGTTAGCATAAGAGTTGGGGAGACGGTTCCGTGGCTAAAGAGCAGCATAACGTCTGTCGCCCTGGTGGGAAGGCAGTCATAGGTCCTGGGGGCTTGCTGGTAAGCTAATGGAGCTAAAGTGGCAAGGTCTGGGGTTCAATGGGTTACTCTCACTCAAAAAGTAGAGTGGAGAGTGATAGAGAAGGACACTCAACATAGGCCTTCGACCTCTACAGACGCAAATGCATTGTTAGTGTTTTTATTTGTACAGAATAATAGATTTCATCATGACATTTCATCCATTTCCAAAATATGTCCATCATATTCACCCCTTCATTCTTGTCCCCTCTGACCCATCCTTCTCCTATCATATGGTTTGGGCTTTTTTTTTTTCAGATTCCATATATGAGAGCAAGTGTAATATTTATCTTTCTGGGTCTGGCTTGTTTCACATAACACAGGTCCATCCACTTTCCTGCAAATGACATCATTTCATTGTTCTTTATGACTAGTTAATATCCATTGTACATACATACCACACTTCCTTTACCCATCCATCCTACGTTGGTTTCATATCTCGTTTCTTACGAATAGTACCATAATAAACATGAGTATCTCTATTGGTAACTCTTCTTCCTGCCGTAAGCACACGCAGGGGCTTCCGTGTCTTGTGAACTAGAGAAATCACCAGTCAGAACAACATCATCAAGAAAGCAAACGCACCAAATACTGGTGAGGATGAAGAGAGAAACCATGGTAGAAAACTTTGCTTCACGGTGAATAAAGTATCTGACAAAAGCACTTAAAGGAGCAAGCTGAATTTTAGCTCATGATCTCTGAGGATTGGAGTCTGTCACAATGGGAAGGCATGGATATCTGTCTTCTCAGTCGATCGCAGGAGGTATCTCTATTGGTCCTGACCTGGATTCTGACAAATACCCAGGGAGGCATAGCTGAGTCATAAGATAGTTCTATTTAGTTTTTGTTGTGTTGTTATTGTTTTGTTTTTTGTTTTTGTGGGTTTTTTTATGAAGCTCCATACTGATTTCTGTAAGTGGCTACACCAGTTCATTTCCAGTAGTCTGTATGTTATAGTTTAAATCTAGAACATCCACCTAGAGGCTTATATATTGAGTCCTTCTTTCCCATCTGCTGGTGCTGTTGGGGGCAGGGAGGTATGCACTGTGGAAGGAGGTGGAGTCGAACTGACAGAGGTAGGTTGCTACAGGTGAGCCTCTTAAAAACTCCAGCCTGCGCTGGTCCTGTACCATATGAACAGTCAGTGCTGCAGAAGTTAGCATGCCTTCCCACTGTGATAGACTCCGGCCCTCAGAGATCATGAGCCAAAGGTGCTTCCATCAGATACTTAAATCCTCATGAAGCAAAAGTCCCTACCAAAGTTCCTCTTATTTCATCCTCACCAACGTATAGTGCATTTTCTTTTTTGATGTTGCCATTCTGACTTCCTCTCATAGTTCACCAGGCAAGTGAGCCCCTGCATGCGTTCAAGGCAGGAGGAGAAGAGTTTAATCCCACCTGTGCTCAGAAAGAAGGGGACTGGAGATAAATCAGCAACAGGAGCCAGGACCGCAGAGTGCCAGCCGATCCGGTCTCTTCTCCAAAAATGTAATGGCCGGAGAGAATTCTGTTTCTCTCTCTGCTGTTGCTCCAGGTGAAACCTTGAGACTTGAATATCCATTTGCTTAGCCTCACCTTCTCCTCTCTGGACCCACTCTGTTCTCTGGTGCTCTTCTATAAGAATTCTCATCTTTTCATTTTATTTTAGTAGAACTTTTGGTCTCCTGGGCACAAAGCTCTTCCAAAAGTCCTTATTTGGATCAGCAGAAGGGTGACCTGGGTTTTCTTTTTCTTTTTTTTTTTTCCCAAGGAAAGTTTAAAACCCTTCATTCCGTATTCAAGAATAAATGAGAAGTGGTGTTATTTATAATTGGCTCCCTCTAATTCAGACTAAATGTAGATTAATCCTAATTGATAACACATAAAATTTAATTAAACCTTAATAAAGAACCTGGGAAAGAGTCTTCCATAGATGATATCAATGGTAATGTTGGACGCTGCACACTGCAGCATGAGAGATAAATCGCAATGTGCATAAGTGTTTCGAAGGCTTTGTGGAAGTCCAGGCACAGGCCATTACCTCAAACATGACGTTCATTAAAATCACGGGCAGTCTGAGAGATGGTGCTCTCCATACGCCTCTCTGATGAGAAGTTTGGACTGCAGGAGTTTTCTAGGCTTCCATCGCCTCCCTCCTCTCTCCTGCAGGCCACGCTCAGGTCCCTGACCTTGAAGCCACCCTGAGTAGTTTCCAGAAGCTGCTGTCACAGCCTCTGTCTCATCAGATAAACCCCACCCAGCCACACATCTTGTTGCAGAAATCCAATTAACACAGCAACATAAACATCACCCTTCTGATCAATGTCCCCGGCACAGCAACATTTTTATTTCATGTACTCACGAATATTTTAATGTGTTCAGGAGTGATTGAGAACTGATCTTCCGTGGTCAATCACTCCAGAATCTAATTATTTAAAATATGAGTAGAGAGTACAGGCAGAGGTGGGGATCTGGCTCCCAGGGACAGGCTTCCTGCCTTACAAATGGCAACAGCTAACGGAGTAAATCGAAAGCAAGAGCAGGCACTTGCAGAGACCAAAAAGTTCTGCTAAGAAAAAAGAGGTGCTGGGCTGATGCCGAAGCCCACTGTAGAGGGCCAGCCTTGTCTAGAGGGATACCATTTCTCTACCCACAGTTGCTTGGGAGCTGTCTTACTTTGCATTATAATCTGAAAAAAAAAAGCCAGATGTTTTAATTGGTGGGGAAAATGTTAAAATACTTTGCTTTCTGATTTAAAATCCTTCTCCTGTGTTTGGGGACTTTCTTTGGTCTATTTCTCCCCTTAATCATTCTTCAGGGACCATACATGTCTATAATTCCACCACTCTAGAGTCTGAAGCAGGAAGACGTCTATGAGTTTGAGGGTAGCCAGGATTATACCAACACTTGACTTTTAATTTAAAAAAAAATAATGAGAAACAAATAAAAATACCTATGATGTTCTTTCTTTCAACAAATTTCTTTTTAATTTTTTTAGATTTTTAATTTTTTTATGTGTATGAGTATTTGCCTGCATATCTGTATGTGTACTATGTATGTTCCTGGTGCCCAAAGAGATCAGAATGGGGTGTCAGACCCTTTGAAGCTGAAGTTACAGATGGTTGTGAGCCATCACATGAGTGCTGGGAACAGAACCCAGGCCCTCTGCAAGAACAGCCAGTGCTCTTAACTTCTGAGGCATCTCTTCAGACCTCTCTAGCGAGTTCTTAGTGAATGTTTGCTATGTACTAAGTACTGTGTTCTAGCACAGGAGAGAGAAAAATAAACAGCTTATATTCTAGGAGGAGGAGGAGGAGGCAGGCAATCTGCAGTAACCTTATGTAACCTAACAAATAACTGAAATATGCAGTATGGCACACTGGGTAGGTGGTGAGCAAAGTTAGGGCAAGCATGCGGCAATACTGGAAACTGGGACTGGCCATTGCCGGATAGACAAGGTAACTAAGAAAGGAGTCCTGCAGACAGTAATGAAGGAGCAGAAACTCAAAGGACAGGGAAGAAGCCACACAAATACCCAGGCCAGCGCTGAAGCAAGAGAGAGCAGCTGGAGCAGAGCTCTAGGCTAAGAGTTTGCCTATTGGGCTCAGGAACCAGCACATCAATTGCCGAGCTTGCCGTGGAGCAAGCAAAAAGAGATTGGTAAGTGTAAGGGCAGAGCACATGTTGCCCTAGGTCACTGGAATAATGTCCGTTTGTGAGAGGCTGGAGCCAATGTGCCCAGGAGCTCAAGTAAGAGTAGCAGTCACAGATGAAGCAACTAGCTGCTGACTATAGGTCAAAGGTGGAACTGGTAGGGAATACGTGGAAGTCAGCCTGTGGGGCTGGGAAAAATGAAAGTTCAAAGGTTTTAATCTTGAACAACTGAGAGGCCAAGAAGGTACCACATCCACCCAACCCCATACATCCCCGGACAATTTCAAACAGCTGAGAGCTAAATTTCAAATTATTTATAAACAAACAAGAACTAACAAGCAAACGTCTCACACTTCTTCCCAGCTCTAACTGAGGACTGCTGACCATGGCAACAACTACTGCAGTCTTACTGAGCGCTCGCTACACACCAAGGCAGTTTAGACACATATCATTTAAATCCTCTGTCAACCCTGTGAGCTACACAGTTACTGAGCACCACTTTATCCAAACCCAGAAACTTGAAAAGCTAAGCGAAGGCTGAGGGTGCATAGCTCAGTGGCAGAACACTCACCTAGCGCGTTCAGGGTTCTGAGTTCTAGGCACATCACTGAAAAGGGGTGAAACTGTCACGTTTGTACAGAGTGTACATGGTTTAAGTCTAACGCTCTATGAGTGCAGGGCATGCTTCCTCTTCCGGTCTTTGGCTTCATTTCAGCCTGTGGGACAAGAGTCATTCTCCCCATTTCCAAACTGAAGTTAACGAAAATGCCCAGCCCTCGAGGTCTCTACTCAGAAACTGATATCACAAGAAACACAGTTAGAGAATGCCATGATGCGAATGCCCTGTCTTTTCAGAAGCAGCAGGCTGAACCTCTAATCCCCAGTGTGGTAGTGTTTTTAGGGGTCTTTAGGGTGCAAACTGGGTGGGCATCATCATTGGTATCATCTAAGGAGGGCTCTTTATTAAAGTCTAATTAAATTTTATGTCATCAATTGGAATTATTCTATATTTAGTCTGAATCAGAGGAAGCCAAATATAAATAATGCCGCTTCTCATTTATTCCTTAATCTGTGAACTCCAAGTTCTGTGACAGACTCTGTTTCAAAAAGTGAATGAATGATGAATAGTGATTAAGAAAGACACCGAATGCTGGTTTCCGGTCTCCACACGTGAGCACAACAGACATGCACACATTCACCTACATATACAAGTGCACACACATCCACAAATATGCACTTTTTTTGAAGAAAAACACTTCACACTCCTTTCCTCCTCCTCTAAGGTTGTTTCAATAAAAATGGCCCCATGGAAGTGGCACTATTAGGAGGTGTGGCCTTGTTGGAGTAGGTGGGTTGCAGTTCACTTCCTGCTGCTTGCGGATCTGATCCGGATGTAGAACTCTCAACTCCTTCTTCAGCACCGTGCCTGCCTGCCTGCACTCTGCCATGTTTCCTGTCATGATGCTAATAGACCAAACCTCTAGAACTGTAAGCCAGCCCCAGTCAAATGTTTGCCTTTCAGAGAACCACTTAAAGAGATGTTCAACGTCCTTAGCCATCAGGGAGATGCAAATCAAAACGACCCTGAGATTTCACCTTACACCCATCAGAATGGCTAAGATCAAAAACTCAAGTGACAACGCATGCTGGAGAGGATGTGGAGAAAGGGGAACCCTCCTCCATTGCTGGTGGAAATGTAAACTTGTACAAACACTCTGGAAATCAATCTGGTACCTTCTCAGACAATCAGGAATAGTGATTCCTCAAGATCCAGCTATACCACTCCTAGGCATATATCCAAAAGAGGCTCAAATACACAACAAGGACATTTGCTCAACCATGTTTGTAGCAGCTTTATTCGTAATAGTCAGAACCTGGAAACAACCCAGATGTCACTCAATGGAGGAAATTGTACTTTTACACAATGGAATACTACTCAGCAATTAAAAAGGAGGAAATCATGAAATATGCAGGCAAATGGTGGGATCTAGAAAAGATCATCCTGAGTGAGGTATCCCAAAAGCAGAAAGACACACATGGTATAAGTGGGTACTAGACCTATAAGATAAGACAAAACATACTGAAATCTGTACACCTAAAGAAGATAAACAAGACAGAGGACTCTGGGTAAGATGATCAACCCTCACTTAGAAAGACAAATGGGATGGACATTGGATGTAGGAGAAAACATGTAACAGGACAGGAGCCTACCACAGAGGGCCTCTGAAAGACTCTACCTAGCAGTGTATCAAAGCAGATACTGAGACTCATAACCAGACTTTCAGCACAGAACAGGAAATCATATGAAAAAAGGGGGAGTTTAGTATGACCTGGAGAGGACAGGAGCTCCACAAAGACCAAATATATCTGGGCACAGGGGTCTTTTATGAGACTGTATCTCCAACCAAAGACAATGTACAGATATAACCTAGAACTCCTGCTCGGATGTAGCCCATGGAGGCTCAGTATCCAAGTGGGTACTCTAGTAAGGAGACAAGGACTATTTCTGATATGAACTCAATGGCTGACTCTTTGACCTTACCCCCCACCTGAGGGAGGAGCAGCCCTGCCAGGCCACAGAGGAGGACTTTGCAGCCAGACCTGAAGATACTTGATAAGCTAGGGTCAGATGAAAGGGGAGGAGGTCCTCCCCTATCAGTGGACTTGGAAAGAGGTACGGAGAAGATAAGGGAGGGAGGGTGGGATTGGGAGGGAATGAGGGAGCAGGATACAGCTAGGATACAAAGTTAATAAACTGTAATTAATATTAAAAAATAAAAACTTTAAAATATAATAAAATAAATAAAAAATAAAAATGTTTGCCTTTATAGGAATTGTTGTGCCCATAGTGTCTCTTCACAGCAATGGAACCGTAAAACAGCCTCATCTTTTCTCTCTCTCTCTCTCTCTCTCTCTCTCTCTCTCTCTCTCTCTCTCTCTCTCTCTCTTTCTCTCCCCCTCTCACTTTCTCTCTCTCTCTCCTCTCTCATTTTAGGTACAGCAAGAAAACAGCCATTTTCAAATGAGGAGGAAAGCTCTCGTCATAAATGAATCCTTCAGCATCTTAATCTTCCAGATTCAGGAAGATGTGCATTTTGTTTGCTATTTGACACTTGGCCTTTGATGTTTTGCTACAGAAGTCTGAACTGACTGAGATAGGACAGCTGGGATCTACCCCAGTGTCCCAGCACTGCGCTGCTTGGGTAGGACAAGAAACCAAAGAGAGTGAGAACGGAGGGCCATGAGATGGTCTCTGCACTTTTGGAAGATGGCTCTCCCTGGGACAATGACTAATTACTAATGGTGAGCAAGACGCCAGCGTCAGGGTGTGTGTGCCTTCATCAAGCATCCCATCCAGCTGGAAACTCACTCTGCGCTGTGCACTGCACTACCCACTGAGGATACAAAGATGGACAGGTGAAAGCACCTAGGAACATCCACCGGCAGTCAAGAATGCCGGAGGCATCCACATTTCTGTAAATGATTTGCAGGGCTTATTTAAATGCATCATAACTGCCACTGAGCTGAGTGTCTATTCCCAGTTCTTTTCCTTAAATGTTAAAACTAAAGACAGCACTTGCCATCTGCTGTAGCCTGAGATCTTCTCCTTCCCCCACGGCCTCCTGACATGGTGATCCTAGGCTGGCACCCCATTCAATATAGCTCACCAGCCTACTAGGGGCATCTAGAAGCAGACAGAGCATCTGCTGGCCTTTCCTCTTCAATGCACAATGCCATGACCTTATAACTCCTGCTTTGCAGATGACTCCAGGCTACTGGACAATCAGAGACCAGGGTCCTAGGGTGTTCATCTCAGGCATCTCCTCATCCAGGTCCTTAAATGCCTCTTGTTTATTCAAAAATATATCTACTAAGCATCTTCTCTATGCTGAAGATGCTTATAGATGATACAGTAGTAAACGAGAAAGATGCAGGCTCTGTCCTATGAAGCAAAGCCTAAAGGAGGAAGACTAACCATGAGTAAGTTCACTACCATTGGGAAGATGTACAGAACACCTCAAGAATGCATACCACATAGATATTGACTGCTACAAGTCACTGGTATTTGAGCTAGGACTGAAGCATGACAGTCAAGCTTGTAATCGCAGCTGCTCGAGAGACTGAGGCAAGAGGATCCTAAGTTCAAGCCCCACCTGGGGAACTTAGGAAGACCCTTTCTAAAGGTGCTTATGAAAGTGAAAAATAGAAAGGAAAAGAAGAAGAAGGAAAGCAATGAGGTAAGTGTGAACTGGTGATGACAAGGACTGCTGAATTGTTCAGGCAAAAAGGGCAGCAGAAAAAGCTCTTGTCAGTTTGGAGGGGGAAAAAAGAGCACAAGGGAGAAGGTGGTGTGAGATAGAGCAAGGAAATGTTGTTGTGCTTCCTGTTGGGTCATTTTAAGAAGTTCATTATTTATCCTGAAGGCAGAGGAGAGTCGCTAAAGGGCTTACAGGGAGACCTGATTAGGTTTGCATTTTGTAAAGGTAATTGTGATGCTGAGAGATGGAAAAAGAAAAAAACAGGATGCATTGGTGAGAGAGTGTAACAGATACACTGTCATAGAGACAGTGGATAGGAGAGGGTCTAGAAATGGGTTTGGTAGATGCTACAGGATGTAGTAAGAGATTGAATGGGGAAGAGATTGAAAGGGGAAGAGAGAAATGCGGTAGAATACAAGCAGGTTTTACCTTGAACTGATCTTGCTGTCTGTTTCAGATGATGACAAATAGAAAAGCATCAGGCCTGAGAAAGGAAGGTGCTCAGAGGCTCATCTCTAGACACACTGAGGTGCTTAAAGACTTTCAAGATGAGCCCAGAAAGGAAACTGGCCAGCCAGTCCTTCCATACTGGTCATTTTATTTATTCTTACTGTCATATAAAGACATGGTGAGGATGAGTGAATCCTTCCATTCTGTGAATCTCAGGTGGCTCATGCACTGCTGTTGGAGACAAAATTCAAACGGATGTACCGGGTATCCAGTGGTGGTCCAACACTCTTTTGTAGTACCTTGGACAGCTCCTGAGCTGCCCCAGCAAATCAGCCTCCTCCCTTGTCCCCCTCCGGCCTCCACTGACCTTCTGTTTTGTGTATGTCAGCCACTTGCTCTGTTGCCTACAGTTTGGAAACGAAATAACAATATAATACAAAGTCTTCCATTGTCTGATTTTTTTTCTCTTTTTGAAACAAGATCTGCTATGTCCCTCCTCCCTCAGCCACTTGAGTGTCAGGAATACAAGTGTGTGCCACCAAACCTGGTTACTACTTGATTCCTGAGATGATTGTCTACAAAACTATGAGAGTGGGAGGCAGGAGATCAATGGAAACCTTCCCAGCATCGAACAGTGTAGTGGAAGAGAGAACAGGAAGACAAAGGAATAAAAAATTAAGCAAAGAGTATTACCTACCCCTCTGTGTGTGTGTGTTCATATGTCTGAGTGCAGGTAGATGTATGTCAGAGCACATGAGCTGGGTTGAAAGAATGCTCTTGTGTCAGTCCTCATCTTGTTTGAGACAGGCTCTCTTCTTTCTGCTGTTTGCCATTATGTCAGGCTCTGGCCCAGGAGCGTTGGTTTCCACCTCTCCCCTCACCACAGGTACACTAGGATTACGGACATGTGCTTCAGCACCCGGTTTTCAGATAGTTTACGAGATTCGAACTCTAGTCTTCATGCTTGCATAGCAAGCACTTTAACCACCGAGCCAGCTCCCCAGCCTCAAGAGAGGAATCTTGACATGACGCTAAGAAGTGCCACACAACACTGCACATTTAAAATGCAGTCTGGCCATGAGGACAGAGCTTGGTAGTGAATAAACACCTCAATAACAGTATTGATTGAGGCCCCAAACTTCTAATTAGAAGATAAAAGAAAAGGAGGGAACATGAGAGGATTTCTGTGTACTCGTATACCATAATGTTCATAATAAGCTTCATCTGAAAGGGGAGGGAAGGATGGCCCGCTGTGCAGAATCTGTCCACAATCCAGCAGGTGAAGGATTAATACCAAGCATGGCACAGAATTTCAGATTTCTCAGCTTTCACTCTGAACTCAGTGTCCATTCTAACTGGCCACTGGGAAAGCTGGAAAACCGTTACTTTTTAAGCATCTGTTTTTCTCCCCACCAAAAAAGAAAGCTATATTCATTCTTTAAAAAAAAAAAAAATCTTGGTGTGGCTCCAATCAAAGCTGTGTGATGACTGTCCTGCTGGAAGAAGCTTGGAACCCCAGGTCGTCACAATTTCCATTGTGGTCACGGCTCACACGCCAAATAACATTTACATAAGAGACCAGCTCTCGCGGGCTCACCCAAACTCTCAGACACATTCTTCTTCGCATACCCAGCAGGTGCGAGCTACCGAATTAGGGCTAGTACTCCAGGCCCTCTGCCTGGTGCTGTCACAAGGCTGAGGGAGCCTCTCCTTCCTGAAGGCCTGTCTCAGCTTCCTTCTCCCCACCCACTTCAGGCTTGGCCTCTGTCCCTAATACTTCTCATTATTAAGCTCGCCACCCTGCCTGCTTTGTCAGCACTTTGGAGACACGGACGTTGGCAGATGTGCTGCTGCTCTTCCCACCGTACCTGGCCCACTCTCAGGCTTACGGTAGACTTCCCAGGATATTTATTGCTTCGCAAAGTGACCCTCCTCATTGGCTGCTGTCACAGCTGTGACGACTGTCTTTGTGAGGTGACTGCAACAGAGAGAACACGAACCTTGTGTTCCTGCCATCTGAGGGAGCAGAGTCCATCTGCGGCTTGCCTGTTTCAGGGACCCTTGCCTTTCCAGGCCTCTCCATTCTCTTCTCTTTTTTTCTGTTAATTTATTTATCTATTCATTCACTTTACTCCCTGATGGCAGCCCCCCTCCCAGTCCCAGCCTCACACTCCCTACCCCCACATCTTCTCCCCTTCTTTTCAGAGAAGGGGAGCCCCCCAAAAGGGTACCAACATTACGTTGCAGCAGGACTAAGTGCATCCTCGCCCACTGAGGCCTGACAAGGCAGCCCAACTAGGGGAAAGGGATCCAAAGGCAGGCACCAGAGTCACAGACAGCCCCCACTCTAATTGTTAGGGAACCCACATGATGCCAAAGCTGCACATCTAATACATATGTGTAGGAGGTCTAGGTTCAGCCCGTGCATGTTCTTTGGTTGGTTTCTTTGGACCCATGGGGGCTCTGTGAGCCCCATGGGTCCAGGTTAGTTTACTCTGTAGGTCTTCTTGTGGTGTCTTCACCTCTCCAACTCCCTCAGTCCTACACACATGCACACACACACACACACACACACACTTCCACAAGACTCCCAGAGCTCGGCCTATTGTTTGGCTGTGGGTCTCTACATCTGTTTCCAGCAGCTGCTGGATGAAGTCTCTCAGAAGGAAGTTACACTCCTGTCTGCAAGCATAGCAGAACATCATTAATAGTGTCGGGGGTTGGGTCTCTCCCGTAGGGCGGGTCTCAAGTTGGGCCAGTCATTGGTTGGCCATTCCCTCAATCTCAGCCCCATCGTTATCCCTGCACATGTTGTAAACAGGACGAATTTTAGGTCGAAAGTATTGTGGATGGGTTGGTGTGCCCCTCCCTCCCCTGGGAGCTGCACCTGGCTGCAGGAGGTGGCCACTTCCTTTTCTTTTAATTAAATTTATTCTTCAATAAGTTTGTACGTGTTCATCTGATTTCCCTCACACCACCTTCTCTACCTCCTTTACGCCTCTTTTCACAGTCAAGTCTTTTTGTTTTGATTTATGACCCATGGAGTCTAACCAGGACTTTCTGCAGGACCATGGGTATAGAACTATCCACTAGAGCCTGGTGGGCTGAAGTCAATGACTATCTGGCCCCCACATCCACCAACAGCTCCGCTGGGAAAGGAAGGTGTCCACAAGCCCCACTTTGGCCCCGACTGGCTGTTAATAGGATCAGTCTTGTGCAGGCTTACACAGAGCTGCAATGGCATAACTCACCAAAAGACAGCTTTTCATAGTACCCTTCCTCATCATCAGCTTTTGCATGCTTTGTACTCCTCATTCCATGCCACCACCCCCCCCCAAGCATGAGTGATAACAGATGTCCTGGTTAGGGCTGAGCACACAGCAGTTGTTTATTCTCAGCACCTGGAGCTGCCAGGAGTCTCCATTCAGTGTTGTTCACCGTGAGAACAAGCCACTCCGACGTGTCTGAGAGTGGTGCTTGTCTTTCAATGTAAAACAAACATTCAAAAGGCAGTTTGACACCACCAGCACGCTCCCATTCTCAGCATCTTTACCTACTCACGTCGTTATCTGGGAATCCTCTTTTGCTTTAGAGCGTTTGTCACGGAAGAACTCATGTTTGTTCATCTACTGTTGGATACTAGAAAGAGTCATTCTGCTTAAAGGCACCACTAAGTTGAGAAGCCAGATGGAGGTCTTCAGTGTCCCGGGGATTGGCTAGTGACTGGTTAGACGTGTCACATGAGGTCTGACGAAGAGACTTAAATTTGCATGCTCTAGAACAGAGAGCAGTTTTTCAAGGGAGTAGCTAGTCAGCAGGCAGTATTTTTCCATGCAGTGGCCCAGGGGCCCAGGCCCTATCCGTATTTTGACTCCACTTCCACTATAGCTTTGGAACCACCTTCATTTACTTGAAGGGAAGGAAAGAGAATGGAGAAGTTGCCGCCTCTTTAAAAGCCCAGACCCAGCAGGGAAGCATGTCACTCCTACCCTTGTCTCACTGATAAAGATTAACCACATCATAAGTGATGCAAGGGGAGATGAGCCCCATACTCCCTGCCTGGGAAACTGCCTCCCAGCAGCAACACTAGGAAGTGGATCACCAATGAATTAGAAGACCAGCCAATAAAGTGAAGGGAAGCACACATTCTTTCCAAGCCTCTTAATAACACTGTTATCTGTCACAGGATTTGTGTGTTTATAAAATTGTGAGTTGAGTTTGAACCAAAAGGTTGTACAGGGTCAACCCAGGGAAACCTTCAATCTGGGCTGGAGTACATACGGCCTGATGCCACAAACCCTGTCCATATCAAGAAGCCCATGAAGCATCTTTCAATTCTTTGAGATGAAGTAGTCTGTCACCATGTCACAGACTCAGATTTCTGCGCCCATGATCAAACACTGAAGGCAATCAGCTTACGAAAAGAAAAGACTTGGGAGCTGGTGGGATATCTCAGACCATAAAAAAATATGTCTCCAAGCTGAAAGACCTGAATTTGATCACCAAAATCTACAAAGTAAAAGAAAAGAACTAACTCAGGAAGTTGTTCTCTGACCTCTACATACATGTTGTGGCATGTATATATACATGCATGCATGCATGCACATACCACAATAAATAAATGAAAAAATCTAAAAAACAGGGAGAAAAGGTTCTGAGGGTCCAAGTACAAGTTCAATCGGTTCATGATTCTCAGCCTCTGCCGCAGAAGTCCATCCTGAAGAAGTAAACAAAGGTGCCAATATCTCTCATGACCCAGGAAGCAGATTCGAGAACAAGATGAACTACAGTCTCACAATTCCTCTTCAGAACATCCTAAAAATCCACAGAAACCCCAGCAACATTCCCCCTGGGGAGCAAGTTTTAAACACATAAACCTTCAACATTCAAACATCAGCGATCTCCTTTCTTCTATGTGTTTTGCTGCCCTCAGAGCATCTTGCCACTGTCATCCTACCTTTGAGTCCACCTTCTACCACATAAGAAATGCCTATAGTAAATGCCTGGAACCTGTGCCGAATAATGCAGATATAATATATTGTTTTCATGCAAGTGCTACTGGTCCAATATGAACATTTTTTATTTTTAAAGTATTTTCCTTCATAGAGAAAAAATATAATTCATTCTTTTCCTTAAAAAAAATCATAAAGAAAATTGCTAGTGAGAAAGGTTTGGCATTTGAAACCTAGTGGGATATTTCTCCAGCAGATGGTTTAGTGACAAAAAGCTTTGAAGAATTTCTGACTAGAGAGAGAAGAAAGGGAAGAGGGAAGACAGGAGGGGAGGAAGGGAGAGAGAGGTGGAGAAAGAGAAAGAGTTGATGTGATAAATTTGTTTAAAAAAGTAATTCTTATTTGTTAAGAAAGTAATTCTTATTCAAGGTCTGATGACTCAAATGATCTATATACTAGATCATAGACTTATTTCAAAACCTCACATCAGAATAGCATGGAAAGCATATTTAAAATACTCATGGATGGTGACCAGACATGAATGTTTTCAAAGTTCCATTGGTGATTGTGTTGAAACCCAGTGGCCCTTGTTTGTTTAATTTTGTTCAGATCCCTGAAGATAGGTAGCTTTTATTGTCTATTCAAACCCACCAGCAGCAGGCTCTTCACCTGGGCCTTCCTATTTCCCCAGGAAGCATTTGAATGCTGTTCTTATAAATCGTGTGGGTGATACCAATGTACTCAATGGCTTCATTTTCAAACAAGAGCGACAGAGTTCATGGCCATTTCACCCTGAGCTGTGTCACATTCAGAGCCTCTGTCAAATATGGCTGCTGTGAGGAGGCAGGGAAGTATTCTGGGAATGATGCAGGCTTTGGCTGATGAGCTTTAACATGAAGAAATACCCTTTACTAGCTGAAAGCCCAGCATAAATCCTGCCAATCCAGCTTGTTTGATGCATAATATAGGACTGGACTATATTAGCCCTGCAACATGGGAAGACATCTGAGAAAGACCCCATTGCAGAACGAGCACTAGACAATTATTTCCACTTCTATGGACCTTCTTGTCCCTAAGAAATGGAAAACCAATTAGCAACATCCAAGAGCAGACGGCATTCCAGAATTTTTCCATAGAAGGGTTATTCTGGAAGGCTAATTGTGCACACCTGCAGTCCCACCAATAGGATGCTGAAGCCTGATCTAGATAACAAGGCCAGCCTGGGCCACAGAGCAAGACTTTGTTTGAGAGAGAGAGAGAGAGAGAGAGAGAGAGAGAGAGAGAGAGAGAGATGACAATGTGGGTGGATGACAGATGAATAGATGGATAGATAGATGATGATGTATATGATGGATGGATGGACGGATGGATGGATGGATAGAGAAGGTGGGTGGATGGATGCATGGACAGATGGGTAGATAGATGGATGATGAGTGGATGGATCAGCGAGTGAGTGGGTAAACAGATAGTCAGTCAGTCAGACAGACAATAAATCCAGATACATATGTTATCTAGAACATAGCAGGGAAGCAGGTGCCTTCCTCTGCTTTTCTTTATGAAAATGACTGTAGCCTCTGGTCCCAGATACCACACAAACAGGAAAACACCCCTGCTACCCCAGGCCAATGAGGAAAGTCACCAAGCTGGCTGTAACTTAGGTCATAAACATGATTTCTGTGAGCCCTACATGGCCAAATGCAAAAGTCTATGGAATTCCAATGGATCACATAGACAGACATAAAAGACCAGACTCTGAATATTATTTACCCAGCACCAAGCAGATGTTTGTTTCCAAAGCTGCAATCTCCTCTAATTGGACGACACTGTGCTGCATAAACCCCAAAGCAAGCTTATGTTCTACAATGAATGACAAATGCTGAGAAGAATCCTCTGTGAATTGACAGCCTCCCTCCGGCATGCAAATTACACTGAAACTCCATCAGTAGAGGAAGATAAGCTCATCTGCATGATTGGCAAACCAGTGGATAAACACACCCTTGGAGTCATTGTCCAAATTCAATTTGATCGGTTCGTCTCTGTTTTGAGGGATCATTTGCTTGTTAATTTATTCATTCAGCCAACATTTATTGAGCATCTATTCCAACACAGGCACTGTCTTCTGTTTTAGGAACACAAAGATGAACAAAGATATGTTCTCTTTGGTGAAGAAAACAGAAATAAAGCAAACGATGTAAACAGGCATGATCGTAGGAGCAAGCAAGCCTCTGTGACTATTAGAAGAGTGATCAGTTTTACCCACAGGAGTTGGGGGCTGAAACCCAAGTTTTCAAGGTGAAACATGGAGAAAGATGTTTGCTAGACGTGTACTGGGCACAAGGCAGGGTTTCTGCAAAGACAACATCAAGGACACAAAGCAGAGAACGCAGCTAGGAACCAGGAGCAGCTAGGTCCGCTGCAGCAGGAAGCTTGTGGGCAAAAATGTGCCGTCTCTTTAAAGGGCGACCTGGCCTCATCTGTTGGAAGTTAAAGTGTGCATGCCTTAATGTCAGTAGCAAGATAGTAGAAAAAAGTGGCCAGGTGTGGTGGCACACACCTTTAATCCCAGCACTTGGGAGCCAAACGCAGGTAGATCTCTGTGAGTTCAGGGCCAGTCTAGTCTACAAAGGACAGCTAGGGCTCCACAGAGAGACCCTGTCTCAAAAGAAAAAACAAAACCCAATAATAATAATAACAACAAAAAAGAAGTGATTCTTTTAAAAGGTACTACTTAAACTATGGTACATCAAAGTATGGAAACAGTAAAGGAAGCAAATACTACACTATACAAATGGAATAAGCACACAAATAATTATACACACATGGCTATAGAAAGGCCACCTGGATATGTTAAGTGGATATGTGTGCATGTGTGTGTGTGTGTATATGTATTTATGTATAATATGCTACTTTATGTGTAACAAAGAAAATAGGGATGTGTGTTTCCTTGCTTCATGTTCATAAAAATACTCTGAAGGGTATACAAAAACGTAACAACCTGTAGGGGTAAAGAAATAAAGAAGATTAGGGAAGAGCTGAGAGTAAGACTTCGAAATGTACATCTTGGATGTCATTTTCTTATGTGTTTATGCTTATGTGTATGTATCTGTACATGCACAATTTATGCGTGAGTCTGTGTGTGTAAATATTGAACATGCGCATGCTTGCTGAGGTCTGAGGACAGTCTTGGGTGTCGGGCCTTGTGTTCTATCTTGTTTCAGGGTGGCTCTCTTGTGCCCCAGTGCACGTGCTTGGCTAGCTAGATGCCAAACTCCCAGCGATGCTTATGTCTCTGCCTCCCATTTCACCACAGAAGTGCCAGGGTTACAGATAGGAGCCACCACCACTTGTGGCTTTCTATGAGTTCTGGAGATCCAACCCAGATCTCCACACCCGCATGACAAACACTTCACTGTTGGAGCCACCTCCCTGGCCCCAGACTTTAAACTTTTGAATCATTCGAATGCATAACCTACTCAACGATGGGACTAGATTTTAATTTTCATTTTAAAGTGTCCTTTTTTCCCCAATGATTCTAGTCATAACATAAACCACAGAAAATCATTCATAAAGGGGTGACTGTAAGGCTGTGTGATTTTGTTTAGGGTGGAGAAAGGAAGCTTTAAATAGCCCAAACACCCCCATCTGGAGGGTCACGCATGGTAATGGATGGTGATGCAGCAGTGAGCAGTGAGGTGTGCCTGTGTCTGCTTCTGTGGGCAAACCTCCAAGACACATCGGTGCTCAGAAGGACTTGTAGGTGCTTGGAGATGGAGGTGGTGAGATGATAGTCTGTGGGCACAAGGTCAAGGGGGATGAGTCTGGGGGCTAGAGCAGCCACACCGGTGCTATAGTTAACAGTGATAAGCTGTAGACTTGGGAAGCTGTTGCTAACCTAACGTCAACCAAGAGAACATTGTGAGTGAATCTTGCATTTTACATGATAAACATGTAAGGCAATAAACATGAGCATTAGTTTCACAAAACCATTGCATCCTATACCACAAGTTAATCAACTGTGTGTGTGTGTGTGTGTGTGTGTGTGTGTGTGTGTGTGTGTGTGTGTAGACTGTGGAGAGAGAGAAATAGTCTTATCCTAAGGAATTGACTTATCCAATTAGGTGGGAAAAGCAGAAAGACAGGACACCATTAAGGTAAAAGCACAGAGAGAAAGAGAGAGAGAGACTTACACTAGAGGAAAGAATTCACACCCAGCAGGCACTGTACTTACCTCTGGAGATGGCTTGGGGCTGTGGACAGCCAGATAGTAAGTATTTAGACCCTGCAGACTTCAAATCTCAGTCATGTCTAATCAGCAATTCCATCTGAGTATGGATGCAGCCACAGATGATGTGCAAATGACTGATCTGTGTTCCAATAAAACTTTATTCAAAGCATATGGTGAGCCATATTGGCCCTGCCATAGTTTCCAGCTCCTAATTAGAGAACGGAGATGGAAGGGATAGGTTTAAAGTTCTTTAATATTTCATTGTTTTTATTTCTACTTATTCTTTGCAAATTTCACGCATGTCTACAATTTATCTTGATCGTTTCCATCCCTCCATGCCCTCCAGCTCCCCCATTACCCCCACAACCCCCTCCCCACAACATCTCTGTCCCAACTTCCAGGCCTCCCTTCACATTTATTTGTTTGTTTGTTCTGAATCCAGTTACATCTGTGTGCACATGGACTTGGGGTCATCCACCTGGGAATGACGAAGACTTTTATAAAAAGGATGAGAGCCTTTATTCATGATCCTACCTGTCATAGTCATGGAGCTGGTTCAGCAATTCTCACAGTGTTGCTTGAACAAACAATGAAGAAAAAGTTCTAGAATAGCTTTTTAGTTTCTGTGCTGGGTCCTAGCACTCAGGATAGAGAGATAACAACAGTTTGAAGCAAGGGAAGGAGGGCTGTGAGTTCTCTTTGGGTGGGGCTATGGTAAATTGAAGCATATCTAAGACATCCTAGAAAACTGTTGACCATTAAAATGTGGGACTTGGCTGGGTGTGGTGGTATGCACTGTGATTCCAAGCCTTGTGAGGCTGAGGCAGGAGGATTGTGAATTCCAGGACAGCCTGGGCTACTTAGCAAGATCCTGTCTCAAAAAAAAACATTAATCATAATCATCTGCAGTTTGGCCCTAGAAGAGAACTCAAATCAAAACAAATGTGCAAAGGAAATGATTATTCAGTTCACAGAAGAAGATAAATAACATCTCTTAAATATACAAGCAGATGTTCAAACTCACTCACAGCATGAGAAATGCAACCTGGCTACCCGAAAACCATTTCTCATCTATCTTTGGGGGAAAAAAAACTAAAAAATATGATGACACCTTTTGTTGAAAAGGGCTGTGAAGAACAAGAAGTCTCCTATGCTGTCTGAAGGGGATTTGGCTTTATACAGTCATTGCCAAGAGCAACTTGGCATTCTAACAAAATTACAAGTGTGCGTGTCCTCTGTGCCCCAGTACCACTTTGGCAAATTTATCCTAAGGATATTCAGGAGCATGAGTGAGGTCACACTACAAAGTTTCTCATTACTATACTGTGGTAATACAAGGGTGGTTGGCGATGTTCTCCCAGAAGCACAACCAATAAGATATGTATGTACACCTACACACACACACACACACACACACCACATAAGCACACACTGTTGGCCTTTTGTATCCATAGGTTTCATACTTATGGATTAAAAAATACTATATAGAAAATATTTTTAAATGCATATACTATAAATATGTCCAGATTTTTTTCTTGTCATTGCTCCCTAACCAATACAGTATGGTGACTATTTCCATGGTGTTTACATTGACTTACTGTAAGTAGCCTAGAGATAACACAAAGCACCCAGGAGGCTGTGCACAGGTTACATATAAACATGTCACTGTTTCATATGAGGGCCTTGAGTAGTTGTGGTATCTGTAGAGGATGCTGGGAGTGACCGGGAGGGAAATAAGGAGGAAAAGAGCAAGGGAGGGAAAGAGGAAGGGAGGAGGGACAGGGACAGAGAATGAATAAGGATTTTGCTGACACAATTACAGCGGCTGAGAACAGAAGACCCAGAAGAGCCCACGGTGTAAATCACTCTCTGAGCTATGTCCAAAGACAAGACCAGCAGGCTAGGAGAGAATTCCTTCCTCTTCTGAATTTGATTGGGGGGAGGGGGAGAGGAAGCTCTCTACAGATTGGATGAGGCCCACCTGAACCAGGGGCCGGGGAGGACAATCAGCGACATCAGGCACAAAGTTAATCTCACCTAGACACACCCAGAACACTGTTAAGCCTCGTAGCTAGATGCCTGCTGCCCAGTGAGGTTGACACATGACATCAATCATTCCAGAGAGTGACAGAATGCTGGGAAGCTGTCCACCTGTAGGAATCGGCCTAAATAAATTATGGGACACCCGGACAATCGAATGCCATGCAATCATAAATTTCCAAAAAGAAAAAGAAAGGAGAATGGAAATGTTCTCTACACCTTGTCATGGAAAAATCTGAACAAAAAAAAGAATGATGAATGTGTGTTTAACATTCGTATTTTTGGAAGAAGTTATAACAAACCAAAAGCAGTGTTTGCTCTCCTGCAAAAGGAAGTCCCCAGGATTCAAGTGGTGGATGGAGAAACACAACTTCCGAAGATTGTTCTCTGACCACACACACACACACACACACACACACACACACACGCATGTGCACTCCCATGTGTGTACTTGGGCAGGGGAGCAGGTACTTTTACCCACAAGACATCTTACAGCCCAAAAAATCTTTTAATCAAGGACCATGCATGGAGATAACCTAGAACCCTTGCACAGATGTAGCCCATGGCAGTTCAGTGTCCAAGTGGGTTCCCTAGTAATGGGAACAGGGGCTGTCTCTGACATGAACTCAGTGGCTGGCTCTTTCATCACTTCCCCCTGATGGGGGAACAGCCTTACCAGGCCACAGAGGAAGACAATGCAGCCAGTCCTGATGAGACCTGATAGGCTAGGATCAGAGGGAAGGGGAGGAGGACCTCCCCTATCAGTGGACTGGGGGACCGGCATGCTATGCATGGAGAAGGGGGAGGGAGGATGGGATTGGGAGGGGAGGAGGGAGAGAGCTACGGGGGGGGGGAGGGGATACAAAGTGAATAAAGTGTAATTCATAAAAAGAAACAGAAAAAAAATGAGGCAGGGATTCAGAGCACTGGCTGTTCACACAGAGGACCTGGGCTTGGGTCTCAGCAACAGCAAGGTGAGTCACAACCATCTGTAACTCCAGGTCCAGGGGAGCCAATGTCCTCTTCTGACCTCTTCTGACCTCCTCCGACACCGGGCATGCACGTGGGTCCACATACAGAGGTGCAGGCAAAGTCTACACATAAAATTAAATCGATCAATCTTTTTTAAATGAGTCAAATGCAGGAAAAAGAGGATTATATCACCTGTACTTTAACTATGAGGCTAAGCATCACTAACCCAAAACCCCGATACCCACACTACCCCAAATTTGGAACTTTTTGAGGGCTGACATGATATACCACAAGTAGAAAGATCCATGCTGTGAATTCTTTTTCGTGCATGGAGCTGCTTAAAAATACTGTTTAAGATTACCTTCAGGTTACGTCCATGACAGTGTAATTTTGAGTTTAGACTTGAGTCCCACCCCCAAGTTTTCCAAAATCCAAAACACTTCACGTCTCAAACATTTTGGATAAGGGGTGCTTAGCCTCTATCTATTCAGAAAGAGTTTTAAATAACTCAGGGGAAAAAAAGAGCAAGTGATAGGTGCCGAAGAAGGCACAGTTTTGGAATCATTAGCTCAAAGCCTGCCTGGGATGAAGCCATGAGGAGGCGGTGGCCCAGGAGGTGAGGCAGAGAGAAGGGAGTGATGTGCTGTGTGAAACAGACCCTGGGAAGACACCAGTGTCTAAAAGTGGGGGACAGAGAAGTTGGGAAGAGGCATTCAGACAGGTAAAGGACAGGAGAGAAGTGGTTTCCACGGGAACGTGACAGTCTCGTGGCAAGAAGGACGAAGTGCAGACTTTAAGCATTCGGATTGTTTCTGAGATGATATATTGAACCGGTAGTCTTTATTTTGTTTGCACTCTCTGCAAGAAATATATCACTTACTTACATTTCTTCCCTGGAATTTCTTTTTCTCTTGTCAGTACAACCTGATTTGAGATGTAAATAAACTGCAGAGATAATGCCCAAGTCTCGTCAGACTCTGAGCTCTGCCACCAGCCCAGGATGAAGGCAATGATGAATGGCACGCGAGCTGCAGCGTAATCTCCTCTGTTTTAATATTCGATTATCACGTCCCTCATCTTCCCTAGACCTGAGACTCCACACATTAACATTTCTTTGTTCCTTCCACAATGCTTCTATCTCCATCACATCTCCAGCCTCGTTTAATATTGTTCACTATTGAAATGAACACAGAAAACCAATTACCCAGGCGGCAGTAAGAGTTGGTCCTGTGCCCAACCAGCCACAATGAGTACAAGATTCCCTGCTCAAACCCTGAGAACCTATACACAGCAGGCCCCGCCCTCGGGCTCCTGAGAGTGGCCACCGAGGCAGCCTCGTGAGAGTCAGGCTGCTTGGCCAGCCAAGCCTTTGTCAGTGCTGCAGGTAAGAGCACAGATGCTCAGAATGCCTGAGGTCAACTGGTGAGCTTTCGCTGCAGCTAAAGCTGTAGCTCTACGCAGATCCTTAAACTCTCGATGCCTGCTGGGTTCCATTTGTTAAAATAGAAACAAGCTGGGAACAATGATTCCCACCACTAATCACAGCTTTTCTTTCTTTCTTTCTTTCTTTCTTCTTTTTTTTTTTTTGAGGGAGGCATGCATCTTTCAAGTTCAAAGCCAACCATCAGTAGGTAAGATCCTAGCCAGCTTAAGGTAACAGAGCAGGACCTGTCAGTCAATAAATCAATGCAGCAGCTACCTGTAGTGTCCCAGTGACCTTGTTCTACCAGCCAAGCCTTTCAGCCCCAAACACAGAGAGGAACTGCAGGCCATTTGTTCAGGGTCCCATAGGGAACACACCAGCTTCAACCATGACAGAAGTAATACAAAATTGGGGCAGCCCTAAATTCAATGACCGACATCCCGAAGAGACGGAGGGGTGGTGACATGGTTCTAACCACAAGAAGGAGAAAGTCACACGACTTTCTCTTCAGTGATATAGGTTGGAATGATACAGCCACAGGCTAAGGGACAGTGACCACCACTGGAAACTACAAGAGACAGAAAGGACTTTACCCAGGGTCCTCAGAGGGGAGCAACTCCGTGTTCCACCTTGCTTCTGGATTTCTGGGCTATCCAAGCGTTGGGTAAATGTCTACTGACTTAAGCCACCCAGTGTGTGGCACATTGCAACTGCCATCTCCAAGAGTTGATGGGACTGTGGCATGTGTTATGTGTAACATGTGTAGAAGAGTGTGGGCCATCTCATGAACCACTGGAAGTGTGGTATAATTGCCATCGCTTGTTAGCCTTACTTTGTAGTTGGTTGCCTCATGGGTAACCAAATTACCAGGCTAAATATTAGTAGACAGATGGGTGGATTTGTGGCCTTTCATCTTCAAGGAGCCTTGGAATTTCATTTCAGGCTAATTAATCGGCCCAGCCCTGTCCTACGCAGAGAGAGAACTCAATTCTTGCCCATAGTATGGGAGTCAACTTTACAGAACTTGAGAAGGAAGATGTAAAAGGTATGTGCACAGCTGACAGCTTTCCAAAGCCTGGGCTGGCTTCCCTCCACCCTGTGAGGAAAATCCAATTTCCTAAGTCGGTGTCAAGGGGACAACGTTACCACCTGCGGGCAAGTGCAGGACTCCTGGGGTGAGACTAGTTCAAATCCTTCCTCCTGCACCCCCCAACACACACACAGCTGAGACCTTCAGGGATTCTTTAACCTCTCTGAACTTCTGTTTCCTCATCTATAAGATGGGCACAGGCTAACAAAGTGCTAAACGGCATTAGACAATCCAGAAAGAGTAGTGTACTAACTACTTTTCCTGCTGCAGTCAAATCCCCTGACAAATAGAACTTAATAGAGAAAGGGTTAATTTTGAATCATATTTCAGGGGTACAGTCCATTATGGTGGGGACTCATAACAGTCAGAGCTTGAGACAGCTGGTCCTGTGGTACCCACAATAAAGAGGCATCCAGGACCCCAGCCCATAGAACAGTACCTCTCACACTCAGCCACATTAAACTAATCCAGAGGCAGGGTAGAGGCTTGTCTCCTAGGTGATGTACATCATGTTAGGTTGACCGTCAGTGTTAGCCACCACAGGCAGGAAAGGACAATGTCTCCGGGCCAGCAGAGCATCCCCCGGCCTCTGAGCACATAGACTGATCTGGAGGCACTCTGAGATGCCTCTCATAGCCTGCCATCATTGGCTCATTCTAGTTGTCTCTGCAGGTAGACCAAGCTTCCTCCAGATTGAGGATCTGTGTTCCTAGGACTGCCATGTGCCTGAAGCAGAGTAGCAGGGCCACAGAACACACACTATTCGTGTTGCAGTACATGACACACTTGTGTAAGGATGCCCTGATGAAATCTGCCATTGTGTACAATGAGTATGCACTAATAATTTGAAAATATCTATTGAGAAAAGTGATAGCTTGAATCAAAGTTTCTCACTGTGAAGGCATTGGCATTTTGGCTTTGTGAGTCCTGCTTTGTCTATTTATTACCCACACTCTTGCATAATGGTTTCCTTTAATCAAAGAGTAAGCCTGCAGTGCCCCTCTGTTTATGGATGATCCCTGGTTACTCTTCAGCTACAGCTAAATATTTGTTGTTTGGCCTTTTGCAGAAAAAAGTTTGCCAACCTCTGCTTTAAATCAATTCACTCTTTTATTTAAATGCAGTTTTAAACAGGAAACTTTATATAGCTAATGTAATAGAAATCAGTATTCATGGCCATAGGCAGAAAGTGGCAATAAAACAGATACATAATATGTAATATGCAACGTCAGACTAATCCAAAGAAAGCTCACTCAGCCCAGAAGTCACAGTGGCGGAAACCCACAGGACACAGGAATGGTAGCCACCGAGAAAGAGCAAACGCTTCCGTAGATTCCCAGCCTATTAAAAAAGGAAGAAAGTTTAAAAAGCAAAGAGGAAAAGGACAGCACTGAGAAGAACAGGAAAAAAAAAACATTCTTTTTGGCATTCAACGATAATAAGCATAATTTATAAACTAGATTAGGAAAGAACATCTCTGTCTTTATAATGAAAACAGTGGATGCTAATAACAGCAATAACATTTAAATAAAAATCTGTTTATCTTTGGCGAACCCATACATAGATGTAGAGCTGTGCTGATTGTTTTAAGGACCAGGGACTGGACTGATTAGCCCTCCTGAGTTGGTTGATTGATTGGTTCTTTGGCTTGTTTGTTTGTTTTCTTTTTTATTAAATTTTTATTTTTTGTATTAATTACAGTTTATTCACTTTGTATCCCAGGTGTAATCCCCTCCCTCTTCCCCTCCCAATCCCATCCTCCCTTTCTCATCTCCTCCTATGCCCCTCTCCAAGTCCACAGATAGTCGGGGTGCTCCTCCCCTTCCATCTGACCCTAGTTTATCCGGTCTCGTCAGAACTGGCTGCATTGTCCTCCTCTATGGCCTGGCACTGGGCACAGGGGTCTTTTCTGCAACTGATACTCCAATCAAGGACCATTCATGGATATAACCTAGAACCCCTGCTCAGATGTAGCCCATGGCAGCTCAGAATCCAAGTGGGCTCCCTAGTAAGGGGAACGGGGACTGTTGTTGGCTTGTTTTTAAAGGGGGTGGCTGAAATGTGAAGACCTAGGGACGATTCAATCACCTAAACCAATGATAGCAAGTAATTGGTAACAGGTGAGACAAAAATGGGAGCACTCAAGCTCTTCCCTTACGATCATCACAGCCCAGGGAGCCAGGCCCCTCCTTTCAAGAAAATGAACAGAAATAGACACACCAAAACTTTTGCATTTAAATTACTCTACATTGGAAATACATATCCTGTACATAAATAGAAGTTAAAAGCAATCTTTTGAAAAAGGGAGAAAGGAGAGCCTTGGTCTCATTATTTCATAACTTATTCTGAGATGCAAGGCCTATTTAAATGGGAGAGGAGCAGATCCAGAATTGTAAATAAAACAAGAATTTCAATTCTGCGCATCACACTTTAATGAGGACGCTATGATTTGGCTGGTAGGAAGGACTGAAATTGTTGAGCCACCTTTGATATTAGTACCAAGTCCACTTCAAATGTTCATCGAAATAGCACCCAAGGTCCGGATTCTGAACCCTCCCCCCAAAAGAGGTAAAATTACACACCCCACCCCGCTGCCCACTTTGAAAAGTTAAAGTGAGGTTTTACATCAGCACCAGATCCTCCCAAAAACGGTAAATTCATGTCACCTGTTTTCCTTATGGGTCTTAGAGTTTTAACTTTTATGTATTTGCGCGCCCCTGTGAATGCACGCGTGAGCATACCTGTGTGGACAGAAGCGAGAAGGGAACATCTGTGTCCTCTCCCATCGCTCGCTTGCCTGTCCCTCTAAGGCAGGGTCTCAGCACTGGAACCAGCAATCCCGGAAATGCTCCGGCGACCGTGGGGCACGCAGCTTGTTCTGTGGGGGCCGGGATCTGAACCTGAGTCCTCACAACTCTGGAGAGAGCTCTCGGCCTCTGAGCCCTCCGCAACTACACGAGTCTTCTTTTGTGCTTAATGAAGCTCAGTCAGTGCGGGAAGAATCGGGGAACCCATGGGCAGATGTGTTTGCTTATTTTGAGACCAGGCTCACCCTGGAGCCCGGGCTGGCCCAGGACTCACTATCGTCCTGCCTCAGCCCTCAGTGCTGGATTACAAGCGCGCGCCACTAAGGCGGTGCTTCTCAACCTGTGGGTCTCGACCCCTCTGGAGAGTGAACTGGCTTTTCACAGGGTCTGCGTATCAGATATTCTGCATGTCAGATATTTATATTATGATTCAGAACAGTACCGAAATTACAGGTGTGTAGCAGCAATTGAATAATTTTATGGTTGGGGGTCACCCCAACCTGAGGAACTGGATTAAAGGGTCACAGCGTTAGGAAGGTTGAGAACCGCTGCTCTAAGGCAACATCCCAACATCCGTTTGGAGGCGGTCTGTAGCTGAAGGACTTCAGAGAGGCTCTTCAGATTTTTCACGTTAAAAACACTGAGGAGGCCCTGAGTCAGTCTCTGCTCAGGTCTCTACTCAGCCTTGCTTTTAGGTCTGCTAGGTCTAAGGAACCCTTCCCCTACAGGAAAATTATTGGTCCAAAGTTATTGGCTTTTCTCCAACAACCTTTATGGTAAGTGACAATATTTGCTGCATCCAAGTGACCCTTTTTTTCCTGAGTATGTCCAGCAGTAACTGAACCCTGCCAAACGGTTCTGGAAAAGAGTGTTCGTTTCCTCGAGACGGTGCAAATTCAGGCATCAAGAACTTGTGGGTTTGTTTTCTGGCAGAGAACTTCTGTGTAAACAAGAGGACCATAATAGTCGGCTTCCATTCTGCGACCAAATAAAATCTCCTCCTCTAAGGGCCGGCGTTCATGGCACTCGCCAAGACTCCTTCCAGGATTCTGGCCGAGTTTCCGTGCCAATTGTGGAAGACGCAAGGGAGCCATATGTGATTATGAGCATGCCAGCTGCGGCCAACTGCAGCCTTCCAGACAGACACTTCCTCCAGTTAAAGCCTGAAGAAAACCAACTTTTCAGTCACTGTTTCTAAAGGGACTGACGGAAAGTGATTTTTTTTTCCAAAGCAGTCAGGATGCGCTAAATGGGTGACCTTGGCGCCACCCAGAAAGATTTTACACAGCGTCCAACTGAGGGAAAGAGCTGTGGTCCCTGCTCTAAAATGGGAGGGGCAGATCCTCCCGGAGCAGGTGGGACCTTTTGAAAGGGGAATCGTTGTTTTGGGTGTCATAAAATCAGGTCAGGCACCCGCTGGAGCATGGGGCTGTTTGGTGTCATCCTTTAATGTATGGGTACTCTTGGGATAGGGAGGACAAAGCTGTAGCGCGCTCCAACTTACGACTGTGGGGCTAGGACTGAGGTAAGTTCAAGCTCTGCTTCATCCATTTCCTCTCAGGACAAGCGCGCACCCTGAGGGACGCCCCCTAGGCTTCTGATGCTTTTATGTGCCAGTTGACAAGTAGTTCACATCCCCAGTGGCTTCAATGTCCCACGAAAGAGACCTAAGCTGTGATGAAATCTCTCTTCTTGTTGCTTCCCTACTGAGCCAAATTTGATCTGGGCGAAGATGGATTTTTCATCTGCGTTTTCTACCAATGACGACTTCATCTGGATGTGGCCGAGTGACAGGCATAAACTTTGCATATATGACCTCCTGAGGAACACAGCCCCTCCCACAGCATAACTGCTTAGAATAAAATATTTCATTAATCATATAATTTGATACACAAAAAAAACTTGCCACTTTGTTCAAGTGTGTACATTGTGTGTGTGTGTGTGTGTGTGTGTTGTGAACCAAATTTGAGGTGATAGGGCCCATACCACTTGGTCAGGATGATCACAAGTGCTAAAAGCAGAATGTCTAGGCAATGACAGCCTTCCACACTCTGGGGGCATTCTTGTGTTCTCTTGAGAATGGCTCCCCTGAAGACTTCTGCCCACTGGCTGGCATGCCCTTGCAGCCATGCATTGTGAGCCAGCTGCTGTGTTCTTCAAGCTGCACTGCTGCCTGCCTCCTATCTTGCTCTCTGAGCTGAGCAGCCTTGTACTTTGACTCCCAGTTTCCTTCAAGCCCCCTCATCTACTTCAGCAACCTCAACCAGAGGTTTCAACAGGCAGCACTAAGGAACGGGATGTAGGAATGCGCCATCTTTACAGTGGCCTAGGCCGTGTGTCTTAGGCTGGACCCACTGTGTTCTCAGACTGATTGTATGTCTCCATTTCAGTATAAGCCGGTACTAGCACTAGATTCGGGTTGGATGTCTCAAGCACTCTCAATGCAGAGTGTACTGCATTCTTAAAAATAAAAAAAAAAAATTTTTTAAAGCTTAATATACTATGTTATATTTGTGCTCATTGGGTAGAGGGACATGCTAAACACACACTCCTGGCAGCACTGGCACCCTGTAAAATGGTTTTGCTGCTGCTACTATCTGTGCTTCTGTTGCAGCAAAGATTTTCATTCTGAAAGGTCCAGGGGAAGTACCCATAGCATCCTGTTCTGCAGCCCAAGGGCCAGTCCCTTAAGCCCAGGGAAGCATTATCAGAGGGGAGGGCTTTCATTCTGACTAGAATAATCTGAGACTCTATGGAAGAAGAAATTTCTAGCTACCAACACAGTAGCAACCCCCTTCTCAGAGTGCTTATCTATGATTAAATAAATAAATAAAATAACTCAAGAGGATACTAAAAGCTACAACGGAGGACCACAATTTGACTTACCTGTAAATCTAAAACTTGCTTTTAAAATTCATACAGAAAAATAAATAAAAAATAAAATAAAGTGGGATCTGTGGAGATGGCTCAGTTGATAGAGTGCCTGCCAAGCAAGCATGAGGCGCTGAGTCTGGATCTCCAGGACACAGTACCCAGATACAGTGCCACATATCTGTAATCCCAGGATGGGGAGTGTGAGGATCCTGTAGAGAGAGGCCGATCCCTAATGCTTCCTGACCAGCCAGTCTAGCCAATCCACGGGCTCGGGTATCAGTGAGAGAATTCATAAAGCGGAGCTTAACTGAGAAATACACGCAACCTTGGCCTTTGGCCTACACACGCACACACGTGAATATGCGTGTGCTCTCTCTCTCTCTCACACACACGCACACACAATCAACTAAAAAAGCACAGACTAGCTTTTGGAGCCCCACAGCCAAGATCCTGAATTACCTTTAACTCCTACAAAGATGTGCCAGCTAGCAAACTTTTATGGCCTTAGTCAATCCAGGGTTTCAAATCATGTTTCTACCTAGGTACCCCACCATATTGAAACATGGTATTCCCTATAAACACATGAGATCTGATGAATATTAAAATGAAAGACACCTTTCTCCTTAGCCATCAGAGATATGTCTTGCCCAAGTTCCTCATCGTCAAAATGTCCTTTGCCCTGAAATATCCCATAATAGGGAAGTGCTGTGTGACTCTTCCTAGAGGAGACATGAACAGATGTGCACTCACCCCAGATAAGGCCCTGATGACTGGACCGAAGAAAGCATCCTACCCAAGTCTGTCATGATAACCAGTGTTTACAAGATAATTACAGGAGAATGGGTGAGGAAGGTTACTCTCAGGCCCACGGGTGACTCAAACACAGCTGCAGCACCAGGAGCTTCTCACAGAGTGGGTGACAGCTCACGAAAACCGTGCCCCTGGAGCTGCAGAGAACTCACAGACCCTGAGTCCCACACGAGAGCCCCAATCCGCCTCAGCAAGAGTCCCATCCCCCTCCGCACCTGCTTATGGAGGAGGGACCTCCTGAGACTTGCAACTTTGACCTACCTTGTAAGTTTCCTCGGCTTCCTGAGTCTGGTGAGCCTCCCTCCTCCCCTCAGAGAAGAAAGAACGGACAACAGGAAGGATTCTCTGCTTCCTCTTGTGATGATCTTGTGTTTGTCATACTCAGGATTGCTCCTAGGGCTTTGTGCATGCGAGGTATGCGCTCTACCACTGGGCTATGACCCCCGCCTTCAACACGTCCTAAATAAGGCTAAATTAAGTCTTTCGTGTGTCAAATTGGTTTAACCAAAACAAGGCTCCCATGGACCTCTCCGATCCAGCTTAGGATATTTAATAAAATCCAGTATAAGTCAGAACGGGCCAGGTCAAGTTGAAAGGTATTTTGACAGTCTGGTTCTCCAGGAGTTCAGCTTGGCCCACCTTCGCCTAGGAAGGAAGGCGTGGTGATTCGCCATGGATCCCACAGCTCAACATCATGGCCCCCCGCCTACCCTGACTAGAATTCATCTAGTCAGCAACTGGTATATGCTTTTTAGGTGTAGTTAGCCAAGCGGCTCCCTCTCTGTGCCTCTTCTAACATATGCCCAGATCCACTTTATCTTCCCCACTAAAGGTATGCAACACTCTTCACCTTGGTTACCTCCACAGCCCTACCATATCACAGGCTTTGCAGAAAAAAATCTTAACCACATCGACAGCAACGAATCTGACCAGAAGGCTGCCCTTCTCCATTCCTAGCCGAGGCATCTCACGGAAGGAGTGCACGCAAGGCCATCACAGACAGACAGACTTCAGAAAGCCCAGTCAGCACAGAATGTGTGGTCAACAGCCCTATGTGAACACTTTCCAGGCCATTGCCATTGATCTGGCCACCCAGGCTGGCCACTGGTAGGACTGCCTATCCCTCCTCTAAATCTTCCTCTGGGGTAAAGAGCTCCATGAATCTCTTACCTCATCGATACCCAAAACGGAAGTTAGCGCCACTCATCCTGGGTGCACACTACCACTGTGCACAAAGCCGCGCCTCTTAGACCCATCTGCATTCTGGCTAAGCTCCCAGCTGACATCTCAACCCACGCGGTGTCGGCCGCTGGATGAGCCACTAAGCAAAACTTCTATCCCCTTTGTCATCCTCTGGGTATGCCTTCTAGAAACCCGGAAGCTTTGTTAAACAAAGTCAAACTCAAATAAAACACAGGCTATGAGGCTGGAGAGATGGCTCAGTGGTCAAGTGCACTGACTGCTATCGCTGAGGATCCAGGTTCAGTTCCCAGCACTCACATCATGGTATACAACCATATGACTCTATTCCAGAGGATCTGATGCCCTGTTCTAGCCTCTCCAGGTACTGTACTCGCATGTTGTGTGTGTGTTTGGGGGGGTATCACTCAAATAAATAAATCTTTGGTTTTTTTTTTTAAGGTTCTATGATACAGAAACTTCTGTCCTGGGTGTATAACCCAAAAGAATTGAAGGCAAGATCTTGCTGAGTACGCAAAGAGAGAGGGGTTTTGTTTTGTTTGTTTGTTTGTTTTGACAGCTACAAAAACAAGGACACAACTCACAACCAACGAATGACAAGCAAAAAGGAGTACGACAATATACAATGACATATTACTCGCCCTTAAGAATAGAGATGTTCTACTACATGTTATACGTGGTGAGCCTTGAGGTTTTAATGTTAAGTGAAATAGGCCAATTGCAAACATTATATGGGTCAACTTATAAGGGGCTCCTAGAGCAGTCAAATTCAGGGGAACTGGGAGAAGCTGGGAAGAAGAAAGAAGGAAGAGCTGATAGGGAGAGAGCCCCAGCTTCACCAGATTAAAAAAAAAAAAGGTTATGGAGAAGGGTGACAATCGGATTGTACAACACGGTAAAAGCGTTTAAAACCATTGAGACGTGCACTTGAAATGGTCAAGGTGTGCGCCTTGTGTCATAGGTATTCTACTGCAATGTGCAACTATGGCTTTGTCTTTGATCCTGGGTGTCTGATATCTTCCAAACTCCCCCTCTCCCTTCTTCCGCTTCTGCCTTACACCTGGGAAAGCTGTTAAGAAAGCCTCAATTCTCCCTCTTTTGACACTAGGCCCTTCACGGCACACAGCTCCCCTCATGAATCCCACTCCCTAACCAATGCTGAAGCATCCGGCTTTCTCCCTCCCCTCAGGTCATCTTGACTCTGCATCAACCTCTGCTCTCTCCAGAAGGCCCCATTAGAGAGACAAAAAATCCCTTCCTACTGCTTCAGGGCATGTGTGGTGTTGCTAGTGTTGACACCTGAACCAGCTTTGGGCTGGAAGAGGTCCATGTCATCTACGCTGGTTATTATCTCATGGCAGCAGTAAAATGCCTCACAGAAGCAACCTAAGGATGGGTTTGTTTTAGCTCGGGTTTGAGTGAACAGTCTGGTGCTGGTGGCGTAGCTGGTGGGGGGAGGCTGCTGCTGACCTCCTCTTTCTTATTCTGTCTGAGACCCCAGTCTGTGGAATTAAGGTAGGTCTTCCCACTTCAATTAACTAAATCCGGAAGCCCTTTTACTGCCCAGAGATTTGTCTCCTAGGTGACTCCAGATTGTCACGCCATTGTTGTTAGATGGCCTCCGTAGCATCTGTTGCACTGTACGTCTGTCTAATAGGTGGAAACTGGTGCTATTTTATTTCTGTACCGAAATGACTAGATGAGCGTAAATACATTTCTTGCTTAGATACAAGAAAGACAGTGTTCTCATCCAAGAGATATTCTCAATGCTTGAGGTGACAGATTACTTCCTGGGTCAGTGGCAGGTCCCTCCGGCCACTGGATGCGAAGAACCATAAGAGACAGGGCTGAATGAAAACATAGAGGCTTTCCAGGTTAATGGAGACAGTTGCAGATATTGGGTCCTCGGTAAACGTTCAAGTGAATGAATGTCCCCGCACTCTGTGGGACTTGAGGGACTAATGAGTTAGAGAGCTAAGGAATATGTCACAAATAATTGATAAACCAAAAACAAGGAAGCCACTTCAATATGCTTCTTCCCAGCATTTGCCAGGCTTTAGTGATTTTAAAATAATGTTCCAAGAAAGTTTTTGTGGTGAGACTTTTGGTAGACCTGTCAATGAACAGCAAAATTGGTCCTTTTAAAGACACTTGTAGAAGAAAAAATCCAAAAAAAAAAAATTAAAATTGGTTCAGAAACCAAGGAACCATTTTTTTTCTATATCATATTGATCATTTCAAGTGGAACTGTTAGCTATCTTAGAAAAATTGTGGTTCTGAATTGCTTTTGCCTCTAGCTCTGGACCTCTGTTCCTAAGGGGTTGTTTCCTAAAAGAAAACATTCAACCAGAAAATTTCAGTACATCACAATCTCTCCAAAGATTAAGGAATTTCTGTGAAAGGCTGAATGTCTAAATTGAAAAGTTTTGACTGTGGCATTCAGGTGTGAGAGAAGCCTTTCTTCACACACCTTCTTCTCTCTCTGAGGCTAGGGCAAGCCAGCTTCCTCTCAGATGTGAAATAAAATTAAAGTGCGTAACACTAAGTATCTGTCATACTCGGCAACATCCTCCCCCTGCTTGCCTTTGGTGAGCTGTTCCCAGAGACGGACACCAGGCACCACACCTCTGCTTGGTGGGCTGTTCTCTTAATGCTCATTTTCATGTAACCCCGAGTGACACTGAAGGTGCAGCTTCCAATGGAAAGTCATTAGGGAGGACCATCTCTGTGGCTTCTTTCAAGGTCTTATATGAAGGAGTATGGGGTGACTCCACACTGTATGGGGTGACTTTCTATCTACAGCAACTCCTTGTCGCTGAAGCTAAAGAAAATGGCATTCGGTTTCTCGGAATGGGATCTCAGCAAGCTTGCTGCTTGTCCGCTACAGCTGAGACATTCGGGCTAAGCCTCCCTGAGCCCTCATCCCCCTCTGCTGACCTTGCCGCAGTCTTCCCAAGCCCGGTGTTTGACTTCCAGGCTGCCTCCTACAAGGGGCAGACTGGACCTGGAAGCTCAGGGGGGATGCAACTAAGGGATGCACGTCCCCAGATTTGGCGTTCCTGCTGGGTTCCGTGACTCGGATCTTTCTACAGCACCGAGGGCATGCTGTGTAGATGGCGCCCCCCGTCTCTCGACTGTCAGCTGGTCTGAGCCTGTAAAGGTGGAAGCCGGGTGGGAGGAGAAAGGCCAGATATGTATGCCACCCTGTAACAGCACGTGAATCTAGGATGCAATGAGATACCAAAAATCAGACGTCTTATCTTTTCCAACTTTCCCTCAATCTTGATTCTTCCTTAGAACCAAGAGGCTCTTCCGACTAAGGAGGGGAGAACCTTTAGTACAATGAGGCACAGAACACACCTTAACACGTGCCTTTAAAATCCTACTTACAGGGCTGGAGAGATGGCTCAGAGGTTAAGAACACTGTTCTTCCAACAGTCCCTAGTTCAATTCCCAGCAACCACATGGTGGCTCACAACCATCTATAGTGAGATTTGGTGTCCTCTTCTGGTGCACAGGCATACATGCAGGCAGAATACTGTGTAAGTAATAAATAAATCTTTAAAATCCCATTTACAACCATTACACCTTTGCTAGTTTGGCTATGTCACTCTTACCCTATTATCTACTTAATATCCATTTACTTGGGAAGAGGAGGTGGAGCATGCATACAAGTATGGGATGCAGGTGACTTCCACCTTTGTGTTTGAGACAGGGTCTCTTGTGGGCGTAGGACTTCATGAGCAGGCTAGCTGTCTAGCCAGTAAGCTGCAAGGATCCACCTGTCTCTGCCTCATGTCCTGTTATTGCTGGGCTCATGGGTGTATGTCACCTTTCCCAGATTTTTATGTGGGTTTCGAGGAACTCAAAATGAGTCCCTCACGCTTGCCAGGCAAAAGAGTTTTA
Source organism: Pachyuromys duprasi (assembly GCA_028658305.1). Taxonomy (NCBI): domain Eukaryota; kingdom Metazoa; phylum Chordata; class Mammalia; order Rodentia; family Muridae; genus Pachyuromys; species Pachyuromys duprasi. Next base: position 17,259,953 of record CM053758.1, read on the forward strand.
CTGCCTGGACATCTCCCTTGGCCTCCATTTGCTTGGCGCTGTTCTTCAGTTAGCTCATTTTAAAATGTGTCTAGTCTCAATCAATAACCTGTCCCGTCATGAACTGCACCTGCCAGTGTAATGAACACCTATTGCTAGAGTGATGCAGGGAGGAAGATAAGCAGTGAGCATCCCCTCCCTCTCCCTCCTAGTCCTCCTGAAGACAGAGCATCTTGGCAGAGGGGAGCTATGGGCTGTTGCCCAGATGTTGGAGAGCAGAGTCTAAAGGCGAGCTATGAAGAAGCAATCATTTTGCAACCAGCACACCATAGTTGATGAAATGCTGTCCTAGAAGATGCTCAGAAGAGAAACGCCAGTTTGGGGAAATATGCTTGTGTGTGCTGTGAGAGGATTTGGAGCTGGCTTTCCAGATCCCCTTAAGGCCCAACAAACAAATTATAATTTAGACAAGTCTGGGATTCTTCACAGCTCAGCTTGTGGTGATGGTATTAGCTTCGCAACTACAAACAAGTTACGCTTCTCTGTGAAAGCCCTCCACAGCACCTCACTGGGAAACCTGAAAGTGCCAAAAGCACAGGGATTCGTGCCATGTTTTTTCAACCCAGACAAGCCAGTCTGACCCTTGGGGTGCCCTAGCATCCTCAGCACCCTTCTCAACCTTGCATTCGGAGAGTGTCAACCAAAGGACAAAGTAAGACATGCGATCCCTAAATCTTCCGGATTAAAAATCTGTGCAGAGCAATAACACAGATTCCATACTTGGCTCCAAAAAAAAAAAAGTGCTCAAGTGTTCACCCATCTTGTGTCATACTACTTACAGTATGACTTGGTGGCTCTCTTCCATCAAAAACTGGCATGTACTTCCTCACTCCTTGTGTCTAGGCTAGCTATGCAACCTGTTTAAGCCCGCAGAAAGTGGTAGAAATAACAGAGTGATGGTCCAGAGCAGAGAACTTGAGGTCTTGCATGTAGGTACTTTCTCTTAGGACCCTGTCACCACATAGATAACCCTGCGCAAGCTAACCCAGTGGAGAATGAGAGAGTGCAGGGAGGAGAGCCAAGATATACAACTTAGAGAGACAGACAGACAGAACAACAGACAGACAGAGACAGACAGAGCAGCATTGTTTGGCTGCAGTTGACTTCACATTTCCTTGATCTTGGATCTCCCAGCTTTCACAGTTGTGGGAAATAAAGTTCTACATTTTATAAGCTGCCCTGTCTGTGGCCTTTTGTCACAGCAGCCTACAAAAGTGAATGAAATAGTGTACCAAAATCATTCTTTCTTGCCCGTATCCAGAAAACTATTGATTCTGTCGGTCCAGTTTAAACCATACTTCTGCCAAGACCTCTCTCAGTGTCCAAATTCTCTGCCTTCATGAGCTTCAACAAAACAGTCTGTAATTCTGTATCTAGCTGTGGAGCTCTTTATCACCTTCCTACTTACAATTGCCTGCAACTCTAGCTCCAGAGGGCCCTCTTCTGACCTCCACAGATACACACACACACACACACACACACACACACACACGAGAGAGAGAGAGAGAGAGAGAAGAGAGAAGAGAGAGAGAGAAAGAGACATAGACACACACACACACACACGAGAGAGAGAGAGAGAGAGAGAGAGAGAGAAGAGAGAAGAGAGAAGAGAGAAGAGAGAAGAGAGAAGAGAGAGAGAGAAAGAGACATAGACACAGACACACAGAGAAACACAGGCATCCACACAGACACCCATACAGACGCAGAGACGAAACACATATACACACAGAGATGTGGACATACATAGATACAGATACACACACACAACACCCACATACATAGACACTGATAAACACACAGAGACACACATACAATTAAAATTAAAGAAAAAAAAAGTCTCTCTCAAATCAATGTACAAGACTTCTCAAAACATTATTAATTCTTAGGGAACTTCAGACCTTGCATTCTTATCATATTCAGCCCCTTCCACCAGTTCCTCCCAGGTCCATCTCCCCATATCCACCCAACTTTGTGTCTTCACTTTATTTTAACCTACTGAGTCAAATCTGTGATGTTTATATACTCAACCACATAGCCATCCACTAGGCCGTGGTCAGCCTACCAAGATCACATCTTTACATATCCTTAAGGAAGACTGTCTCTCCTGCTCTCTTTCAGCAACTATCAGTTACCAATAGCTCCTCAACTAGGAGTAGGAATTCTACCTATCCCTACATTCTGGAATTTTTTTGTCTGGCATGAGCTTATGTGGGTCTTGTCCTGTCATAACTAATATGAGTTCGTATGTCCAACTGCCCAGTTGTATCTAGTTAATCATACTTTCTCTAATAGCACAGGAAAGAGAATTTATACCCGAAGATGTCTGAGACTTAGCACAAAGTAGTCCTCTATAGGCAAAAAGTTTAAATTGTTATCTCTTTAAAATTCCAATACAAATTGTTTATACTACGCTCATTTTAATATGAAATACTATTTTTCATTTGTTGGACATCATTTATTTTAATTTATTCATTTTACAACCGGACCATATCCTGCTCCCTCATCTCCTCCTGGTCCCACCCTTCCTCCCTCTTCGCCCCCCAATCCTTGTCCCCTAGTCCTCAAAAAGGAACTCTCCTCCCTTACCAACTGACCCCTCTTTCTTTGTTCCCCTTTCTCCTCAACTCGCCAGCATATGCTGTCACTTGAGTTCTTGATCCCAGTCATTCTGATAGGGGTAAGATGGAACCTCAGAGCTGTTTTGATTTGCATGTCCCTGATGACTAAGAATGTTGAGCCTTTCTTTAAGTCCTTCTTAGCCATTCTGTATTCCTCATATTAAGCAGTTTTTTTTAAGACTCAACCTCAAGGAGAGATGGCTTGATTGGAAAAAGCACTTGATGTTTTTGCAGAGGGCATGAAAAAGTTTGCTTCCCAGGACCCATATCAGGCAGCTCATGACGGCCTGTAACTCCACCACAGGCGCCCACATGTGCACATTTTCTTTTACTTTTTTTTTTTAAAAAGCAAGGCAATTTGAAAGAACTATAACATTATTAAAATCGGGAACAGTTTTTAGTGTGACAACAGTTGGCAATGTTATGAGAAGATGATACTCTCTGCCTTGGGAGGAGAGGATAGCTACAAAATTTGTATCGAAAGAATCTAAACCCAAGTTTTAAACAAATGCATAATTGAACCTTTAGGAGTCTAGCCTCCTGATTTCTTACAAAGATTTGCATTCAGCACTATCTATAATACCAAAAGACTGGGAGCAGGAAATAACGTTTGTGTTGCCTGGGTTCTCTGCAAAGCGCACACAGAGGTAGAATGTAAAAGGTTTACTAAGGAGTGACACCGAGGAAAGAAAAAGAGGAGAAGAAACTGGACCGAAGAGGCCATTAAAGCACAGTGCAGAGCTAACGAAAGTTCTGCTATTCTGGAATAGGCAAAAATTGCTTACCAGAGAAATGATCAGCCCTGATGGCAGCCCCCTGTTCAGTTACTGGCTGAGATGCTGTTCCGGAAAAGCGTGCCATAGCTCCACAGCTAAGCAGAACCCTGAAAGATCTGCCTGCTTCAGGCAGTCAGCGACCCGCTCCTCACGATGCAACACTGAGTAAGCTCATCTCCAAGTCTGGCCCAAGAGTAAGCCATAGAACAAAAATGAAGGAGATAAATGTGTGCTCCATGATGGACTGTTTAGTCAGCTTTCTGTTGCTGTAATTAACACATGAGGCAATTAGCTTACAAAGAGAAAAGAGTTACTCTGCTTCACAGTCCTGGTGAAACAATTGCCTCATTGCATTGGGGGTACCAATAGAGGGAACACAAGGAGAAGCAAAATGTTTATATCATGAACCAGGAAGCAGAGTGTGACTAGGAGATTGGGGTCACATGATCCTCTTCAAGGGCATACTCCCAATGACCTAAGAACCTACCACAAGGGCCCACCTTCTAAAGTCCCATCCATTCCTGATGGCACCTAACACCAGAGTTCAAATCTCCAGAAACCCACATGAATGCTTAGTAAGCATGGAGGGCTCCCCCCAATAATCCCAGCTTCAGGAGGTAGAGGCAGGGGATCCCCCAGAGCAAGCTGGCCAGTGAAACCAGCCATCTCAGCAAGCTCTGGATCCAGGATGATTCCTACTGGGCCTCCACGCATGTGCACACACACACTCCCATGCTCATGTGCCCACATTCATGCCAAAGCGCACACAACATATACTTACCCACGTAAAAGTGGAAAAGAGAGAAAAGGTTAGTTCTCTCTGAATCTCACCTCAGTTTGTTTTAAAAAGTAGAAAATCTAGTGTCACTGCTGCCTCGGAGAAAATAGAAACCTGTTCGGAGGCATGCACAGAGCTGGCACGGGCCCTGTGCACGCAGCCGTGAAACTCTGCTTCTGAGGTCTCCAATCAGAAGGCACCCTTCGTTTCCTCTGAATAGCCCCGGTGCTGCTTAAATTTCTACCACGAGCAGATAATTACACCCCCTTTTTCAAAAACATCACTAAAGATGCTGTTTAATTGTTCTCATGGAAGAATAAATTACTTGCCATCAGGAAAAACAAGTGATGAAAAACTCTCTGCAAGATGGTGATTAGGAAGACACCGCAGTCCTGAGCCATGCTTCTGGGAAAGTCAGCCTCGGTTGGGGTGCACCGAGGCTGTCGATTACCCTTGGCTCCGTCCTTCCAGGGTCAAAGCACCTGGAGAATGCAGACAGGACACATTTCTGGAACCAAATATCAAAGGCGCTGGAAAGGAAGAAGAGACTACCTTGCCAGGGGCTGGGAGCGGACTCCGTGGGTGAAGTGCTTGCTGCACAAACATGTGGACCTGAGTTCCGAGCCCTAGCAGCCACAGAAAAGCTGAAAGTGCAGCCCAAGTCTGTAGTCCCAGTGCTGTGAGGCACAGACTGGTGAATGGGAGCTCTCTGGCCAGTCAGCCTAGCCGAGTGCTAAGCCCCAAGCTGAGTGGGAGACTCTGCCTCAAAAGCTAAGAACAATACTAAAGGAAGATGCCCAACTTCAACCTCTGTCCCCTGCATTCAGGTGTATTTGCGCGCGCGCACACGTTGCTTTACCTGCTGACAATTGCTCAGCAGCAGGTGGATTGGTATGTCCTCATAGGCTGCTTTAAGGTAAGTCTCACAAGCTAGCCCAGTTCTCTTTCATTAAAATATAAAGGACTCTCCATCTGTATCTCTCCGCCAATCTCTCAAGTACATCTTTTGAGCCTATTTGATAAGGACACCTTTTTCAACTTGGCTGCCTCTTTTTGACCCAAAAACAATTCCAACCTTCTCTCCAGCTCCAGGCTCCACCAGGCTTTTTTATTATTGCCTGTACCTTTCACAGTGATTCCGAACTGACCCCGAATGAAGAGACAAACAATTTTTTAACTGTGTTTGATTGCATTTCATATCGGACTGCTCCGAGCCCAGATTTTTCTTTGGAGTTGAAAAAAAAAAAATACCAGTTCTTACTTCCAAAGTCACACAAGTAGCTTTTCAATGTCTTTGCCAGTGTTTGATTTTCTGCAGTCAGTGCTCAGATTTGTCTTGATAGAGAAGACATATGGCTTGGGCCTATTTTAGCAACTCCATAATAAAACCAATTATAAAAATAAGCATCTAAGAATATCTTATGCTTTTAGGACTGACATGGCTGCTCACTACTCAATTGCTGGCTGCTGTTGGCAGTGCACTCGGCATGTCTGTGGTCAAGTTCGCTGCCGCAGACTCAGAGGCAATGTCACGCACCAATGCAGACACTCTGAGCCATGCAGGAGGTCATCCACTCATTGTGTCGCACCTGACACCAGTTTCAAATTTTCACTTTAAATTCTTATGCCTTCTAGGTAAAAAAAATAAATTAAAAAAAAAAACGTGACTTTGACTCTGGTCATCTCTGAGGAAACGTCATCAGTGATCTCAGTGAGGCATGAAAGCAGAAGGCGGGGACCTGGTGGGGAGGAGGAGAGAGCTGATGGGGGAGGGGAGGGAGGGAGAACACAGGGATAGGACACCCGACACACACAAAAGAGGATGATGGGGTGAGTGTAAATATTTGAAAGGCCGTGATGAAATCCGTATCTTATGAGCCAACTGAAAAAATAAGTAATTTTAAATGATGTTATCGTTTCATGAACTGAGGCAGCGAGATTGCAAACTCAAGGCCAAATTGGGCTACAAATAAGAGTGTGTCAAGGAAACGAAAGAAAGAAAAACGAAGAGATGGAGGGGAAAGAAGGAAAAGGAAAGAAAAGAGACGAGGAAAGGAAAGGGCGGGGAGGAAGGAAGGGAGACACAAAAATCCCCAAAGTCAGAGATGTCAGCAATCCTGTGCCATCATGTATTCCTTCATTCAACAAATATGTGTGGCTATTTTTACCCCAGGTGCTGCTTGTGCCCTGGAAACACAACAGTAAAAAATAAAAACACAGTCTCTGACCTTGTACAATTTATGCTCTATTAGGGAGCTATGGGTGCTAAATAAACACACACACACACATACGTGCTTACATGCTGTGAAATGTTCCAAAGAAAACCATGCAGCTCTAAACGGGACCAGGAGCTCACTTTAATCTGGAGAGTGAAAGAAGTGATATTCAATGTGAAAGCGGAAAGATAAGTAACTGGGTCGGAGCAATGAGGGAGGAAACGTATTTCAAGCAGCCAGGGTAGCAAGAGTGGGAAACCATGAAAAAGGAAACCAAGAAAGTTGTTAAAGGAATGAAAGGAAGATTGCATGGCTGGGGCACAGCAACTGAGGATCAGAAGGAAGATAGGACCAGAGAGGCTGGCGGGGACCAGCCCATGCTGGGCCTCAGAGCTTATGATAAGAGTCCGGGATTCTTCGGTAACAAGTAAGGGAGCTTTTGAAGATTTAATAAACACAGCAGCTTGATCAGATAAGTGTTTGTTTGAGGATTCCCTGGCTTCCACTGAGAAAACAGACTAGGCAGGAGGCAAAAGAGGAAGTGTGGGTTTGAGTTGACGGGCTGAGACCCGGCCCTGTTGAGATGTTCTAGAAGCCCAGACTGATGGATGACAGGGTAGAAAAAGTGGATGAACTAAAGGTATGAGTGGTTATTGATGTGATGATGATGATGACTGGAGTCTCTGTGTGTGTGTGTGTGCGTGTGCGTGTGCGTGTGTGTGTGTGTGCAGCACGACGCATGTAGAGTTCAGAGTATAAATTTGGGGAGTCATTTTTCTCCTTCCACCTTCACATGGTCCCGGGGATCAAACTCAGGTAGCCAGGCTTGCAAGGCAAGCGCCCTTACCCACTGAGCCATCTCACCAGCCAGAACTGAAGGTAAGTTGGTAAGATGCACAATTGTCGGAGAGTGACTACCAAAGAGACAAGGACTGGGTTATAAGAGATGTGTCAAAGATGTGAGCTGAGCCAGCATCTTAGAAACAGTGTGCCATCTGAATATCTCCATACCTCAGTTTCCTTACCTTTGAAAGTAGTTTAACTAATGGATGTGAACAATGTTGAAAGTCAATGCTAAAAGCCAGCATTCTTTATGGTGATATATCTTCACCATTTTTTTTTCTTTTTCATGCTGCTGTTTGTCAGGTTGGATAGATTTTTCTCTGTCTTTGTCCATCTACTCTTTCCCTACCCAAATCTTATCTTCATCCCATCGGTGCAAGACTGAGGTCACATAAGTCCTCTCAGTTGTCAACTCTTTTTGTCTGAGAGACTTTTTTTCTACAACACTGAGGAGAGAGCTGTGTCTCTCCTCTTATCAGAAAGTCTTTTAGACACTGTAGCCTTTTAGCAGCTCTTAATCTTTTATTTTTTATTATTATTGATGTATGTGTGTGTTTCATTTGTGTGTGTAGTGCGTGTGGGGGCCGGAGGCTGATACCAGGTGTGTTCTTTAGTCACTCTCCATCTTATTTGTTTGAGGCAGAGTCTCTCACTGGACTGGAGTGTGCTGATTTGGCTAGACTGGCTGGCCAATGAGCCCTAGGGATCTACCAGTCCCAGTCCTCCAGAGCCGGCGTCACAGGCGCCCTGGCTCCAGCTGAGCCATCTCTCCAACCTATTCTGGCTAGTATTTTGTCAACCTGACACAAGATAAGTCATTTGGGAAGAGGGAATCTCAGTTGAAAAAAAAATGCCACCATCTAGATTAGCCTGTGGGCAGTATCATTCCTGGACAGGTGGTCCTGGGTGCTATAAGAAATGAGGCTCAGCAAGCCAGTAGGCAGCGTCCCTCCATGGTTTCTTCATCAGTCCCAGCCTCCAAGAAATGCCCAGTTCCCTTTTTTAGCTGCACCGGTTTCATACACACATACACTCTCTCACACATGAAAGAGAGAGGGAGAGAGAGGAGAATAAAATATAATTAATCTTCATTACCTAGACATGGTTCTCAAGCAATGGTCACCATAACGAGGTGTGGTTCCGCCCTCTTCTCAGTCCCTCGAGATGTCCGGGCCCAGGAACCGTCACACTGAGCTGGGAAGAATGAAGCAGATTCTGGAACAGGTAGGGTCTGCAGGATCCAGGTCCGGGAAGAATGAAGCAGATTCTGGAACAGGTAGGGTCTGCAGGATCCAGGTCCATCTGGGAGTGCCGGGGGAGAAGGTCTTCTCCAAGGAGTGTCACAGCTCTCTCAGGCAATTATAGCCCTTCATCAAGAGGGACAAAAAAATGGGCACAAGGCCAATGGATGGGCAGGTCCAAGGATCCAGTGGTGAATGTCAAGGTGGGGGAGGGGGGAGGGAGGGAGAGAGAGAGAAAGAGGGGCATGGTGGGTGTCTCCAAAACAGCCCTTCAAGTGTTACAGCTCAGTGGAACAGTACCTCGAAGACAATCTTTGGTGAATCAGCTTGTGCCGATTACATAGTGATTCAGCCATGTCCGTTTATTCCATGGTAAACAAGTACTATACGAACCTTGGGGAGTGGGGAGGGGCTTGTGGGTGAATACATTCCATTAGTGGTGGCTTGAGTGCCGGTGATGCATTCAGGTGCCTGCTGCGTGACTACCTGTGACTACTTCGAGAGTTAAGGGTCACCAGCCTACATGCCCAGGGGCGTGCAGGTACAGAAGCAGGGAGGGAGTGGTCCTATTCCTATCAGTCTCAGGATGAGATTTTTGGCCTCAGGGTTAAGATTTTTCTGGTGTTGGACACATCTCTGATCTCCCTCTAGCCCCATGCCTGTTGTCCCTGGTCACCCAGCCTATGTGCCCCACGGCAAGGCAAATCCCACCAGCTCCTTCACAGCAGGGGATTAGCATGAAAATTTCTGAAGGATGAGCCATTAGTTATCATGGAGATGAATCGCAAACTTCTTAGACAAGGAAATTCAAGGTTTGCAGTAAGCTGCTTCTGGATAACTCCCCAGTTAAATCAATTAAGGAATTAATAAATAAATAAAGCTTAAAATCAATTGGAATAGTATTATGCCAACATCAATTTCCGGGTTTCGACAACATAATAGGGTTATGTAAATATCACCAAGGGAAGCAAGCAGTGGGCAAAGAACATTTCTGCACTATTTTTGTACCTCCTTTGAGTTTTGAACTGTTTCAAAATAAGAGGTTTCAGCTTTCCAAACCAAATGTAGCTTTAAAAATTAATATGGCCATCCAACGTGAGCGCGGTGGCTTCATTTCCAGAGGCTTTGAGGAAGAATGCGATACAGCTTCATAAGGAATAACTATGTTTCTGTTGATGACAGGCCACAAGTGCAGTGATGCTCCCACGAGAATGAGGCACCTAAGTGATACGGAAGGTGTCTTAATCAGTACAAGCTGTAGTGTTCCCATACCTAGGACACAACCTAATGGAGCATTTCTCAGAATGGATTCTTGTCAGAATTGCAAAAACCGTATACAATTCGCATGCAAAGCTGGGTAGCCCAATCCTATAACAGTACCTCCATTTACAGAATCCAAGTGTCCAGCCTGTGATGGTTCATCTTCAGTATGTGCTTTTTTTGGATGGAGAAGCACCTGGCAGTTTAGTGACACGTGCTCTGGGTGTGTCTGAGAGCCTTTCCAGAGAGGATTAGATGCTGAGTGCTCTGGCCTGGTAAACGGATTAGCCACTTGGCAGAGTTTCAGTGTGGCGGCAATATGGCAGCTGATGGAAGACAGGAAGTGGAGTTCAGCTGGAGGAAGCAGGTCACTGGGGACCTTTCTTGGAGAGATACACCTTGCCCTGACCCCAGCCATCGTGGTGGACTCAATTCTGCAAAACTATGAGCAAAATAAATCCTTCCTCCTTTATCAGAAACAACTTCTTTGTTTGTTTCTTTGTTTTTGAGATAGGATTTCTCTGTGCAGCTTTGGCTGTCCTGGACCCCCTTTATAGACCAGACTAGCCTCAAACTCACAGAGATTTACCTGTCTCTGCCTCCCCAAGCACTGGGACTAAAGGCATGTGCCACCAAGCCTGGCTGCAGACACAACTTCTTATGGAAGGAATGATTTATTTTTGCTCACAATATCAGAGCCTTTGTTTGTCAGGGCACTGGGAAAACGTGGCAGAGCTGAGCTCATGATGGCAGGAATGAGTGGCAGATCCTGTTCACATCACAGCAAACCTGGAAGCAGAGACAGATCAACAGGAACCAGGAGCCACTCTAATCCTTAGAAGTGTCACCCCAAATGACCTACCTTGACCATCTGGCCCCTCTTCCTACAGGATTCACAGCTTCCAAACCAGCTGTAGATACGTGTGAAACATGAGCCTGTGAGGGACATTTCAGACTCAAGCCAGCTGTCCATACGCACAGATAACAAGAGTGCATCAACACTAACGCTGATAGACACTAAGTCCTTTCGGCCCATAGTTTGCGTAATGATCACAACAGTATCAGTCATTGAAGAATAATCTACTCTTGGGCCAGCAAGAGACCTAATCCAGGGACTCCTCTGCCAGGGTTGTTGCAATTGCAGCATTAGGACCTGTCTTCCCCATCCCACCTTCACTCCCGACCCCTCAAGGAAACCTCTAATTTTCCCCACTCTGGAGTCAAAGAATCTATAATTGAAAATCTTGGCCCTCATTTCAGGTGTAGAAAGAAGAACAGTCATTTCTGCATCTGCTTTAGAGTTGGAAACTTAGCTTAACTGAACCCAAAACAAGTTTTCAAATGCCTTTGAAAAGACTTATAAATCAAACAGCATTTGTCCATCTCCCAGCTCTTCAAAACGATCATGCATGCACCTGGAGTTTAAACAAAGAAATCCATTAGACAAACAAACCTAAACTCATAAAACCCAGATTTAGAGATTTATTCCCTCACAATAATGAATATCCAATTCAGAATATCATTTTGTCTTCAAAGAGCCCTGGGGGTTCTTATCTTCGTTATCTTTCTCTGCTGTTAGCAGAAATATTACATCTTCGGAATGAATAAAAACATTATTCCCTGGGTGAAAACAGAAAAGGCTTTGAACTATTTGAGGGAAATAAATCACCTCGTAGTTACCAATAAACCAAAAAAGAATAAAAAAGACTATTTCAAACCAAGTTGGCTCCTCTTACCTATATATTCAAGTGTCAGTTTTCAAATCAGCTTTAGAATAAACACGGGCACAATCAGATTCTTCTGGTGTGCCACACAAGCTCCTATTCAATCAAACAATTTAATTCCTCCTCTAGGGAGGGAGCCAAGCCGCTGATTGAGTTAACCTGAAGCCAGGCTTCTAGACCTGATGGACACAGACTTTGCTCGTGCCATGTAAAACCTTTCACCAAGGATGGCATTCCTTGTTATATGCCAAGCCTATCTCTACTTCATTTAAATTTTAAAATACCTCTTTCTAATTTAAACACGTTTCTTTCTCCTGAATTGCTGGATTTTATAGTAGAGAATAATAGTAGATACCGTCGTGCTTTTTTTTTTTTGATTCACATGCTCACTGTACAAAGGCAAAGGCCAAGGTGATCAATGGGGACAAATACCCAATGGTCTGTGCTCTTTTTGTGGGTTAAGCCACCTAGCCTGGCCCAAAGGTTCTCAGCCTGAAGGAAGACTGTCTTTTGATATCCGCTCATCTCGGCAAGGAGAGTTACTCTTCTACATTTATCTACACAATATTAATACTATTTTGCAATTCGTTAAAGGAATCCTAGGTGTCTGGTGTGGTTAGCAGCATCACCACCTACCGACTACTGCTTAAGCTTCCTACCTTCCTCTTGCAGATGGAAATAGGCCTTGGTTCCTAGCCCCAAATGCACAGAAAAAGCCTTTCCCTGTTATTATGTCTTGGCTCTCTCTCTCTCTCTCTCTCTCTCTCTCTCTCTCTCTCTCTCTGTGTGTGTGTGTGTGTGTGTGTGTGCGTGTGCGTGTACGTGTGTGTGTGTGTGTCCATGCACATGTGCACACCATGGGGCATATGCAGAGGTCATAACCTTCTGTTGATCCTCATCTTCCACCTTGTTTGACACAGGGTCTCCTGCTGTTCACTGCTGTGTACACCAGGCTATATTGTTCACTGCTGTATAGACAAGGCTAGGTGGTTCAGGGAAGAGGCCCCCCTTGTTCCACTTCCTACTTACAGGAGTACTGGGATTCCAGATGCTCATTCTACAAGTATTACTCTTACATGGGTTCTAGGGATTTGAACTCGGGTCCCTCGTGCTTGCACAGCTAATGCTTTACCACTGACTAATCTCCTCAGACCTCCATTATTAAACTCTGGAGTTCCACTTCCATACCTTGTAAACTCAAGGCCCATTCTTTCTGATTTCTCTTTTACCGAGACACTGCAGAAGAGATATAGTTCTCAGAAAGCTCAACACTTGGCTGCTTTGCAAAATGCATGATAGGACTGCAGAGAAGAGAACATTGTGTTACAGACAAACACGCTAAGGAGTCTAGGGTCCAAATACGTACCGAAGAACCTCAGTGTTGGCAAACTTAAAATCACATTTCTGCCTTACAGCAGTGTTGTATGCAAATGGCTGAAAGGATTTTTCACCTAAATTGCATCTAAGTACATTTTAGATGAGGTTGATTTTAAATATAGGACACATTTTATATGTATAATTGGTTGTGGGAGCTTCCAGGAGATCATAAGATATACACTGTTAAATTTTGAAGTTTTAGAATAAATCACTATGTCCAGAGACATGTCAACCTAACACAATCTATAATGGTGAAGATGATAGATAGATAGATAGATAGATAGATAGATAGATAGATAGATAGATAGATAGATAGATAGACAGAGAGACAGATAAATATTGGAATTGCTAGGACTCTGGAATGTCTATCAAGGAGGGATATAGGCATGGAGTAGATCCAGCCTAGGGAGAAGCCATGTGTGCTAAGGTGACAGAGCTGGAAGGATGGAGCTACCCAAGCCCTTTGGAGCCCAGCCAATTACATTACAAGACCAAGATGCTGACTATGGAACTGTGGCATTTGGTTTGGGGATTTGACAGATTCTAGGTTTTGTTTTGATCACTCTTCGCTGTGGCCTGATTCTTCCATTTGAAATAAGAATTTTTTAGCCTGTGAGTTTATATTTTGGAAATATATAACTTGTTTTTTTTTATTTTATAGGAACTCACAGTCAAGATACATTATACTTTTAAAGTGTTCAATTTTTTTAAAGATGGGAGCTTTTAAGGATAGACTATGTCTATATCATGGCCTTCATGGATACTCCACACATGTGGTACACAGACAGACAAGCACCATAGACATAAAATATGTTTATGACTCATAGACATAAAATAAAAATAAACAAAAACGTAAAGGATGTTTTTAAAAAATAAATAACATTATGTTTAACAATTCTGGTAGTTACCTAAGAAGCAGAGCTAAAAGGAAGGTCAATTGTGCCAATATAGGGATTATTGCTCCATTTGTGTAAGCCAAGAGTTGAAATGAATTCAATTCAGCAACATATATGGATGGCATTGCCCTGTGCTGTTTATCAGCTGTGGAGAGTGCCTTAGCAGCGATCATGGGGTTTCTTGAACACATGGAAGCTTCCATTCATTTACTTGGTAAGGACACCCTAGCCTCTGATCTAGGTACTGAGCCTGAAGTCCCTACATTTTGGAGCCTACATTCTGGGGTGGAACAGGCAGACTAAAAGACTAAATAAACCACATAATAACAAATAAGGCATGCTATGCAGAAAAGTAAGGCAGGGGGGAAAAAGACAGATATGTCAAGAGCACACTCTTATATGAAGTGGTCAGGGAGATGCTTGTCTGAAAATGGGATAAATGAGCAGGTCCTGAGAAACCTGGTGGGTGTGCCATGGAGGCAAGGAGGACAGTCAGGAAGGACCCAGCCCCATAGAAACAGAAGGTGTGGGCCACGGGAGGAGCAGCGAGGATTCTAGTGAGAGTGAGTAGAGATGGCACACACTGGGTCTTGTGTGTGACTTTAAGAATGTTAGTTCTGATTCTGAAAACCATGGAAAGTCACTGTAAGGGTCCAAGGAGACCTGTTTCTTCACCCATCTGTTCTGAAACAGCACACAGTTTTCCTTTGGTATCTGTGGGGGCTGGTTCCAAAATACGCCCTGGGTATCAAAGCTAGAGAAATGTTCAAGCCCCATGTATAGTTGCAGGATGCCTGCATGTCAGCTCCTCTCCATCCTCCCGTTGGTCATCTCTAGGTGACTCAGAATACCTGGCAGGATGTGGATGCCCGTACATACCACTTTATGTATGGAATGATGGATAAACAAACAAACAAACAAACAAACACAGACTGCACCTGATCAGTGCTGATGCAATTCCTAGCTGCTGCTGCTGCTGCTGCTGCTGCTGCTGCTGCTGCTGCTGCTGCTGCTGCTGCTGCTATTCAAATAAGCTGCTGTGTGTAGTCCAGGCTGGCTCCTCTGCACCTGCACCTCAGTGCCCAGTCAGATGCAGTATTTTTAGATCATTTTCAGCCCATGACTGGTTGGCTCTGCAAATGTGAAACCCACCGACACAGAATGCCTAAGTGTGCTTTGACCTCACAGAGTCCAGCCTTGCAGAAAGACCTCACTTGAGAACAGCTTGCCCTCAGCTTTCCGTAACCAAACTGGGTTTGTTCTCCCTTCAGACTGCACAGGGCCCAGCTAACGAGCAACACCCTCACATCATGTTTCTCATACGGTCTGCTTTTTAACGGCCTTAGTTGAAACGCAATCCATATACAATAAAATTCACCATGTAAGGTTTATCATTCAGAGGGTTTTCATATACTCATGAAGGGGTACAGCTTTCAGTATAATTTATTTTGGAACATTCTGATCACCCTGAAGATAAATCACGTTCCCGTCAGCAGTCACCCCCTATTTTCCCAGCCCCTCCCATCAGCCTCTGGCAGGCGGTAGTTTATTTTTGTCCTATAGATCAGCCTACCATGGTCATTTCACAGAAATGGAATTATATAATACGTGGGATATATTTTGGGTCTGACTTCTTTCACTTAGCATAAGGTTTTCAAGATCTATCTGCTTTGTAGCCCATATCAGTGATTCTTTCTTTAAAAATCTTCACTGTTTCTAGCATGCAGTTCAGTGATATAAAAGCACCCACCCACACCACCCACCTCCAAAATTCTGTTCATTCTGTAAAGACCTAAATATTGTACCCATTAATAAGAATCCCTCCCCCATCGCTCGCGAGTCTTAAGAACTATCATTCTATATTCTGTCTCTATAAGTCTGACTGCCTGTGCTTCATACCGTTCAACTCGGTGGGTCTCAGCCTTCCTAATGCTGAGAACCTTCCTAACCTTTTAATATATTTCCTCATGTTGTGGTGACCCCCACCATAAAATTATTTCACTGTTACCTCATAACTGTCATTTTGCTACTGTTATGAATAATAATGCAAATATCTGATATGCAGGATATCTGATATGTGACCCCTATGAAAGGGTCATGACCCACATGTTGAGACCCACTGTTCTAATTGCTCACTAATATTCCATTGTATGGCTATATCAAATTTCGTTTTAAGTATCATTCTGGTATTAGGTGGAAATAGGCTTTAAGAATGTGTGCTAATTAGTTTCCATTACTGTCACAAAATACCTAAGAGAATCAACTTATTAAGAAGAAATGGTTCACTTTGGCTCTTGTTGGAATAAGGTAACAGAATACCATGACAGGGGCAGGCAGCAGAGGGCACCATTCAGCTCATGGCCAGGAAGTTCAAAGGCAAAGAGCTGTAGGCAGCAATGACTTCTGGGAGACGGAGAATTAACCTCTCCCAGGATGAGCCCCCTTATTGGCTGTCCAATGCAAAGTGGTCAGCCCTAAAACCAACAGAAATGGACTCAGCCAGTTGTATGTGGATAGAGAGAGAGGTGCATACAAATATATATATTTGTACACACACATACATACATATATGTATGTAACAACAATCATCAAAGGAAAAGAGGCTGTCAACCTTTTCGGGGAGGACAAGGGAAGATTTGAAGGAGGACAGTTGAGAAGGGTTTGAGGAAGGAAAATCATAGAATTCTATTTCAATTAAAAACACTTTACAGGGCAAAAGCTTCACATAATTATTATTTAGTCAGTGTTCCCCTTCCTCTGACTAAATGATGGATGTATGCATATGTTTGAGTGGCTGCATGTTTAAGTTATGGCTTAAATAAAGATTATACATGAAGTTTTGAAAGAAAGAAGGAAGGAAAAAAGAGAGTAGGAAAGAAGGAAAAGAAAGAAAGAAAGAAAGAAAGAAAGAAAGAAAGAAAGAAAGAAAGAAAGAAAGAAAGAAAGAAAGAAAGAAAGAAGAAAAGGTTGGATGTAGCTTTCATCTGGAGGGGTGCAGCCCTGGTGACTAGAAAATTAGGTCCCACCTCAGCTCCCCGCCCCCCCCCATATCATCAAGCAGAGACTAACTAAGCCTTTAATTCTAGATTTGGGGAGAGATTTCAGACACAAAGTGCAACAAGAAGCAAGTCTGAGGAGGGAAAACATGTAGGAAGTTGTTCTTACAGCGCACATCCAAAGGCAGAGCCAAGGGCAGAGCCAAGGGCAGGTCGCCTGTTCATGCCATAGTCTGGTGTGTTTCTGATAACTCCATCTCTTGGGGTTTTCCTTCATATTTCTTTGTTTAGCTATTACTGTTATTACTCCGCTGTGTTTCTCGAAACTCAGTGGCTCACGTGTCTCAAACTGTGACATAAAAGCTCATGTTTATCCCGCTTCTACCTTAGGTATGTCACCACACCTCTGCCCTCCCAGAATCCACCTGCAAACAAGCGCAAGAGAATCCGCGCAGCAGGCACACTCCACAGAGACGCCATTGTTTTGCTGGAACAGTTTCACAGCCTTGATCTCTAAAACGATTCCGGCAAGTTCAACAGATACATATCCTTGACTGTCTAGCCAATATTTCGCTAAGTAACTGTTTCTGCTGCAGCCTCATCTAACCCTCTAAACGCCCGGGGGCTTTTCGGAGCAATTGTACCACACACAACATGGTGACTCAATTTGAACATCATAAGAGCATTTGGGTTGGGTTTTGTTTATATGTAAAATACCTTTTAGCTATTGAGTGGTGAGATACAGAAGAAGCTGAGAGGCCTTTGCCCTGAACAGTTTCCAGTTATTACTATTTTACATCTCTATTGCCTGTTCTGTCCAACAGAACAGCTGTGTTTAACACAGAGGATCTCCACCCCACACCCCTGCCACTTCCGAACTTGAGAAGTTTGACAGCAAATTTGTAGGCAAAAGTAAAAATAAATAAATAAAAATAAAATTTTCTGCCAAATGGACAAAGAATCAAATGCCTAGAGAATTTTGCTTTTAGGCCGGGCATATATTCAATGTGGAGCATTTTCCTAGAATGCACGAGGTTCTGGGTTTCTTCCCAGTGTTAGAGAAAAAAAAAATAGAACTCACCATGACAAGACAAAAGCCAGATATGATAGTGCATTGCTGTAAGTCCAGAACACAAGAGGCTCAGGCAGAACCCAACTACATGCTTACAGCGACTCTGGAGAGGGAGAAAGAAAGCAATCATTCTTCAGTGTTCCATGTTTGACTTTACTAGGTAGTTTCTCTCTTCAGTGTCAGAGAAAGGAAACAAAAAGAGGGAAGAAAATTTTTTTTCTACAGTGAAAGAGCTGAGGACGCACAGAATCCTCACAGATTGATCAATTGTCTGTTTGTTGTAAGGAATGCAATGTAAATGACACTTTGGTTCCCGCCCTCCTCCCCCATTGGGCTTGGCAGTAAAATCCACACTGAGCTATCGGCGGCCTATTTCTGTGTAAGAAATTATCCCACCACTTAGCAGCCTCAAACACTAGCTTATTACTTCAGTCTCTGTGAGCCGAGGACTTGGAACACGGATCAGCCACATCCTCTCCTTCAGGGAAGGCTCCACAGCAGGAGCCAACCCTCACTCTCACTCCTGCCTTTTCCTGTGTGGGAACTGATATCTCAGAGCACGGAAGCAAGACAGACTGATGCCAGCAAGACAGAAGTGCCAGTTATTTAGCACCCTTATCTCAGAAGTGACATTGCGTCACTTTTCTACATCCTGCTGACTAAGAGCAAGTTGCTAAATCTAAGCGTCCGCTGGACCCGAGCCTGAATACCAGGAGGGGTGAATTATCTGGGGCCCTCTTCAAGGCTGTCCGCCACAATTACCCACTAGCGCTTTCCTGTGAATGGTCTGTGAGAGGCCGTACAATGAGGCACATACGTAACCTGCAATTAAGAGGCACCCAGAGGCAGACATCCTGGTGAGGTTTTGTTTGGGGAACTGGGATTGCTTCCTGACTAAATCAGTTTAGGAAACATCCGAGTTAAATTGACAATTGTATTCAGAGTCTTTAACTGCAGTTGTTCCCACATAGCACTAAGAGATTTGCATCTCTGTGCCGTGGAAGACAAACTTGAACAGAGACAATGGGCAACATCAATTGACCTGGTTCTGCCTCTACTGAGGTGGGAAGCAGGGGAAATTTCCATAGTGTACCCCTTGCAGCCTTTAAGGGTTAATTCTTTGACAGTAGATGTGTGAAATGAAGCAGTCTTCTGGAAAGAAACAGGTGTCTCACCTCAAATTGGGCAATTGAGAACAGTTTAGGAGAGAAACTATTTACAGGACAGTAGGCAAGGTTAAGAGAAACCAAGGATGTGAAAGCGCCCTAGAACTAGAGCAGGGAGGATGCGAAAGTGCCCAGGAATTAGCAACAACGGGAGCTCTTGCCCTTGCCCGCCAGGTCTGAAAGGGAAAGGACAGGAAGAGAGGGTCCCCAGACCCAGAGAGAAGTTTCCTGTAAGAAAGCTGCCCAACAGGAACAGTGGCCTTCAAGGGGATCCAAGCCACCACCAGCTCTCAGTCTGTCAGGATAGAGCTGGACAAACAAAGACCCCGATGTCTTTCTTCTACCCTTCAACCTGCTGCTGGGCCCCACTAGAACAATCATAGGAACACAATAAAATAAAAGTGAAGTCAGCATGTTTTTCTTCCCTTTTTCGGCAAAGTACTATCTTTGAGCTTTGACTTAAGCAACCTCTCTGCTGCTTCTCTCTGGCAGATCCGGTTCACTAGCATTGCTACTCTTGCACTTCTTTTACTAAATAAAATAAGGAATCCTTGAACCCAGTCACTATGATGTCACTACAGTCAATCTAGTAACCAAAATGGGTACTCATTGGGTAACAGGCGGGTAGCCTATGCAGTGTAGACACTCTGGACAAAAGGATGGTTCACATCCTGGGTAGGATGGAATATGTCAGCATATGGTTCTCTCATGCCACCCGGGACACTGTACAATTTGCAGGCTACTAGTTGTTCATTTCAGGAATTTCTAATCTAATAGTTTAGGATAACAGGTAACTGAAACCATGGGTAAGGAACTACTGCATTCCTACCTAAACCTAGAAGCTTTGTTGAGAAGTACAGGACTGGGCCATACAGAGAAAGTCTTTGAGCCTGCCACAAGAATGATGGGAGAAGCCTGGTGTGGTAGCACATACCTTTAAATTCCAGCACCCAGGAGGCAGATATGGGCAGATCTCTGAGTCTGAGACCAGTCACATCTACAGAGAGAGAGTCACAGGATAGCCAGGGCTACACAGAGAAACCCCCTCAAAAAAAGTAAGCAAACAAAAAGCCAATTTGATTAGAGAGAGAAGACATGGAGAAAGAGGGGGCTGAAGAACTCTGATAACATATTCACAGGACTCAACATCAAAGTTTATTCTCAGTACACGTTAGTTCTCAGCTTTGTTTGGTTTTCACAAAGGTAGCCACGTACTTCACCGGGTAAGAGTGGGTGCTTGACTATGGGGACGGTCATGGATGCTAAATTCCTGGCCATGCACCAACAAGGATAAAGATGACTCTATCTGTGTAAGGGCAGGAGAGGTCTTCCTGACAAGCTGCAACAGGACACTGCTGAATGCCAGCTACAAAATCAGGCTTGACGACAGCAGTCTGCCCTGTGAGCAAATGCTGAGCACATGAGTGTGCAGTTCCCTCCTGGACACCCAGAATACTTGTCCTTGATGATGCCAAATCAAGAAAAAGGTGAAAAGAGATGACATTGGCTGCCTTGGGGCACTGGGAGAATCTGCCCAGTTAAACTAGCAGGTCACACTCCAAATGTGGGTACGTATGACTCACACCCCTGAGACCCAATTCCCAAGGACAAAGAGCCCAGGGGAGTGGGCAGAGACTTACTAGGGTCTCCTGAACAGGTCTGGGGCTCAGAGCCTCACTCATTATTTTGCTGCATTGCCATTCATGTGAACACAAACTTTGGGCCCTGTTAACCTATCAGAGCCTCAGATACACCAGGTCCAAATTCAAAGCCAAGATTTCCATGGGCAGCACCCCGTGAAGCTGTTCAGAACCATCCACAGCAGAAAGCTATTCACAAGGGATGAGGGTGTAGCTCAGCAGCAGAACACTTTCCTGGTTATGAGAGGGGAAGGAAGAGACAGAGAGACAGAGACAGACAGAGAGGAGAGGGAGAGAGATTTTGCAGGTGTGCACGTGAGGCCCACATTCAGTATCAATACCATTTTACTCATTTTATTCCTGTGTTAATGTGTGTCAGTGCTTAAGTGCACAAGAATGCAGAGGTGCTTGGGGAGGTAAAAGAGAGCATTGGGATTGTAATCTGTTGCTCGTGAGTGCCTAACATGGATGTTGGTTTGGAAACCGAACTTGGATTCTCTGGAAGAACAAAACAGCAAGTGCTCTTAACTGCTGAGACACATACCATTCCTTAACTGCATTTTCTTAGTTCACCTCTCCCTGTGTCCGTCCCTCCCTCCATCTCTCCACCACTGTCTCTCTCTGTGTCTGCATCTCTGTGTCTCTCTCCATCGCTGTCTCTCTATGTCTCTGTGTCTTTCCCTGTCTCTCTCTGTCTGTCTCTGTGTCCGTTTTTCTGTCTGTCTGTCTGTCTGTCTGTCTGTCTGTTTCTCTCTCTCTCTCTCTCTCTCTCTCTCTCTCTCTCTCTCTCTCTCTCTCTCTCTGTGTGTGTGTGTGTGTGTGTGTGTGTGTGTGTGTTTAAGATGTGTGCAATTTCATGCTATGGCCAGAAGACAACCTCAAGTTTAATTCCTTCTCCAGTGCTATCCACCTTAAAGCTTTGTTTTATGAAACATCTCTCCCTAGCCTGCTAAAGTAAGTTGGCTGACCAGTAAGTTCCTAGAACCTACATGTAACTTGCCTCCCGGTTCTGGACCTGCAGGCCTACATTCAGCTTCTTTATGTAGATTCTGGGGTCAGATCCTGTGTTTGCAAAGCTCACCCTTTACTGACTGTGCCATCTAGCCAGACCTCTTAGTTCATTTCTGAAATCCACTCCTTCCTGCATCTTCTCTGCCCACCATTTCAAGGTGGTTAACCTGTTTTATTTCCCAAAGGAAAGGGAGATTCCCTCTCTACTCCAGCAGCTGAATAAAAATCTGACCTGTGGAGACTGAGGGACTGATTGTGGTAAGTGAGTTTTCAGTGAAATAAATAGTTTGGTGAGGCCTTAGATACAAAGTCTGTCCTGGCAAAGTGTGCAGAACTTCCATGTTAGAAGCGTGAGCTCTAACACACAGCTTCCCTCTGGGACCTGATTTCTAGGGCCCCTGGACTGAGAGGTGAACAGTAAATGGGAATGAGAGGTAGTGAAGGACCATTATCAGCTACCGAGTACTGCGGCACTTTTCAGAAGCAGAGGAGCTTAATGTATGGGCCCCCAGTACCAAATAGATGACAGAAAGGGCAATTCAAGAGATAAAGTGTACCATCCAACTAGCAATAGAAAAGGGCCTTCCCTGTGCAGAGAGCCAATGAGTGCTCTTCATGATGGGGGAGTCTTTGGGTTAACTGAGGCTTCACTGGTCATGGCTGAGGTTAGCTGGGTTAGACTGGTCTCCATGGTACGGGCTGAATTCATTTCGGTTCCATGTGCCCCTTCTCACAAAGAAGCAAGCCATATCAGTCATGCACATTTAAAAGTTCTATTAGACGACGGCATGTCTACTCATACCGCAGTGACCAAAACTGAAATTTAACTGGGTAGAGATGTAGACTTTATCTGACGAGACACTATGTCTCACGGAATCAAATTCTGGGGAGAACACCTTGGGCGTGTAGTCCTAACAAAGGGATTAGGCAGAATTGTTGGGAGTATTGTGTCATCAGCTACATGGAGGAATGTGCCAGAAAGGTCTCAGAGGCTAGAAGGAAATTCCCACATCAGATCTCTCTTGACAGCTCCACCATGATCCTTAGGTCACTGGCATCTTGGCTTGCCTCATAAAAACCCAGGAAGCGGGTGAAAATAAATACTGCCCACCTACCAGCAATTACAGCTATGCCCATGGGTCAGAAAGACTCACATCTGTTTCTGGAATCGCCAGCACCTGAGGCAGTGAAGACAGGGACACCTCCTGAACTGCCTGTGGTGACTGACAAGTCTCCAGAATCACCAGACATACAAAATGAATCTTCAGATGGGGAATCATTTCCAGGCCAAACTCTGTAGATGTCCCAACCAAGTATGCTGTGCGGCCTGGCAAGTCTTAACTTTTCAGCCGTTTATCGATCTTTTGAAATAGGATCTCACTATATAGCTGGGGCTGACCTTGAACTCACAATTCTTTTCCCTAGCCTCTGGAGTTACAAGGCCTTGCTACCACACCTAGCCCACAAAACTCTTCCTCAGGTCAGACTTCAGCAGTCAGATGACAGGTAGAAGAGTGGTTTTGGCCAAATGTATTAAGTGTGCGCCACATGTGGGCCTAGTATCTCTGAAGGTCAGAGGGTGTTTGGTCCCATGAAAATGGAGTTACAGATGCTTGTGAGCCACCATGTGGGCGCTGAGAACTGCAACAGGTGGCTCCTTTCCTCTGAGACGTCCCTCCAGCCCCCAGGGCAACGTACTTCTGAGGTCAAAGATATGAACTTGCCACTCTCACCCATGTCTTCCCCCTGCGCTCCTCTCTCATGCATATGGAACAACCCCTCTTGGGCAGTACAGCTCATCACCATTTACTGGGGCTGACCAGAACTAGAGCAAAAAACAAAAACAAACAAACAACAACAAAAAAAAAACTGAGTTCAACCTCCATTAGCAAGCAGGCTGAGGTTGCAGAAAGACTTCCAGCCCTCTGCAAGCCAGGCTCAGTGTCCGAGTGGCCTAAAAGTGGAGCGTCCACAAAAGGATCTTGCCGGATGATATTCAAAACGGTTAATAACCAAAAAGTCGTGGGTCCCTCCCAGTCAGAACCATGGCCAGCAGCAGCCCACCCGTCTCTGAATGCAAATGACCTCCCTCTCTGCTTCTAGGGAAAAGCCTGCCAAGGTGGAGGCTAGGAGTCCGCTGGGAGAGCTGACATTGAGGGGTGAATGGGACGGCACCTGCCAGTGTGACCTGAGGCTTTCCTGCATGCGAGGGAGTAGGCATTTCAGCCCGACACCCCGGGGGTCCTGCAGGGCACAAGCTACATTTGTCTTTCTGCCTGAGGCCATCACCAATTATCTGTGCTGTGAGGCAAGCTGGCCTCCTGCCAGAAGAGGAGGTGAAGGGGTTTACAGAATCTTTCTCTGATCTAACTTATTAGAGAAGTTAAAGTCATCCCGTTCGGGAGGCAGCACTGCACAGAGGTGAAGAAGTCAGGATTCAAGCCCCTACTAAGTGGGATGCCTTCCACAGAGCTCCTTAACCTCTCAGGGGCTCAGGCTCCTTATCTTGCAAAGGGGAATCATCTCAGAACCCACCCAGTCAGGTCCTAATGACCGTGAAATAAGCTAGCAATACAGCACCCCGCCCTTCGGCAGCCTGATGAGGTCAGCTCTCCGTCATTGTGATTATCCAGAGGGAGGGGTTACCAGGAAGGTCAGAAATCAGTGATCAAAACAGATGACTAGCAAAAGCCACAAAGTGAGCGGAACTCAGAGGGTTCCACGGGCAGGTGTGGTGGAGCACACCTGTAAACTTTGTTCTCCTGAGGCAAGTGCGAGTTTGAGGCCAGCCTAGGGTACACAGTGAGACCCTGTCTCAAACACACACACACCATAAATGGAGGGTGCTAGACAGATAGCTCAGCCGAGACACTGCTTGCCATGTCTTACCTGAATTCAATCCCCAGAACCTGAATTTTATTTTTTTTAAAAAAAGAACAAAAAATATAGGGAAGAAAGGGAAAGGAGAGTGATGAAATTATATTGTAAATTCAAATTTTTAATTAAAAAATGAGCCACAAAAATTAAAAAACTATTTTTTTTTTGTTTAAGATCAAATCCAGGTGTGGAGTCTCAGACTTGTGACCTGAGCTCTGAGGAGGGAGAATCAGCAGAGCTCCAGAGCGCACTGGCCCTCCAGCCTGACCAAATCACGAGTTCCAACAAGAGCCCCTGTTTCAAGAGCATAGTTGGCAGTGATTGAGGAAGACACCCAAGCTCAGCCTGTGACCTTCACAAGCACAGACAAGTTCACACACATGAATGAACACCTACCTACCTGCACATAAAGGAACCCCACACATATAGGTATGCCAAGAGAGGTTTTGTTGTTGTTGTTTATCATTAGTTTTCTAGGATACCCAAGGCCTTAGGAAGTAGGGGTAGCTGATAGCACCAAGGCCTTTCTGAAGGGACACATTGGCTGCCACTTCCACACCAAGATGGAGGAAAAGCAAACAGCACCTCCGATGGCCATAGGAGTACATCTGCCGCACGGTAGTCTTTCAGTTTTCCATGTGACCACAGATAACAGCCACCAGCCTCTACAACAGCCATTCTTTGTGGGACTCAGCTTTGTAGGTTACAGCCACAGTTTTTCATAGGAAGCACGCTGGCTCACCTTGTCCTCACGGGGACGCCTGTGAGGGTCTCACTGAGTAACCCAGGACGGAGGCTGCAGAGCCGGCTCAGTGGTTAAGAGCACTTGCTGCTCTTGCAGAGGACCCACATGGTGACTGCCTTAGTTAGGGTTCCTATTGCTGTGAGGAGACACCACGACTCTTAAGAAGAAAAGCGTTTAACGGGGACTGTCTTGCTGTTTCACAGGGTTACTCCGTCATCATCATGGCGAGAAGCATGGCGGCACACAGGCTGGAGAAGGAGCCGAGAGCTCTACATCTGGAAGAGAGGGTGAGCCCCTGGGCCTGGCTTGAGCTTCTGAAACCCCAAAGCCTCAGGGGCACAAACCTCCGATAACGAGGTGTGGGGGTCTTATGGGGGCCATTTTCATCCAAACCACAACAGGGGCTCACAAACACCTGCAATTTCAGGGGATCCAACTCCCCTTTCTGCCCTACCATGGGCACTGGGCACACATGTGAAACACAGACACACATACAGACAAAACATCCATATACATAGAATGAAAACAAATAAATTAAAAAGAGAGAGATGCAGATGCCTCCGCTCACCACGTGAGGAGTGCCAGCTAACACAATGGTCTCCTGGCAAATGATTCGGCTTCCAATAGATAGTAAAGTCCAATGCTGCCCACCCTTCCCATTGCTCTGATTTCTTGTCCCTAAGATGAAAAAACCTGGCAATTTCTAGAAAGAAGTTTGTCACAGAAAAAAAAAAAAAAAAGCAAGTTGGGGGAGGGGAGGGGCTGAGTTTTCTGCACTGGTCAGAAATCTCTTCAATGATTGACATATCCAATATATTTTTATATCTTTTTATTTCAGCCCATTCACCAAAGCCAAGAGCAGATTAAAACCATACCCTCTACTAAAAAATAAAAATGTTTAGAAAGGTTAACTCCATTGATTCCCAAGGAAATAGAAACATCTGGAAAATGTATTTAAAAATTGATTTAATGTTGAGCCATGTTAAATGTTTTAATTTCCAAGCAATGTGATACCCACCAAAACATCAATTAGTCGCAGCAATCAGGCAGGAATATTGGCTTCTGTTGAGAGATTCATTTATTTCAGCCCAGCTAAGTGTCGAAAGAGAAACCCAGCGCCGCCTGGTGCTCCAGGGAAGGGGAATCAAGCCAGACTGGATCACGCCCTGGCTAAAAGGGTGTTCTCTCTCTCTCTCACCACAGCTTCTCTGTCTCCAAGCCAACATGGGATGGAAAAAAAGCACCCACTAGAGAGACAGGCTGGCTTAAGAATTTGCAAGATGGTTTTTAATAATTATTTTTCCAAGGCCCCAGGGTCTCCTTGCCCTCACTGAGGCTCTTCAGGTAAAAGTCTCCCACAGTCTGAAAGCAGCCTCTTCCTCTACACACCTTCACCAGCTTCTTACAGCACCAAACATAGGGGCTCCTCAGCATAGGGGCTTGGTCATCAGAAGCAGCAGAGGAGAGCCAAGCCAAAGAGCCTGGGAGGTGGGCTCTCCTGAAAGCAAACACAAGGCAAGAAGGCCTGTGAGGTGGCTGGAAACCACAGAGGGTGTGTGCAGCATGGCCAGCTCCCTGCATTTCTCTCTCAGGAATGAGGCCTCTCACTTGCAGACCTCAATTTCTTCATCCCTTAAATGGGAGTGATAGAGGAACTTGAACAAAATGAGACTGTGTGACACGGCATGTGCCTGACCCACCTTCACCGAAGGAGTCAGGGGAGCTTGTCCAAGATGCAAATGTCTGGATGCTTTGCTGGGCACGCCGATTTAGAAACTCTTGGGGGAGGCCCAGGAATCTGCATTTAAGAATTACTCCCAGGTACTTAAGAAACAAGAGATGGAGAAAGGGTCCAAGGTCCCAAAAAAGTGTTCACCTAATGGCAGTCTTGGGGGGGATGGTTGGAGGGGTAAATGGAGAAAGGGAATGGAGGGCTCTTGCCTTGCCCCCTTCTGACAATGATGTTTCAAGCAAAAACTGGTCCCTACCTCTCGGCAGAGGATTTGACTATGTCTCTTAACTTAAACATGTACCTGCCACGGGTGCATCACTTGTAACGGGAAAACATGATAACCCAACTGAGAATCTAAGTGGGTCTGGTTAGACTTAAGTCTCAGCCCTCTAACCAGCCATTGTTCTACTCCCACAGAGGGCACGGAACACTTCCGAGGGACATCGCCAGATCCAAAGATCCAAAATGCAGAGCACAGAACAAGGGTAGAGTAAGCCCTTCAAAAGTGCAAGGCTTCTGGAGACTCGAGTTGTCCAGACTAGGTAGACAAATACAACAGGTACTGACAACATTGGTTACCCCTGGGGAGAGGAACGGAAAAGCTGGGAGGCCAGAGGCAAAAGGCAAAGGTTTATCTCGTAACTTTCAGGCCTTCTATATGCTTTACCCACTTTCTGTTTCATCGTACAAGATGCCACATGAAGTCAAAGTTTCCGTGAAAACTTGCAAAGGATAAGTAAGTATATCCAAGAACATGGCTCTTATTTGGAAGCGCCACTTGTGGCCACAAGAATTGTTAGGTCCCCCAATTCGGCATCCTCGGTGGAAGGAGAGGCGTGAGCATGGGGTTGTTAGTTAGGGAAGAGAAAGGAGCAAGACAGGGAGAGAGAAAAACAGAAGGGAGTCCTGGTTAGGCATCACGTTCTCTTTCTAGCCTGGGTATTTCGGGTTATCCCGTACTCAGGACACACTCCGCCACCATCATCTTCTCTCTCTCCCTGCCGCACCGCTTCAGAGTCATACCAGCACCATGTCCTCTCTCCCCCTTCCATGACTGAATTTGTGAGGGCAAGGAAGATGCACTTGGCTTGCTCTAAACCGTCTGCCCAGAAGTACAAACCCACACCTAACCAAAAGGTGGTGTCTACCCAGTTCAGGAGTCGGGAAGGTGTGGGAGAGCAAGGGGCTGAGGAAAGGAGTCAACAAGAGTAAGAAGAGAAAGCCTTCGCACCAGGGATAACGGTGTCCACCCTGGGGAACTGTCTCTCCCCCTCCCTCCCCCTCCCCTCCTTCCTTTTGCCCTCCCTCTTTCCTCCCTATCTTGCTTAGCCCTCAGTTGCCACATCTGCTGCTTCTGTTTGCCTCCCTAGCCTTATGGCTTTGAGATCTTATTGACAAGGGGCATTATCTGCCCTGCTTGCCTCCGTATTCTCAGCCCCTACATGGTAGGTTATCAAAGAGATACACAGAGATACACAGTGGTTGATTAACACTGGACAGCAAGCAAGTAGGCAGATGAAAGGAGTCACTGAAATGAATTTAGTCCGGAGAGATTCCCATTCAGTGGATTCTGGGTCACACCCGGGGAACTCGAAGTCTTTTAAAGATTCCCCCAGATGGCTTCAAAGATGCAAGAGCTGACACGACGTTCAAAGGCAGCTTGGCGGGAACTTATCTTTGATAGCACACACTCAGTGTGTCTATCAAGTCTCCACCCCGGATCAGGGGAACCCCCCCACCCCTTGCAGGGTAGATCAAGGTTCGGAGAAGGGGAGTGGAGGTGGGTCTGAGGCAGGTGCCTGCTGTGCTCACCTGTTGGAGAGCTGGCGGAGGCTGGCCAGGTAG
>CM053758.1:17288904-17324558 GCA_028658305.1 Pachyuromys duprasi
GGGTGGGAGGCGGGGGTCAGTACTCTCCGGATTTTCCTCGTTTACCTATCTGCTCAGAGCTTCACAACTTTGTCATGCCCTTGCACCGTAAGCAAGCATTTAAATAAAAACTGAAAGAAACTGTCTTTGAATCCTGTTCGATTTGTCCAACAGCAGCAGCTGAACTCCAGGCCTCTTAAAGAAGAGAGCGTGGGAGATTTTTTTTTTCCCAAGTGTTATGGGGTATTAAGCCATTCTAACTCCAAGCTGAGACTTTTGCCTGGAAGTAATTAGAAACATTAAAGGGGTCTTGGCTTTCCATGTGAGTGCCGTTAATTACTTTGCACCAGAGGAAACACTGAAGAAGCGAGCTCTGCCTGAATGCCAGCCTGAATCTGAGCACATACCAGGCGTGTGATCTTCCCAAGATCACACTCTCTAGGCACCTCCAAGATGAGTTTGTTATGACTACCAGAATACTCTGATGAATCCTGGTAGCTCAGAGGAAGGCAGGGGCAGTGAGACATCAGAAGTGGGACACTCCGCTGGGCACACTGCGATTTTCAGGGCTGTGGACAGGATATTTTCTAAAGCCACATAGCTTCAAAAGGAGGGGCCAGCGAGACTAGGAAGAGATAGCATGGCAGAAGAGCCTCTGATGTCTCCTGATTATTTTAAACTGCCCCCCCCGCCAAAAAAGCTAGGAATCCATATGTTTCTGTTCCTTTATCCCTTTCTTTCCTATTGACCACTCACTTTGCTCCTATGCAAAGAGATTCCTCCTGAAATTGAATTCCTCTGTTTACAGCCCTTCCCCGTAGAGTCCCCACCAGCCCAGGACACAGCTCAGGCTCCTGAACACAGCAATGGCACCTTCGGGCTGGGAATCCTGCCTGCCTCTCCAGCCTCTCTCCAGGCAGAACAAGGATCTGCATTCCCCCAGACTGAATCCACCCCTGTGCCCTTCCTTCTGTCTGGGACACGGCCACCCTTCTCTCTGCTGGTGCTGACTCATACCTATCATTAGCCAAGTGTGTATTACAAAAATTATCTATTTTTCCACTGCTGCTAACTTGTGACCCACAAGCTAGATTGAATCCCTAGGCCTCTAGCCAATTCAAATTGGCTACATACACACACACACACACACAAACACACACACCCTTTTCTGTGTAGCCAGGGCTCTCCAGTTGAGCTCAGACCACACCTAGCCTACCGCACCCTGGACATCACTTTCCTGGCCCCTGAAGGCACTATGCTGTAACCTCTTTTCCAGAGAATCTCCAGCCCCCAGATATGCCCAACCTGGAGCCCGTCATGACATAGTTGAGACGGAAATTTCAGGAATCAGAAACTGCCTGAGCAAAGGCGATGTACCAGCTATTCTCTGAGCATGACCCTCACCAGGCCCTGTGTTTGAACACTTGGTGCTCAGCTGATAGCACTCAGCATGTTGTGGGACCTTTGGGACTCAGGGCCCAGCTGTACAAGTAAGCCACTGCACCCACCACAACCTGAGGGGAAGTAAAGCCCCTTCCTTAAGTAGCTTCTGTCAGCTTTGCTTTGTTCGTCATAGCAACAGGACAAGTAACTAACGCAGTGGCCTTGAGGCTGTTGATTTCCCCCACGTAGTTGTGCAGGGTGCAAAAGTGTTGGAGGTGCCCAGCATCCCGGTGTGGTAAACAGGATGTGACCCCATGTTACCCCAAAAGCAACAGCACCAAAACTGAACCTATAATCCTAGCACTTGGAAGGTTGAGACGGAGGATGGTGTTGGAGGCCAGCCTGGGCTACAATACCAAGTTTAAGCAAATTGAACAATATATAAAGTTGCTATCTCAAAACTGGAAAAGGCTGGGGAGACATCCTCAGTCAGTATCCCAGCGCGGGGGAGACAGAGCGAGTTAAGTCCTTGCTCATCAGCCAGTCTAAGCCCTCCGTTGAGCTCTAGACCAGTGAAGGATGCTGTCTGAAGAAGGGCATGGGGGCTGGGGCATGGGGGAGCTTGGCAGTTAAGAGCATTTGCTGCTCTTCCAAAGGACCCAGGCTCCATTCCTCACTCCCAGCACCCACATGGAGGCTCACAGCCATCCATAACTCCAGTCTCAGGGGACACAATGCCCTCTTCTGGCCTTGTTGGGCACTGCACATATGTGCTGCCCAGGCGTGCATGCAAGCAAAACACCCAAACATACCATATGAAAGTTTAAAAGAAAAAAGGTGAGGCCAATGAGATAGTTCAGCAGGGCAAAGTCCCTGCTGCCAAGCCTGAAGAATGGGCTCAGAGAGACCAATAATCTCGAGTTGTCCTCTGCTCTCCACACATGCACTATGGCACACACACATGAAATGATAAGTTTTAACCTTTTTAAATAAATAAAAGGTTGACAGCAGCAAAAGAACAACACCCACGGTTGTCCTCTGGCCTCTACGTGCATGTACACACAAATATACACCTAAACACACACATAAAACACCAAGGTCACCCCTATCTCATCAGAGCAGACCATTCTCTAAAGCCCCATGATCCCTGTCTGCAAATCCAAAGCCCACAAGCTATGAAAATGGGAAGGTTTCTTTTTCCCCCAAAGTCTGCTACAAACCAGCAAAAGTTGGATCTGAATAAAGAAGAGGCTATTTATAGTGTGTTTAATGTGACTGGTCACAGATTTCTTCCCAAAAAATTAATGTGTTTGCTTGTGACTGCTCCCTCAGACATGCTAGAGGTGTGAAGACACACACCATGCATTGGGGTGACCTTTACAAAACCCGAAAGCTTCTGAATCCTGAAGTGCATCTGTCCCCGGGGCTTTTGCACAGGGTTTATGAACCTGTCCAGAAGTGGAAAATCAGTACTATGGGCTCTGAAGGGGAGCAGCTAAAAAGAATAATAAGATATTTTTTAATTTTTTTTAAAAAAACTTCTTTAAAAGCCACCTGACAAATAAATGTGCAATGTCCTTAGTCATCCGGGAAATGCAAATCAAAATGACTCTGAGTGAGATTCTATTTTACATCCATCAGAATGGCTAAGATCAAAAACTCAATTGACAGGCAGCGAAGGCTGGCAAGGTTGTGGAGAAAGGGGAACACTCCTCCATTGTTGGTGGGAGTACAAACTTGTACAACCACTTTGGAAATCAATTGGGCACTTTCTCAGAAAATTGGAAACAACAATACCTCAAGAACAAGCTATACCACTACTGAGCACATACCCAAAAGGTGTTCTACCCAAGGACGCTTGTTCAACTGTGTTCGCAGCAGCTTTATTCTTAGTAGCCAGAATCTGAAAACAACCTAGATGTCCTTCAACTAAAGAATGGATAAAGAAAATGTGGCACATTTATACAATGGAATATTACTCAGCAGTTAAAAACAAGGATATCATGAGATTTTTCAGGCAAATGGATGGAGCTAGAAAATGTCATCCTGAGTGATGGAACCCAGACCCAGAAACATGCATGGTATATACTCACTTATAAGTGGGTATTAGCCGTAAAGTACAGAATAGCCATCCTACAATCAAAAGAAGCTAAATATCAAGGAGGGCCTGAAGGGGGATGCTGAAATTTCACTCAGAAGGGGAAATAAAATAGACATCTGAAGCAGATGGAGGGAGAGAACTAGGTGAGAGAGGGAGAAGGGAGGGTAATGAGGGGTGGGGATCAGGGGCAGGGGAAATGGAGGGCTAGGAGAGAGAACTGAAATGGGGTTGCAATGTGAAATGGGAGTCTATGGTGGTGACCCTAGCCTAGAACTCCTAGCAGAGAGGCATATGGAGCCTGAAGTGGTCACCTCCTGCAGCTAGGTGAGACTTCTAGTAGAGGGAGGGAGACCCTAACCCACACACAGAATCGTTAACCCAGCCAATCAATGACTGGCCCAACTTAAGTCATATGCCATGAGACAGAGCCCACCACTGGCATTACCAGTAATATTCCGCTATTCTTGGAGACAGGAGGCTAGCCTAACAGTCACTTGAGTGGCTTCACACAGCAGCTGATGAAAACAAACACACAGCCAACCATTAGGTAGAGCTCAGTGAGTCTTATGAAAAACGCGGAGAAAGGATTGAAAGAGCCAGAGAGGTCAATAAAACCGACAAAATCAACTAACCTGGACCCACAGGGGCTCACAGAAACTGAACCACCAACCAGAGAGCATCCATGGGATGGTTGTAGCCCCCACCCCGCTCCACATATGTAACAGTTGTACAGCTTGACCCTCACGTGGGACCTCTAACAGCAGGAGCAGGGGCTGTCTCTGACTCTGTGGCCGGCTTTTGGAGCCCTTTCTCCTAGCTGGACAGCCTTGTCTAGCCTCAAGAGAAGAAGATGGTCCCAATCCTACTTGATATGCCAAGGTGGGTTGATACCCATGGGAAGTCTCCCCTTCTCTGAGAAGAAAGGGGGGCCGTGGTGGAAGGGGAGGGAAGAAGGAGGGCCTAGGAGAAGGAAGGAGGGGAACTTCCTAAAAGGATGTAAAGTTAATTTATTAATTAATTTAAAACAAACAAACAAATAAATCAATGCATCTACTTTTTTTTAAAGCCACCTGAAATTATCGTGTGGGCATTCACTGCTTGCACACAGATCTTCTCTGGCCCTAAAAGCAAAGGGCTGGCTGGAAGCCCAAGAAGCTCAGCCTGTCGTATGTTTTCCTGCATGATCTGAAGTGAGGTTGCTCCCTGAAGAAATGAGCACCTACTTTGAATGTCTCACTGGGCAGGCATCTTACGGCTGATGGCTGGAAATGTGGCATCAGTTCCTTGTTTAGCATTCGGAGCTCTGCCTTAGTTAATCCAGCTAGGGAGAGAAAGAATCACACGTGTTTAGCTCAAGCTGCCGGAACTCTACTGCGCTGTTAATGGTTCAGCATAATATGCAGAGCAGTGAGTCCCAGGAAAGCACTGTTCCTTACCTCACCAGAAAGCCAAAGAGGGAATCCAGTTCCTTAATCAACTCGGGAAAATATGTGGGTCACATTAGCCCTGATTGGCCTCCTACAGTGGAGTGTATACCCAGAAGGAGGTTCATTTACACACTTTAAGACTGGGTCTAAATCTATTTAGGGGCCAATTAAATCACATTCTAGAGCAGTGTTTTTGAAACTACGGTGTGCACAAGAGCCCCTGGGCGGGCCCATTCAAAATGCAGGCTTATGAACACAGTCCCTTGCAACTTAAGTCTTAACGTCCAGGTTCTACAAGAACCCCTTCAGCTTTGCTTCCCATGGCCAAGGATTACTACTTTGTCCTGTTATATTTTACTTTAGTCCCAATTTTAATTCAAAAAGAGAGAATGTGCTCAGAGACCTCTTACCTGCAATGGTCCCAAGCTCCTGCAAGATGGAGCTGGTCCACTCTGTGGGTCTTCCAAATACAACTTCCGCTTTCTTCTTAAACCCAGCCAAGACAGGGGTGCTGCAGAGCAGTGTCCCAATTCTGGCTACCACTGCCCTGGTTAGAGAGGAGGGATCTGGTGAGTCTGGCTGACTCTCTCACTATCGAGCGGTGCACAAAAGAGATAACCTCAGCACCTAGACAGGGTCTGGAGAATTTGTTGCCTGCTTTAGCCTGGAAAGGGACAAAGATTAGAAAGTGGAAAGCACCTGTATAGATGAGTAGCTGGTTTGATGGGCAGAAGGATAAGTAGA
The DNA here is from genome assembly GCA_028658305.1 of Pachyuromys duprasi. Taxonomy (NCBI): domain Eukaryota; kingdom Metazoa; phylum Chordata; class Mammalia; order Rodentia; family Muridae; genus Pachyuromys; species Pachyuromys duprasi. The sequence continues at coordinate 17,294,539 of CM053758.1, forward strand.
TGGATGGATGGGTGGAGAGGTGGATGGTGGGTGTGTGGATGGATGGATGGATGGATGGATGGATGGATGGGAAGAAGGTTAGGCAGACAGATAGATGAATAAGAATGGGTGGATGAGCGGATGGATGCACAGATCATAGAGGACTGGGAATATAGGTGACAAGGAAAATGAATGGATGGATAAATTGATGGAGAGAGGAATGAATGAAATGGTGAGTGTGTGAGTAAATGGAGCATTTTCCATTCTGCAGACTGGTATTGTGGTTACCTGAATTCTGATGTCTTTATGAGTGGTATTTCAGTAGTGTCGATAGCGCATAGAATAGGACCAAGCCCAACCAAATGGAAGCTTTTCAGATCCTGGATACGGTAGCCTGAATCTTCAAGGAATGACTGCAAAATGGATTTAGCCTAGTTTAAAAAAAAAGAATAAAAGAAAAAGAAGAAATATATGTGAGTTTCTTTCCTCTGGAAACAATTAAGACTTCCAGGTGGCTTGACCATTCAAGCTCTTGAGCATTCAGAGCTGGGTATTTCCGGCATCTGTCTCCACAACTCTCCAGAAAACCTCTTCAGCCCTGCCTTCCTGCCTCTCCTCACGCCTCTCCTCCATATGAAACGTGCTTCTGTATCTCCAACTATTTAAACCCATCTATCCTCTATGTTTTAACCCAATTAAAATGTCATTTCTGCATGAAAAGCTCGAGCTAGGATGAATATTCTTTTCTCTTTTCTACAGAACTATACCTTTCCTTCGATCTTTAATTTCAAAGAATGTAAATGATTTTGGTGTTAAAAAGAAATTTTACACAGGGGTGTCTCTAATGAAGTTTGTCTGGTTTCAGGGTCTTACACAATTCCAGCACAGAAGCTATTCAAACCTCATGACTGGTCCATTGGAAAACTACTCTCCCCCATGTGGTTTAGCTGGAGCCAACTGCATCACGGAATCCACAGGCCTCGTTCTATGCCAGTCACTTCATTTCTCTGTCTGGCAACAGTGACTGGAAATAGTGTGGGCTTTCAAAACCCCAGAGTCCACTCCCAGTGACATACCTACTTCAACAAGGTCAAAACTCCTAATCCTTCCCCAACAGCTCTACCAACTGAGGACCAGGCATTCTAGATTAGGCATGTGTTGATGAGGAAAAGACATCCAAGCATGAACAGCCAGCATTACAGTGGGAGCATAGGTCACGGGACACAGGCAACACCCTCTCTTCCCTCATGTCAGTCATCTGCATCACACAATTCAGTGGCTAGATATAATGCCGAGAAAAAAATGCCAAGAAATACTAAAATGCTGCAGCGATGCTCTGCTTTCCACGTGGCTATTGTTGTCCCGCCCCTCGGGTCTATTTAATTTCTACACTCACAGAGACAGCCATGCCCCTGGACTGCCTCACTTCAAACAGCACACACACACACACACACACACACACACTGCGCTTATGAACACCCCATCCTCCTTCTGTATCACTTATCACAATTTTTCAAAAACTTCCCCTTGGTCACTTACTTTTGTCATCCGTCTCACTGGTAGATCCCCAAAGGGTCACATCTAGCTTGTCACTGTGTTCCAAGTGTCTAGCATAAGGTCAGCTACATAATTTATGATTAATTGAGGGAATAAACGGCCATCAGAGTGGGTGACCCATAGAAATCATGGGAAAATGCGCGCGTCTCTGAAAAGGCACATTTTTGGTGCCTTCACAAGACAAACTTGTGAAATGACATGTTCACAAGCCAAACATTTGATTCCCACATTGGTTTGGGCGGTTGTGGAAACTTTGGGAGGTGAGGCTTTAGAAGAAATGAGACTACTGTGACTCGAACTTAAAGATTCTACCCTGTCCCCAGCGCCTTCCTTATTCTGTGCATCCACTCCGCCATGAGGTGAAGCACCCTCCTCCACCACCAGCTCCTGCCACCATGATGTTCTGCCCAAGCACAGGAAGGCATGTGACCCTGTGGAGCCATGAATGAAATAAATCTCTCTTCTCTCGAGCTATTTGTGTTGGGCACTTTGCTACACAGCAACAAGAAATTGACAGACTGGTCGCTGAGGAGTTGTGATCGGATAGTTACATAGCTCATAGCTGCCCTAGGTAAGTCCAGAACACCAGCTTCGGCTCTCCTGCATCTGACTGAATGGTAGCATGCATGTCGAGTAGCAGAAGCTAGCATGCTGAGCACACAAGCTTTTGCAGCACCGTCTGGACAGCTTTACCCACACTGCCTCTTCTAGTCACCACCACACACCCCTTAGCCAAATACTAATATTGTTCCTCTTTCACAAATAGCCCACTGAGGCATGAAAAGGTTGAAACCATATTACTCTGCTACTCAACTAATAATTCTATGTGGAAGAACCAGACAGATGCAGGAGGCATGGCTCATAGGACCTGTTACGCAAGTGTGAAGATGAACCCACCTTAACGCCGGGTCAGCATGGAAGCCCACCTGTAATTCTGGTACCCTGATGCCAGAGACAGGGATCCCCAGAGCAAACTGGCTACTAGTTTGCTAGTAGTCAAATCAGTGGGGTCTGGGTTCAACTGAAAGACCCTGAATAAACTGGAGAGAGAGTAAGAAAGACCCCCAGTGTCATCTCAGGGCACACCCAAACTTGAAGTGGTAGAACTCGCACAGGGAAACACCACAGTCGCCTTAGCCAATGAAGATGTTTGTCTCTGAAGGAAAAAAAAAATGGAGACTCGACAGCACCCAGTATTGCCATATAGTCAATACTAGGAAGGCCCCGCTCTGCTTAGCTTCTAAAATCAGACAGCTATATGGCCATGAACTGGATTTTTCTTATTAAGTCTTCACAATCAGGTTTTACTAGTTGACTCGTGGCAATTTGTGCTCCTCAAAAATATCATGGATGCTCATTTTAAAAATGAAAGTGCAAAATTACAATTCAAATAAAATTGCTTTGAAGGTGTGGTATTAAATTGCCCTTGCACCTGGTACCCAGAAAATGCAAGCTCAGCCTGCAAGGTCATAAGTCAAAATATATTTCCTTGGATGTCCGGATCAGTATATATGTAATGATTCCAAGACAATTAACACCAATACTTGTAGGCAATATTAACCACTGAAAAATGAGTAGCTGTAAGATTTCAGTCTCTCTGTTCCTCCTTCTGGCTTCTATAATAGATTTTTCCCCCTTACATTAGGTTTTAAGCTGCTATCTGCTAATGTAGTTCCTCCAGGTCTGACTATCAATCTAGAAACATGCATTTAAAGGTTTGATTGGAGGCTGAAGTTGAAGAACTGACTGCAAATGATATATGCAAATGTTACGTTTTCATATCCTTTTCAAACATACTGATATATCTCGCTGCCATCCACGGGAATTAAAACTGGCGCACGGGGAAGGAGATGCTCTAGCTTCTAAGTTAGATCTATTTTTTGGTTTATTCCAGGCTGCAAATAAAATCATTTTAATATCAGAAATGGAAGGTGGCACTTCACAAACTAGTCAAAAACCAGTTTTAGAGTCAAAGAACTCAGACTGCAGAGTGTTAGCAGAAGGAACTTCAGTTTACTGGGTTTAATCCTTTTCATTCTTCAAACAAAGAAATGAACGCAGAGAAAGGGAAGTGATTGTGGAGGAAGTGAGTCACTGGGAAGTGAGCCTTGACATTTATAGCCTGGCTTGACTTCTGTTCACTTCCTGCTTCCTGACTGCCAGTGTGACCAGCTGGCTTCAGGCTCATGAAGCCTTGCTTTTCTTGCTTGAAGCCACACCTTCCCCACTGGAATGGAATATGTCCCCTCAGACTGTAAGCTAGAAAAAACCCTTCCTTCCTGACATTGCTCTTTGTCGGGTGTTTTGTTAAAATAGTGAAAAAGAGTAGCTAATACAACAATCAAGTTTTACTGACCTTCATATATTATTGTTCAACAATAATATATACATATTATTATATAATATTATATATATATATATATATTGCTTTGAATAGGTGGTATTAAATTGCCCTTGCACCTGGTACCCAGAAAATGCAAGCTCAGCCTGCAAGGTGATAAGTCAAATATATTTCCTCAAATGTCTAGACCAGTATAGACATGATTATTCTGGGACAATTAATACCAATATTTGTAGGCAATGTTCCTGCTCCAGGCAAGGCAATCCACACCATACTTTTCTTAAAGATGCCACTCAGAATCATGGGATATCACCACTCTGACTACAAAAACCTCGCAAGAGAAGAGCCCACACGTTGGTTTTGCCTGCCCAATACCCATCCCCCCTTAGTTTAACAATACCACTACTTTCCCTTTTGCCAACTACCCTGCATTAGTTTCATCTTATTGCTATTACAGATTACCACCCGGTGGTAAAACATATGTGTTCACTCATAGTTCTGGAGACTTTAAGTCCTAAAATGAATCGGTAGGGTGTGTTCCACTTAAGAGCTTTAGAGAGACTCCATTTCCTTGGGGTTAGTTCATTCCTTAATTCATGGCCACCTCTTCCATCTTCAAAACCATCAGCCTCGCACCTTAAAACCCCTGTCTCTCAGTGCTTTTATTATTGGATCACCCTCTATGGCTATAGCTTCCTGGCTCCCTCTTATAAGGTTCCTTATGATCACACTGGACCCATCAGGATCATATCATATCTCAAAATCCTCAAACGTCTTTTTTTTTTACATGTTTGAGTATGTGCCTGAGTGTATGTGTTGCACCATAGGTGTGCAAGTACCTGTGCATGAGGGCATCAGGTCCCCTGAAATTGGAGTAAGACACAGTTCTGAGCCGTGCGTTGTGAACTCCGGGAACGGGACCTAGGTCCTCTGCAAGAGCAGCAAATGTTATTAACCACTGAACCGTCTGTCCAGCATCCATCACAAGATCTTTAAGTGACTTTCATCTGTGAAGCCCCTTTCTACAGTGCAGATTGTATCTATGGGCTTTTAGAAACACTGATTAAGAGCTCTTTGAAAGAATTTTAATCTGCTTTCCACGTACCCTCAGATCACCATGTAGCCAAAAAGAACTCCACTCACAGTAGCAGGCATAACCAACCCACATATTCTACTCCACATAGGAATGACTTCTCAGAGCTGAACAACTACATGAGTAGAGTTAACAACGAGACTTTCTGATATAATAAATGAAAGAAGAGAGACATTTTTGATGGGGCTGCTAGTTAGGCGGAGTGAGTACCTAATGCTGAAAACAACCACTGAGGGATAGCTGGCCAAGAATGAAGCTAACATGGAGGCAATTGCAACTAGATATCCCAAATGCCTCACCCAATCAAAACTAAAATCTGGGAGGACTTTTTTAAACCACAGGAGATCAACAGCCAAGCAGATTTTCGGCCCATCATAAACAACTAGAAAACTGAACTAAATACAGAAAGCAATGGCATTAAAATATTGAACAACCAGGGATCATGAAACAAGGTAAAAAAAAAAAGTGAGCCTTAAAATTGTTCTTTAGAGGCACTTTCTACTTCAAAAGTCAGGAAAGATCAGTGGAGCCTAGTGGTCCAGCTGTGTTGAAGACATAGATCTGAGGTCAAGAAAGCAAACCTAGCAAGCTGTTCTCCCCATCAGTTCAAATCTCAGCACTTACCAAGTAGCAACCCACTTCTCTTGACCTCTAGAAGATGAGAGTATCTTCACATTCATTTATTCAATACATATTTATTACATGATGAAACATGCATGTGTAACCATATATTTTTAAAGAAAAAAAAATATGTGCTAGTCATCTTTTATGGATACAATTTCTGTGCCCAGGATCTAGCCTAAGCCAGTATAAATATCATAGATAGTCCTCAGACAGATAAAATCAAACTCTTAGAATGTTTTCTTCCCATTAGAGCAGCCTCAAAGAACCGACAATCTGGATTTTTCTATAAATAATTATACAAAAGGATGAGAGAGAAGTCCAAGTTCAGGGAGGCTGAAGCCCCTCTCATTTCAGGGGCAAGGAAAGAGGAAGAAATTTTGTGGTGAGAGTTCTAGAAATCAGCAAAGATGTCTTTCTGAGCACTGAGTCCTGATCTCCACATGCCTGGATGTCAGGAATGAAACCACACAGAGAGTAAGAATCAGAAGATGGCGGCAAGCTACACAGTTCTTAAGGTTCACGTGGAGTTAGAAAGAAGTTTTCTCTCCCACCAGCCAGAGTGAAGAGACCGTGAAATAAATGAAAAATAGGAATATTCCACAGAAGAGGTAGAAGGAAGTATGTTAGCCACAAAATGAAGATTACTCCACCCCAAGAAAGCTCAGAAGAATGCAACAAAAAGATAAAAATTACTAGCAAACACTTATATATAGTTCAGAGCAGAGCAAAGCCTAGTATTCTTTAAAGGAATATGACTAATATTGATTTATTTATTAGGATGTTTTGTTTTGTTTTGTTTGAGACAGGGTTTTTCTGCATAACCTTGGCTGTCCTGGAACTCACAGATCTCTCCCTCCCAATTGCTGGGATTAAAGGCATGCGCCACCACCATCCAGAACCTAAATCAAACTTAATGAGGTGACATTTATCATGCCCATCAATTAGACAAAATTACTAAGTGTCATTGTTTCCCTGCCTTTGTCCCAGAGCAAGTGAAAAATAACTAGGCTTTTAAATAAGAATAACCCTCAGTTAGGAGAAAGATCAATCCATAGATGCATCCTGGAAAGAACTGGAGAGATGACTCTGGTTGAGAGCCCTGGCTGCTCCTCCGAGGGACCAGAGTTCAATTCCGGGCACACACCTCAGACAGTTCACAACAACCTGTCACTCCAGCACCAGGGGAACTGATGTCCTCTTCTTCCCTCCAAACATGACAAACACACACATACATAAATTTTTAACAATGAAAATAAATCTCTTGAAAGAAAGAAAGAGAGAGAGAGGCTGATAAATGACAGTGATGAAGGGAGTGTTAGCCAGGATATAAGTGCTATATGTCTATTCAGGGGTAGAAAGTCAAACATAGTCAATTAAGGGAATTAGAATCTTTGAAAAATATAATAAAACCCAGGAACAACTACCCACCTGTGCTGGGGTCCATTCTGTCTGCTGGCCCAGGGATGCCACAGTGTCTAAGGAGCTGAGGTCCAACTGCTCCAACTCACTCTCATTAAGAGCCAAAGCAATGCGCCCCAGGGAGACAATGTAGTGTTCCTTCCAGTGGGAGGGTAGGTCCCAAACCTTTACGTGGGAGAAAAACAGACCAGACCAAACGTCAGTGACCATACCTGCTGTGGTCTATATTTTATATCCTCCCAAAATCCATCACTGAGACCAAATCCCCAGTGTGATGTTATTAGAAAATGGTTCCACCGGTATAGATGGAATCCCTGCCCTTGTAAAAGAGATCTTGAAGGGCCCCTCCCCACTTGCACTATATTAGCACAAGATGCTGTAGAAACCATCGCCTAAGAAAAATTCACACTTGCCAGACATTGAATCTGTCAGTGCCTTGATCGTGGACTTCCTAACTACAAGAACTGTTAGAAATACGTTTCTGTTGTTTACAAGTTAACCAGTATACGGTCTTTTACAGCAGGTCAGACACGAAGTGAATCTCTCACTTTCTCTCTTCTCTTTCTCTCTCTCTCTCTCTCTCTCTCTCTCTCTCTCTCTCTCTCTCTCTCTCTCTCTCTCTCTCTCTCTCTCTCTCTCTCTCTCTCTCTCTCACACACACACACACACACACACACACACACACAAAACCTGCTGTATCAATTTGTGCCAAAATCCTTACAGAGGTTGATAGTCTTTCACTGGGGGTGGAGGGGTGTTGTTCCTCTTCTGGGAAGTGAGCCTTGGAAAATTATGAGACAAGTGCTCAAAGCCGTATGTTCAAACGTGTACAAAGGCTTATTTAGGGTTTGAACACGAAGCATTCCCCCCAAAAGCTCATGTGTTGAGGACTTGGTTTCCAGCTGGTGATTGCTACTAAGACATGGTTGGACCATGAGGACAATAACCCCATTGAGAGATTAATCCATTGATGAGTTCACAGCCAAAGGGACTATTAGGATGTGAGGACTAGCTGGAAGAAAAAAGTGGTGTGGGCACAACCTTTGAAGGATGCTGAGAGCCCCTGTCTGTCTGTCTGTCTGTCTGTCTGTCTGTCTGTCTGTCTGTCATCATCACTCCCTTCTCCCAGCTGCCACGAGTGAGCACCTGTGCTTCATCATGCCCTCTCTACCATGATATTCTGTTTTACCTCAGACCCAAACCAAGAGCCAGCTGGCCGTGGAATGAAACCTCTGAAACCATGAGCCAAGATAAACCTTTCCCCCTTTTACGTTGTCTTTGCCTAGGTACTTTATCACAGCAATGGAAAGTTGGCTGGCAGGGGGCATTTATTTAAACAAACAAACAAACAAAAAAAACTCAAAGAATTCAAAGCTTAAGACTAGCTAAATAAAGACCAGTCACAAAACACTGATGTATATTTATCTTTCTGATATGGAAAAACACATTGCTTGTGGAAGACAAGTTACTGAATAATGAGTGCTATGTCGTTTTTGTAACTGATAATGTGAGCCGAGATAACTTGTATCTGCATGTCCTGAGAGCTGCAGACACAACAGCCAGTACAGATATTGATATTACGAATCCTAACAGTACCGAAATGACAGTTATGAAGTAGCAGTAAAGAAAAGTTTGGTTGGGGGTCACCACAACACGAGGAACTGTATTAAAGGGGAGCAGCGTTAGGGAGGTTGAGAACCACTGTTACAAAGAGAGACAGGGCCTCTAACTTAAGCGCAGAACTCACTGGTCTGGCTTGTTGGGCCAAGCCAGCTTGCTCCAGGCATTCCCCAGTTTCTGCCTCCCAAGGGTTAGGACCATGCTGGGAGCAAGCTGCTTTTACTTGGGTACTGGAATTCCAAACTTCGGTCCTCACGCTTTCAAGGAAAGTGATTTAACCAATGAGCCATCTCCTCAGCCCCTCAAAGGGAACTTTTTAAAAATGACAAGCTACTTCCAAACTACTTTCACACCCTTTTCCTGCTTTAGGGTGAATCTGCACCAGCTGCTGGGGAGGCCAGCTGCAGACAGCTGTTGGGGTTCTTCCTGAAAGCAGTTTAGGCCAGAACACACACTGAACTTGGTTGGCAGAGATGCGCATCATCTGTGCTGTGCCTCTGCCCTAGGACAGAAGTACTAACAGCTTGCCCATTTCTCAGATGAGGAAACCATGGCCACACTACTAAATTTCAATAAACTGGTTATAGGTGCGGCGCCGCAAGGGAGGCTGAGGCTGGATGCTGGCACTGATGTTGTTTCCGTTGAGCTTCTCCAGGCGGCTTACCTCGATTGCCTTCTCCTTCAGGGCCCTCAGCTGAGGCCAGCTGAACCCCTTCACAACTCCCAGCAATTCCACATTCCTAATGAAAGTGTCCTCCTCCATGCAGAGAAGGACCTCAGGGTCCCAGCAGGCATTGGCTTCGGCCAACTTGAAGATATCATCTGAAGAAGGAGCCACAACTCCATGGCAACCTGAGAAAACACACACACACACACACACACACACGAGATGGGAGGGAGTGATAGAGGAAAGAGAATAGCAGGAAGTGTTAGCTGCCCCCTTACATCATCATCTTCACTAGTCAGATTCATTCTCAAGAGGCGGGGTGGCGTGAAAGCTGGAAGCAGGGAACCCAGAGCTCCCACTTCTGCCATTCTGTGGTAAGGACGTGGTTTTACACATCCACCAAGAGGCTTCACCGAATTGCAGCTGAGCAGGTAGTGTACGCCTGTAAATCCTAGTGCTGGGAGAGCAGAGTCAGAAGATGACTGACCAAACCCATGAGGTTCAGGGTCATGGAGAGAACCTGTGTTGCTGGAGCTCTTCACTGGAGAGACCTAACCAAATGTCTACCCTTCCTTATAGGACTCACAGTCCAGTGTGCAATTCCAGCCAAGTCCAACGTGAGGAAACAAAGAGTTTATTGGGCTGGCTTACGGAGTGTGGGTGGTGAGGATTTCCCGTCCAGAGCCTGGGTGACCCTAAAGCAACCACACCACAATCAAGTCTCACCCTGAACAAAAGAGTAAGCAGCAAGCACCATCCATCCTCCTGCTCCTCACTGTCACTGCTGACCCTGATGAATTCCGCTCTCCTCGCACCGGGCAAGAGTCTGTATTCACCAGGCACTCAGTACAGATTATAGAAATGCTGCCACACCTGGTAGTTCTGGTACTCAGGAGACTGAGGCAGGAGGACTCGAAGTTCAAACCCAACCAGTGTTACATAGCCAGACCCAGTCTCTGGTAATTTCCTACCTGCCAACCCCTTCAGAGACCCACAGTGACCCCTGCAGTCCAGAATCCACATCACCCCACATTAGAGGGTAGAACCTGAGACACAGCGAGGCGTGGTGGCTCTCCTGTAACCTAGAGAGGCTGATGCAGGAGGAATAAGAATTTCAGGTTTCCTGGACTACACAGCGAGTTGCAAGCCACCAGGCTACAGAGAAACCCTGACTGTTAAAAAAGAAAGGGGTGGGGAACCTGAGTCCCCAAAAGCTTAGAGAGAAGTCACACAGCCAGTAAGTGACAAACTCAGAATTCAAACCCTACCGACCTGTCCCATTTAGCTGCTAAGCTATATTGATCCTTTAAGATAAGCCAAATTAAGGCTGTAGAGATGGTTCTGTGGTTAAGAACGCCAACTCTCTCAGAAAACCTGGGTTCAATTCTCAGCACCCACATGGCAACTTACAACCATCCCTGATCCATCAGGGATGCTGGTTCCAATGGGTCAGCACCCTCTTCTGGTCTCTGATGGCACTGCACACATATGGCACAGTGCAAGCAAAACTCCCCATACACATAAATGACAAATAAACAAATCTTTAAAAAATCGTAAGCCAAATCTACTGAAATGCTCTTCACATGTTCACTCATCATACTTTCAAGCCTGGTACCTGATTTCAAATCATGTTACAGAGCTGTCATTCTCTGGCCTGTGGGTTTTGCATTTTGAGAAGGAAGCTCTGTTATGTTACAAACTCAGCCTAAAACATGCCACCCTAAGTTTGCAGGGTCACTCTGGAAACACTCACCAAAGGTAGAATCAAAGCTGGGACTCTCGTTACTGCTGTTCCGAACAGACTCAAAGACAGCCCAGCGGAATTCTTTGGGGAGCAACAACCCTACCATCTTGGAAGCTGTTTGCTGAAGGATATCAGGAAACTGTAATTAAAAAAAAAAAAAACAGGTGGGATGCATTTAAATCAGAATTAAACTGTATCACTACTTAATGACTCAATGTAGGTTTTTTCCTTCATAATAGCCTGTTGTATAAATTTAATCCCTCATTTAACTAATGTTGTCTCTAATCCTATCAAAATGATGTTTGACTTCTCAGCAATATGATAAACACTGAATAACAGGCATGCATCACTTTCCACCCATCAGATTGGCAAATATAAAGCGATAATAATTAATGCGAGACTGGGTGTAGAACTGCGCATGTGAGCTCTTCCAGGACTATTGAGTGGTGCACCATCACCAAGCAGGCTGATAATATCTACAAAAAAAAAAAAATGTAAGTTTGCATACATCTGTTGTGATTTCATGCTACTTTAATTTTTAGCTTTACTATTTATTATTTTTAAAAGGAGCCAAACTTGGGGACTGGAGAGATGGCCCAGTGGGTAAGAGCACTTGCTGTTCTTGCAGAAGACCCAGGTTCTATTTCCAGCACCCACATGGTGGGTCCACAACTATCTCCAAAAAACTCCAGTCCCCAGGGATCCAGCATCCGCTTCCAACCTCCTCAGGCGCCAGGCATGCACGCGGCGCACAGACATACGCACAGGGAAAACCCTCATACACCATAAAATAAAAATAAACAGGCAAAGGAGAGTTACAAATGAATTCTGGGTATGGGCTAGCGATGGAGGAGTTTCGGAGACACAGGAGAAGGTGTCATTCCTTATATGGAAATAGTCTGCTAAGTTGAGACTTGAGGTGTTAGTAGGAGCCCTGCCGTAAGCCTAGGAAATGCACCAGGCTCTCTTACAGGGCCCTACCTCCCTCCCACCCCCCCCCCCAAGAGAAAGCACCTTTGGTGAGGCACCGCCTCTTTCAGAACTAGAGTCACAGAGCACATGCGCAGTTCTCATCCCGAAATGGAATGGCAGAAATGCCTACCAACTATACAGTCAGACCGTAACACCATAGATGCTGAGTCAGATAGGCCAGTATTAACCACTCCAGAGTCTCCTCGAGGCTCTTTATCTGTTTATCTCTATCTCCCTTCCTCCCTGCTTCCCCTGCACGGGGGGGGGGGGGGGGGGGAGGGGGCTCTCCCTACATGACCTGGAACTTGAGATACTCCTGCCTCAACCTCCAGAGTGCTGGGATTACCAGCCTGTGCCACCAAGCAGCTCTCTCTAGCTCACTCTAATGTTCCCTAAGGTTCTGCAACACTCACACACTGCATAGTCAGTCCCCCTTCAGTCACGGATGGACCACGGGTACAAAAATGGTCCCACATGTGTGCGGTAATGCTGTTCAAGCAGTGATATGAAAGGACAGCCAAGGGCCAGCGAGATGCAGGGGGCCACTTCCTGCTATCAGTTTGCGTGATACGTTCTAATCTAGTGTTTGTTCAACGAAGAAATCACCTGAGGATGCATTTCTCCTATGCTTCCCCCATCCCTCATGACTGCATTAATATTTAGTACTTTTACCTTTTAAACATTTATTTGGAGGATGCACATGCCATAGCGCATGTGTGGAGGTCAGAAGACAGCTTTGGGGAGTCTACCGGGTGGCTAGACCTCTGCGCTCAAACTCAGGTCTTCAGGCAGCAAGTGTCTTCAGCCACTGTGCCAGCTCCAAGACCATTGCAGTTACGATTTTTTTAACGCCATGTGCACAGCCCAATGCCTGGGAATTTCTGTTTTCTAGTTTTTAGAGGGATGTGTATGTATGCATGGCTGGGGCTTTGGAAGAGAAGCTGAGGGATCTGGAAGCTGAGACTGCCTCTAAACAAAAAGGGGTAGGGGGCTGCTTTTCATCCAAGAGCCTCTGGGATGCTCGGGATCTGTTTAACCAGAAGTATGTATATCTTGTTTTATTTTTCAAAGCACAGAGAATAATCCAACAAAGCACCCACATGCCCACACTGCCTGCAGCTTCAGAAATAAAACATCACAGACACAACTGACAGGCTCATCCCTCACCCTCCCACCTCGCTCTTTCCTAGAAGTAACAATGACCCTGAATTCAGCATTAACCATTCTCGTGTACACTTCTAAACCGCTCTTGTTTGGCACATGCTCAACATTAATTTAGCTAATATTTATTCATGTACCGAGTGTGCTACCACCACAACCATTTGCAGTGCAGACCACGCTGTTTCCAAGGTCTTGCTGTGTTGACAGAAGGTTTCTTACAGTCTCACAAGTGAGATTTTAAATATCAGATCTACATATAATACTTTCATATCTAGTGCTTATGATTATATGTTTGAACACCAAAAGGATGTGGTTTTGTTTTTCCCCCCTATGGTGAGACAAACGTGCTGTGAGTATGGGGCACAGGATGTCCGGCCCTTGCTCAGGCCCCACCAAGCACACGCACTGTACACCTTGTGTGTGTGCAAGCGTGGATGTGAGAGCATGAGGTTGGTCTGTCCTAGAGCCGACTGCTGTCTTCCACCTCCACAGAAGGAGATGGGCCTTTGCCGGTGTGATTGGGACAACGGGATTCTTTTTTCTAGAGTGTGAGCCCTGAACTGTAAGGAGAGCCATGAACAGCCTCAGAAGCCAACTTAGGATGCAGACAGAGAGAAACAACCCCGTCCTGTTCTATGCCAGTGACCATCTTGTGTGGCTCCGCTGTCGCTGGGATGAGTAACCGTGATGGTCTCCTGGACTAGGTTAAGAATTGTCTAGATTAGCAAAGCTCACATTTGTGTGTCTGTGAGGTTTCCAGAAGCGATTAGATGATGAGGGCTTGACCCAATCAATAGATCCCTCCCGTGATGTGTTCATGTTATGACACTTTTATTGAGAGATGGTGAAGGGAAGGAGGCAGGGTCTGCTTGGAGGAAGTAAGTCCCTGAGGACGTGTCCTTGAAGGTTACATCCTGCCTGGTCTTGTCCTCTATTTCTTTTACCCTGCTTTCTGGGAGCCAGGCATGAAGAACATCCTCCCTGGTACACTCCTGCCACTGTGAGGTTCTGCCCAAGCACACAGCGCCAACTGACCAACCTTCCAAAATCATGAGTCGGGGTAACTCCCTCCTTTTGTGTTGTTCTTCTGTGTAGCCTGGTCACAGCTGCAGGGGCACACAGCAGAGGATGGTGGACAGACTCAGGCCTGTTTTGCATGCTGCTTGACTTTGACTCACTGATATTGTGTCTGAGGTCCACACGGTAAAGATCTGTTGCTTTAGTAGATGTGTTTGTTCATATAACTATTCCCCTTTGGGTAAATGATCTAGAATGGGCAAGTGTGTAGGGTGCTCACAGACAGCAGGGTGCTAGATGAGTGACAGCAGCTGCCCTGGCCACATCAGCATGGAGAAGGTCTAGGGTCCAACTAACTCCAAACTCAGTCACTTTCCTAGAGCCTTGGATAACTTGAGATGAAGCCAGAGATGTCTGAGGCGTGGGAGAAGTTTTGAGAACCACAGACTCTGTCAGCAAACTGACAAGTCATAACCAGCCACGCTCTCTCTCCCTTTCAGACTCCTTCAACCTTCCTAACATAAGGCACTGGGGTACCTTTGTAGCAATAGTGTGCAGTTCGTCTCCTGAGAAAAATGTTAAGAAAGGTGCCAGATCCTTCATCGTCTCTGCTGTCCAGTTCTGAGGAGGTCTAAGAAGAGATACAAGAGGCAAAATGAAAAAAGCACACCATCATGGTCGGTATCGGATGCCCTCACATCCCATCATCCTTCATACCCAGAAAGGCTGTCAGTCAAGTCTTCTCAAAAAGGAAAAGGACAATAGGCATTTGGTACAGATGGGCCAATCAGTCACCCCTGGAACTTTTGCTGGAACTATGACGAGGCTCTTTCTTTTCTCTGCTAGCTCTCCCACGAAAGAAGATCCTAGAGGTCAATCCTATGATCACATGGAGAAAATGAGGGCCACACCAAGGCCCCCTGAGGGGCAGGGAGAATATACCCATAATAACACCAGTTGAGGACATGGATCCTGCTGTACCTGAAGTCCACCCGTGGAATTCTCTACCTCTTCTGTTTCTGAACTCAAAGAATCCCTACTTTGTTAGTCTGAATTGAATTCCCTGCTCTCTGCCACATAACACAGTGCTTCCTCATTCCCTTGCTCAACAAGAGACTAAATCACCATAACTGACCTGTTTAACACAAACAAATAAAGTTTAAAAATAAATCTTTTGAACCTGGCACTGAGCCAGAATCCATTTAGATAGATTATAAATGTCTACAATGAAATGTATCTTTGGTGACATCTCTAAAAGAGGGCAATCAAATTATCACTGATAATCCCCATTAAGCTGGTCAAGAAGTCCCTATTTGTGTGTGTGTGTGTGTGTGTGTATGTGTGTCTGTCTGTCTGTGTGTGTGTGTGTGTGTTTCTCAGTGTACCCCTGGCTATTCTAGAACTCACTCTATATAATAAGCTGTCCTCAAACTCAGAGGCCGCCTGCCTTTGCCTCCTGGGTTCTAGGATTAAAGGCATAAGGCACAACTGACCAGCCTCAATATCTCTTTTTTTCCATTTTTATTATATTCACTTATTTATGGAAAGGTGGCACATGCCATGGCAGGCACGTGGAGGGAGTCAATTCTCTCCTTCCAAGAAATTATCCAGGAAATCGAATGCAGATCTTCCGCCTTAGCAACAGGCACCTTTACTCCATGAGCCATCTCTCCGGCCATCATCAGCATCTTAACAAAATAACGTAAGAGAAATTCTCACTCACTGATGTTAAGAGTGCAAGATGGGGCAACCTCTGGGAAAGACGTTTTAATGGTTTCTTACAAAACCATATGTGGCAACTGCACACTTCTGTGTTTACAAAAGGGGTTTGAAAGCTTATGTCCCTAAAATATCTGCATCCAAATGCTTACAGCATCTTTCATTATAATGGCCAAAACTTGGAAGGCGCGGAGATGTCCTCCAGTTGGTGAATGGATAAATCATCCCAGACGCCTCCAGACAGTGGGGTGTTATTCGGGGCCAGTGAAATGAACCATCAAGCCATGAAAAAGACAGGAAGAAAACTTAAATGAATATTATTAGGTGAAAGGAGCCTATTTGAAAAGGCTAAATACCGCATGCTCCCCTTACATGGCCATCAGAGAAGACAAAGCTATCAGCGGTGACCAGAGGCACAGGGCTGGAGGAGGGCCTACGAAGAGCAGAGGCTGTTAAAATAGAAAAATACTAAATATGCTTTTTTATTCTATCATTTTTTTTTACATTATGGGGGAGCGCATGCCATGGGCACATGTGTGAAGGTCATAAAACAGCTTACAGTAATCCACAATTTCCCTCCACCATGTGGGTTCTAGGGACCGAATTCAGGTCATCTGACTTAGCTGCAAATACCTTTCTCCACTGAGACAGATTGTGTGTGTGTGTGTGTGTGTGTGTGTGCGTGTGCGTGCGTGTGCGTGTGTGTGTGTGTGTATATAGAGAGAGAGAGGCTTTTCAAGACAAGGTTTCTCTGTGCAGCCTTGGCTGTCCTGGAACTCACCCTGTAGACCAGGTTGGCCTTGAACTCAGAGATCCACCTGCCTTTGCCTCCCAAGTGCTGGGATTAAAGGTCTAATATGATATTATATTAAGTATGATATATTAAGGGGGAATACAGAATTTGCCCAAACCTAATGGATGTATACCAAGAGTGAGCCCTCATGTAAACTTTGGACCTTGGGTGCTAATGCCAACACTCATGTTAATTTGATTAGAATAGAAACACAGCTCTAGTAGGGACTAGTGTAATAGGGAAGCTATGCCAGAGGAGTCAGTGGGCAGAGGAGACACACAGGAGTGTCTACCTTCCTCTCAACTTCTCTGTGAACCAAAAACTACTCTTGCCAGGTATGGTGATACAAGCCTGTAATCCTGGCACTCAGGAGGTAGATGAGGGAGGATCACAGTTCAAGACTAGCCTGATCAACATAACTCAAGGACAGCTGGAATTACATAGAAAAGGCCTGTCTCAAAAAAGCGAGGGCTGGGGATGTAGCCCAATGGAAGAGCACTTGTCTAACACGAACAAGGCACTACCCCAGGACTCAGAAAGAAACCTCCAAAACAGAGTGATACCGATACCTTGCATTTAAAGTGTCTTATCCCCGTGAGGGTATGTGCATGTGTGCGAGTATCTGTGCATACATGTGCACATGTATGTGGAGCCCAGAGGGCAGCCTTTGGTATTAGTCCTCAAGGGCTATCCGCCTCTTGTCTTTTGGAGACAGGGTTTCTCAGTGGCCCGAAGCTCAACAGGTAAGCTAGTCAGGCTGGCCATGGAGCCCTTCCTTCCCAAGGCTGAATTTCAGACACATGTCACCACACCTGACATTTTCACATGTTTCCTGGAGATTGTTGGACCACAGTCTCCTGCTTGTGCAACAAGCACTCTACCAATGAGCCATCTCTCTGGCCCCTAAAGGGTCACCTCCAAGCACCACATGGGGCCTGCTGCCAGCTATGACTGTTTCCACTAGGCAAGGGGCCAGAAGCCAGGAGGTGAAAGGTCACAGGTTCAGAGTCAGCAGAGGTGTCTCTGCCCAGCCTGGTGGTCTTCTTTGCAGAGAACAGGAAGCAGCAGATGCAGGCCACTCTCACCCAGCCAGCCACAGCCCCGGCAGCCCAGCCCCGGCAGCCCAGCCCCGGCAGCCCAGCAGGCCCCCCTTACCCCCACTGCTCCAACAGCCTGGACCTCACAGCAGCCTTCTGCTCGGAGCCGAGAGCTGTGCAGCCTCTGAGGCCGTGCAGAGCGGTAGCCCAGGCTCTGCGTGAGATCCCCATCTCGATGAAGGTGGCTGGCAGGTGGCACAGGAGGTTACCCGCAATGTCCACAGTGTACTCATCAGCAATGACACCATCCTGAAAACAGCAAGCATAGCTGATGGGACGTCCAGCTGGCATCAAGCTCGTGACCTGTTGAGAATACTCCTCACCCACCCCACCCCCAAACCCCCATAAAGTTTTCTGTATGAGAATAGCCTACCTTGCCACAGACCACCAAAGATGGTGCTGAGCCTGATTCGCCCACTCAGGGAACCCCTGCCTTGCACATGCTCTGCTCTCAGTAAATGGAAACTGTTGTCATTGCTACCATTCTAGGGATACTGTGGAGTTTGAAAGCCAAGAGCAGGGCACACAGCTCAGTAGGAGAGCACCCAAAATGTACAAGGCCCTGGACTCCATCAGCAGCAACATAAGAGAGAAATCATGGCATAGCAAAGGAAGCAGCTCCTGAGTCTCCAGAGCTCTTTCTCAAAATGCCAACAGCAGCATGCAGTGTGTTCGCTGTGGGTCGAGCACTGTGCTGTTTTACGGGCCTTAATCCATTCCATCATCGTAGGAAGATAAAGAAACTTCCAAGTTCCCAAGCATTCTGTCCAGGACCCCAGCATTCAGCAAGGCATTACCCACTTTATGCCCACACAAGCTGCAGAACGATGTTCTTTTGCATGCGTATGACACACGAGGGTGCTGAGGCAGGAGAGGAACGGTTTGCTAAAGCCACAGAACCGGTCACTCGCAAGGCTTGAAAAGAACCCGATCCTCCACAGTGGCACAGTGGCTGTCCAGCGTTCTCTCTCCAAGATGGAAGTTTCCAGAACCAATGGCCACTCCACTCAGTGCCGCCCTTGAGACTCACAGGTCAGATTTGTCACCATCACTACAGGCCCAAGATCCCATCAAATTCCCCTCAGCATCCCCCTGAGACACACACATACACACACACACATCCCGATTCCCTCCACAGTTCCCTGAGACTCACACAAGCACACAGAAGGGACAGGGCAGTAGGGAAAGTGCCTCCGAGGAGGCACTTACCAGACACTGTTGCACCTTCCTGATGACCAGACTCCTTTTGTGGGAATCCAAAACCAAGGTGTCCAAGTGTCTCTTCCCCAGGCTGATGAGAAAACGCACACAGCGAGAGGGGGTAATTGATGCCAGGAAGCGGGACCTACAGAGAGACCAGAAGATGGAGGAAAGCAGTGTCTGTCCTGCTCTGGCCCCTGAGACCAGAGGTAACATCAGCACCAGGGGCCACCCCAGGGCTGTCCTGTAAGCATGAGCTCTCCCAGAGATATGCCTCGTGTCTGAAAGCAATCTCCTGCCCATCACACTCTAATTTAGAGTCTGTGTGAAACATTGTCTGTTCAAAGCTCAAAAGTAACCCCAGGTACCCAGGTCCTGAGATGTCTAAGGCATTCTCCACCCTGTCTCTGGTTTCTTAATAAAATCCAAGGAGGGGAGAGAAGTGAAAACTCTGGGAACCCCCGCCCCTCGTCTGGTGGCTGAATCAAAAAAAGGGCTCGCTTACGGAAGAGTGGCCAAGAGGAATGGTGGCATGGAGGACCTTGAAACTTCCCAGTATTTCCATGCCAAGCAATTGACCTGCAGGATGAGCACCAACAATAATAAAATCAAAGGCAGACAATGCTTTGCAAATGTCCATTTATGTGCCAGAGTGCCTCACGGCGTAGGCACCACTCCTTTGAACACTAATAGCTGAGGAAAATGAGACAGTAATGAGATGAATATATACATTTAAGTATATGAACAATCTCTTTTATGATTACAAAAGAATGAGATAGCATCTACGTCCCTCAACAGGAAGTCAAACTCCTGGCATATGAATAGAACAGAATATTATGTGACAGTTTTGATTTTTCATTATATTTATTCATTTATGTGTGTGAGCAAGTATGCCATGGAATGTATTTAGAGCCCAGAAGACAATTTCTCTCCTTCCACCATGTATATCCCAAGGATTCTGAACTTGAGTTTCTGGGCTTGACAGAAAGCACTTTTACCTGCTAAGCCATCTTTCCGGTCCTTATGCAACTATTTTTATTTAATAATATAGATTTATATGGTAACATTATAACTGTACACACAGAGAGTGAGGAAGTTGGTATGAGTTCACCCATTTTTTATAAGTATTGAAGAAGGCACTGAGGTCTTTGTGCTCACAGAAAAGAACTAAAGGAAGCGCCAGACGGTAATGGCACACGCCTTTAATCCCAGCACTCGGGAGGCAGAGGCAGGCAGATCTCTGGGTTCAAGGCCAGCCTGGTCTATAGAGTGAGTTCCAGGATGTCCAGGGCTACACAGAGAAACCCTGTCCCAAACAAGCAAACAAACAAACAAAAAGAGTTAAGAGAACCTGGAATTCCACCTGCTCTCCACGCAGGAAGATAATCTACGGTGTTACTCACCCTGAGAGCAGACGTGCTTTCTATATCTGGTTCTAGCCAGTTTAATATTATATCTGTATAATCTTGCAGTTAATCCAGGCCCAGCCCTGGCCTCAGGAGACAGCAAGATGCAGGAACTCGCCCCATTGGTACCTGATCTGGTGAGAGCAGGGAGAAGTTGTTCTCAAAGTACTGGAAGTGGGCCAGGAAGACATGGGCACTCATGGCATCGATGTGTGAGCACTGCACGCCTTTCACCAGCTGCCCGGCACTGAGAGACAAAACGGGGACCTCTGAGAAGAGGGTCAGGAGGGGAGAAGAAGGAAGGGGCCAAAGAAGACATATTTCACCCAACACCAGCTGAGCACTAAATAGCACTAAATCATGCTGGGATTTTCTAATGCCCCTACAGGTCTGAACTTCAGTGTTCACTCCTCAAAGTGTTACTTCGGGAGATTCTAGAAACAGGAAGAGATACAGGGAATAGACCACTAGGGTGGTCTGTGGGAACATGCCTACTTCTTGTCTTCCTCTCTGTTTTGTCCCACCATGATGTGAACGGCTGTGTTCCACTCTGCCCCTCCCTGCCATGATGGACTGAAACCTTTGAAACTGTAAGCCAAGACAAAAATTTTCCTCCTTTAAGTTGTTTTAATTTTTTTTTTACTGTATTTATTTTGTGTGTGCATGTGTGCGTATATGTGCACACGTGTGGAGATCGGAGGACAACTTGCAGGAGTTGTTTCTGTGGCTTGAACTCAAGACATCAGCCTTAGCAGCAAGTGCCTTAACCCCACGGAACCATCTCACTGTCCGGCACTTGGTGTTCGGTATTTCCCCACAGCTCAGCTGGCCCTGCTGCAAAATCAGGCTTCTCTGCAGAAGGCTTCAAAGAGCTGTTCAGGCCAGGCTGTCACACTGTCCTACCTCAGGAGCTCCTCGGGCCGTTCTGTGGTCTTGTCCAGAAGCTCATACAGGAACAAGGCCTGAGGACAGAGGGATGCACAGCAGTGGTAGAACCCAGCACACCAAGGCCCTACGGGGAAAGCACCCTGTGATCTCGTCTCACAGATGGAGAAACAGAGGCTGACCCCAGATTGTTATTAACCCAAGGCCCTCCATCTAAGTATCCCAGCCAGAATTTGAAATAATGTCAGGAGCAATCTCAGAGCACAGCCTACCACACTCCAAATGAGCGGCTGTGCTCTAAGGCAGTGGTCCTCAACCTGTGGGCCTCAAGCCCTTTGAGGTCAAATGACTCTTTCACAGGGGTCGTCTCAGACCATCTGCATACCAGATATTTATGCTACGATTCATAAGACAGCAAAATTACAGTTATGAAATAACAACAAAAATAATTTTATGGTTGGGGGGTCACCACAACACGAGGAACTGTATTAAGGGGTTTGTAGCGTTAGAAAGGTTGAGAACCACTGCTCTAAAGGCTGAGTGAGGAGCAAAGGCTTGGAATGGCAGGGTTGAAGTCTAACTACCTTAGCTTCATGAAGCTGCTGCCCTGTGAAGTGCCCCAGTGGTCCCCCTTTGTGTGCCTACCTGCCAGCTCTGAACCCAAACAGCAGCAATGACGGGAACAGCGTGGACCAGAAAGTAACATCAATAAAGGAGCTCAGGCCCACAGCACACACTCCCCTCAAACCCTCCCAGATGAGCACTCGTGAGTGCTACAGAGTAAGCAGGGGAGTCATTTGTTTTAAGGAATGGAATTTTACAGAATACCTAACTTGCAGAAGCGATCAACTGCGACATTTGTCTATTTTATAGACTCTAAAACTTTGAACATAATTCCCCAAATGCAGTAAATTATGAGCTAAAGTTAGACAGAGGCTTCTGGGATGTGACAGCTGAGGGCCTTAAAGTCCCATAAGGGCCTAAGCAAAAAGGGGTGGAGTGGAGGAAAGTTCCTCTGTGGTTCAAAGGGAAGCAGGAACCTTCCCTCACAGGCCTCATGATCTCAGGAAAGGAAAACTCCATCAGCCAAGCTGCTCGGACAAAAATACCTTAAGATTGTCTAAAGAAGGGTGAGTTTTTCCAAAACAAAACAAAATACCCAAGCTGCTGAACTTGGCAGTAGTTTGTCACCGGGCCGCAGAGCTCTGTAACATCACTCAGCCTCATGAACGACCCCACAGAAGATGCCCTGTGGTTTAGTTCACTTCTGCATCCCTGGTTCCTAAGTGGTGCCGGGAACACGGTAAGTCTGTGTTCAATAAACATTCCCAGAGCCCGGAGAGATGGTTCGATAGGCAAAGCGCTTCCCACACAAGCATAAAGACCTGTGTTTGTACCTCCCAAATCCATGTAAAAGCCGAGCACAGTAGCACACATGTGTAATCCCAGTTCCTCTGGAGAGAGATGGAAAGCAGAGACAGGGAGTCCCTGGAAGCTCCTAGGCCAGCTAGGTGGGAGTACACCTCGCTGAGCAACAAAGAGACCTTGTCGCAAGCAAGATAGGAGATGAGGGAAGATACTCAGGGTTGCCCTCTGACCACCACCACACACCATGGCCCACCACACATACATAAACATTTCAGGAGTGACGGCTGGGCTCAGTCAATAAAGCACTCTGCAGGCAAGCAGGAGGATACAGGTTTGGTCCCCAGAACCCACAGAAAGATGCAAGATGTGTTTACCCTGCTGGGATAAAGACAGGGGCAGGGCTCCCTGACCAACCAACCTCGCTGCATCAGCAGGTTCTAGGTGAGCGCTGAGAGACTCGGTCCCAAAAAGCGAAGTAAAGAGTGACCAGGGAAGACATCTGAGGTTGACCTCTGGCCTCCACATGCATGTGCAGATATATACCACCCATTTACACAGGTACATGCAAAAACACTTCAGAAGTGAATGAAAACGGAAGTGACTGACTCAACAGAAAGTCGGGGGAAGGTTCCATGGCCAGGGATTAGTCTCAATAGCACCATCCTCTCCAAGCAGCCAGGACGCTGGCACCATGAGTACGGTGGTGCTTAACATTTACAGCGCGCTTCTCTTGGGCAGGGTGTTCTATGTTGAAACTGCTGTCCGGAATCAACCTCATTCTCCACATAAGACCACTAAGGTCATGTAAAGGAAAGTTACTTCTCCCAGCCATTAAACGGCAGTCAGAATTCATCCTCACACCTCGTCTGATGTCTTACCACATGCTACCTGGATTCTTGGGCTTCTTAACAAAGAAATAAAGTGTCTTTACCAAACTGGCCCTGAACAGATCATTCCCAGAAAGACAAATGCACTCACCTGTCATGTGGGAGGCCCTGAGTTTTACTCTCGTCACCATAGAAAGAAATACGGGATTGACCTGTGGGCACTGCAGTCCTACCTGGCTCCTTCGGAGCTCCTTTTCCTTCAGGACGGTAGCGTTGAATCGAGATTCTTTCCATAAATCGTAGAGAGAGACCTCCTTAAAGAGAGCTCTTGGTACCTCCCCAATGCTTGAAGCAGCATCTTCTGCTTCCATCAGCTGCCAAGATGGAGAAGAAAGACAGTGACGGCCTTATAAAGGGGACACTGAGTTCCGTGTGCATCTGGACCCTGCTTCCTGGACCACAGACTTACCTGATCTGCTTAGCAGTCACAGGACATAGCAACTGTTGCTACCCCCATTTTACAGGTAACCAAACTGAGGCCTGAAAGTGGTGGGTTGAAAGCTGATGGATGTGACTGAAGCCTGAGTCTGAGTGGTCCTAGAACCCACTGTTAGAGATGGAATATGAACTGACCCCCCCCAAAAAAATCTCGTGTTTTGAAAACTAGCTCCCACAGATGCTAGTAAAACTCTTATGGGGGAATTGTGGAAGCCTTAGCAAGTGGGGCCTACCTAAAGGAAGTAGGCCAGTAGGGGATAAATCTTTGGAGATATACAACCCCTGGCCATTTCCTGTCTTGCCCTCTGCTTTCTTGGTCAGCCATAAAGTGAACAAGTCTTCTGAGCCACACTTCCACACTCCGTCCAAGCACATGGGGCCAAGCAACCATGAACTGATACCCTAAACCTACAAGTGCAGATTAATCCTTCCTCCTTTAACTTGTTTATGTCAGGTATTTTGGTCAAAATAATAATTAAAAAAAAAAAACGCGACTAATGTACTCATAGTCTATTTAACCATACCCACGACTGCTCTTCACAAAGTCTGGTACTTTCAAACCATCACCTTGGGTTTGGTTTCTTAGCAGATTCTGTAACCGGACACAATAGGCATGGTGGAACAAAATGCCCGAAAGATCAGCACATAAATGGGTCCAAAGCACTCTGCCAACTTCAGGATTCACACAGGTGTTTGAAATGTTTTAAGAGCCAACTGTGACGGAGGGTACAAGCCTGTAAGGCAGGAGGAACCCGAGGCCAGCCTGGGCTTCACAATATCACACCTTAGAAATAATAATCATCTGAAACCCCGTCAAGAAGCTTGGTGTGAGAAAAGCCCTCCATGTCAGACTGTCTAGGAAAGCAATGGTGTCTAAGAAAAGTGTGACATGGTCAAAGACACTCTGTCTGGAGGGGAAGAAGGGGCCACATGTTCTGGATTCAGAACACCCCACCCACCAACTGCCAAGATAACTCCAGACAAAATAAATGACCCAAAGTCGTAGCTTATTCACAGACTCTGAAAACCACAGCCTCTGTGACCCATGTAGCTAAGGACCAGGCATCTACCTCTCACCTTGCTGAGGACACCTTGCTGCTGGGCAGGTGACAAATCAGACATGTACTGGGAAACAGGGCTTCTCAGCACCTGCCAGAGATCCTTGTGGTCCATGCTGTAGAAGGCTTGTATGCCCACCCCTGACAGCAGCACACCCATCTGGCTGACATTGTAGAAGGACAGCACCTAGTGCAGAAACAGCCAAGGGGATCATGCTCTCAGACATCTACTGGACCAACCTGATGCAGGTACCTGGGGGGAGGGGGCTGACAGCCAGAGGATCCAACAGGGAGCAAGACACTCATCGACCTTCCCTTCTTTCATCAGGAAAAACAGTTAAATATCAAGACACAGGCCATACTAAAGCTCTCCGCTGTGGACTGCTATACTTTGCAAGCCCATGGTGAACATAATTTTTTAAGTGTTAACCCTTGAGCCATTAATTTGTTTTTGCTACTTGACACTGGGGAAGAGATGAGCCTCTTTGTCCAGAACAAGGGGGGAAATGAGACAATCTCCCTCTGCTCCCTGCATTTATTTGCACAGAAAATGTCATCATGGACCCCCAGAGCCTCAATCAAGGTCCAGAAAAATCCAAGGTCTGTCTTCAGAGCCTCAAAATGAAGGCTAGAGGAACAAAATGAGTGCTGGCCTTGGCCTTGAGTACAAAGCGAACAAACATGTGTGAGCCCTGGTTGCCTTAGCTAGGGTTACTATTGCTGTGATGAAACAGCATGACCAAAAAACAAGTTGAGGAGGAAAATGTTTATTTGGCTTAGGAAGGAAGTCAGGACAGGAACTCAAAAAGGGCAGGAACCTGGAGGCAGGAGCTGGTGCAGAGACCGTGGAGGGTGCTGCTTACTGGCTTGCTTCCCTGGCTTGCTCAGCCTGCTTTCTTACACAACCGAAGACCACCAGCCCAGGGATGGCACCACCCATAATGGGCTGGGCCCTCCCCCAACAATCACTAATTAAGAAAATGCCCTAAAGGCTTGTCTATAGCCAGATCTCACGGAGGCATTTTCTCAGCTGAAGCTGCCTCCTCTCTGATGCCTCTAGCTTGTGTCATGTTGACATAAAACGACAACTAGCCAGTTTGGTGGCCATGGCACCATGGTGGAGAGAGCATTCATAAGCAGACTCTACAGCAGATGCCTTGGGCTTTGCCCACTACCTTTCCCTCCCACTGTGACATTGGCAATTCGGTCCCTTACAGTCTCTATGTCC
The DNA here is from genome assembly GCA_028658305.1 of Pachyuromys duprasi. Lineage (NCBI taxonomy): Eukaryota > Metazoa > Chordata > Mammalia > Rodentia > Muridae > Pachyuromys > Pachyuromys duprasi. The sequence goes on from CM053758.1 coordinate 17,320,812, forward strand.
CATGTGAATAACCTCAGATGTGAAGATTGTTAACCCCATGAGCTCATTAGGTTGGTAGGAAGACTAAATGATTAACCCACTTAGACCAGATCCTGGAATGCAATAAGCATTTCATAAATGCTCGTTATTATTGTTACACTGTAACTTGTCCCAAATCAACTGTCAAGAACCAGTTGACATCCTAGGAGGTAGCTAATAGTGTGAACAGAAAGAGTGGAACCAAGTCTTGGGGCTCTGGAGCCTTTTTAACTAGACCCAACATAAAGACAACTCTCCACGCACACATTATAAGAGGGTCTAGAAGAACAGCTACTGTGTGGACCAAGGCTCCTGCCCTCCAAGTGGGACTTTCTTTCCTCACAGTTCCCTCTCTGCAGCCCAAGGCTGAGACAAAACAGCATCATACCTGACCCCAGTGTGATGGGTAACCCTGCCTGCCAACCTGTATTGAGAGACACCTAAGAGACTAGTAAAGCACACTCTGGACACGCCTTTTAGGAAATTTTCAGAAAGATTTCAGATCCTTGGCCACCTCGAGGTGAACAGCCTACTCTTCCACACAGTCTTTCCGCCATGATGCTTTGTGTGACCTCATACTCAAAGGAACAGAGCCAGCTGAGCACAGAATGAAATCTCTGACTCCATAAAGCCAAGCAGATCTCTCCTCCTTCAACCTGGTTCTCTTGGGTAGCTGTCACAGCCACAGAAATGGCTAAACTGCATGCCTAACACGCAGTTTAGGAGGTGTGTCCTGGAGCCATAGGAACACAGAAGATTCTGGGTGTGTGTCCAGCAAGTGTCCACAGCTCAGTAGCAGCTTTACCAATGAGTTCACAGCCTGTCCCCTCTTCCCCATGCTCATTCATCTCTCTGTGCACTGCTCAAGTAATATGCAGCAGTACTGAGGGAGGGCGCTGTTCTTAGCCATTTTACAAATAGAAGGACTAGGACAAAGAGAAATTAAGTGATTGCCTCGTGTCACACAACAAGCAGATGACAGAGTAAAGACTCAAACCCCAGTCACCTCCTCAACACATCTTCTGTATAGTTGCTTCTGCTGTGTGTGCTGACTGTTACACAGAGAATGTTTGTGCCCTCCCCAAATTCATACGCTGAATCCTAACCCCTGTGTGACACTGTTGGGATGTAATGAGGTCATGAGATACCTTGGTTAGTTTTATGCCAACTTGACACACGTTAGAGTCATTTGGGAAAAGGGACTCTCAATTGAGCAAATGCTTCAATTGGCCTATAGGCAAGTCTCTCCAGTATCTTCTTGGTTGATGATGGACATGGGAGGGCCCAGGCCACTGCGGGTAGTAGTACTGCCTTATAGGAAGGTAGTCCTGAGCGGGCTGAGCAAGCAATGGGGAGCAAGCCAATGAGAAGCATTCCTCCATAGCTTCTACTTCAGTTCCTGTCTCCAGGTTCCTGCGTGGCTTCCCCTAAGGATGGACTGTTACCTGTAAGCCAAATAAACCCTTTCCTTCCATGTTTCTTCTGGTAATGTGTTTTACCACAGGAATAGAAACCCTAAGTCATGAGATGATTAGAGTTAGGCAGGGGCCTGAACTGACAGAATTAACGCCTTTACCAGAAAAGAAACCAGAACTGGGGAGATGGCTCTCAGTAAGCAAAGGGCTTTCTGCACAAGCGTTGAGGACCCTAAGTTTGTATCCCAGGCACCCACATAAAAAGCACCGGGCTGGGAGGCAGAGATGGGTGGATCCTGAGGGCTTATTGTCTGGCCAGTCTAGCTAAAATGGTTCTAAGTTCAATGAGAGACCCTGTCTGAATAAAACAAAGTAGAGAAATGCCTGAAGAAGACATCTTGACATCCCTCTGGCCTCTACACATGCCTGCACAAATGAGCATTCATGTATACACTGACAGAGAAACAGAGAGAGACAGAGCAAGCTTGCTGTCACAGAGTTCACATAAGTACATAGAAAGATGGCTGTTGTCTACAGCTAAAGCAACAGGCCTCGAAATGAAGCTGCCCAAAAGTTGGAGAAGGAAATTCCTGCTGTTTAAACCACTGACTCTGTGGTATTTGGTTACAGCAACCTGATTAACACTATGCTGGCCCTCACGCGCTCTGGGAAAGTTGAAAGTTCCAGCTGACCTTTTCCTGAGCCAGGTGTTTGGCAGACAACACGATGATCTGGCTTCTGCTCCAGCCCGTAACCTGGTTGAGGGTAGAGATGGCGCCGTGCACAGCATCAGGAGAGAGGGATTCCAGCTGACTGCTGGTCAGACCCACAACCGCATCTGACAGAGAGCCTAGGGTCTCGTTGAGGGTCTGGTTCACTGTAGCAATGTCCAGGAGCTTGGCCTTGAGCTGGAGAAGTAAAAAAAAAAAAAAAAAAAAAAAAAAAAACTGGCATGGGTGTTGACAGAAAACAAGGCAGCAGCTTCCTCCAACCACATCCGGTGTAAGGACTCCATACCACTCTCCCTAGACATGGGCCCAGGGATTACTGGCCATGGCTGGACAGTAACGGGCTCCCTGAAAATTCGTCCTCCAGGCCTGGCTTTCATGTGCTGAAAATTCACTTTGGGTTTCATTTAAATATTAATGTGTTGTTAACTCAACCTTCAAGCACGGCAGGAAGAATTGTATTCCCTTGTAACTCCACCACATTTTGTAGTGTCTATGTTCCTGTTGTGATCTTGAGCTCTATGTCCATATATTTGGTTGCTTTTCTTTGTGAACTACCCAGGGGCTTTTTCATGGTAATGTACAATCTACATAAAAAATAATTCTCAGCAATACAAGAAAGATAAAGTGAAAATCCAAACTCATGAAAGCAACTATGGAAATGATCAAATGAGCGCAGAACTCAGTCACAGAACACATCCCAAAGGAGGGAAGGAAGTGGATTTAAGAAGGAAGGAAAGAAGGAGGGAGGAAGGGGAAGGAAAAAGAATAAAGGAAGGAAGAGAGAAGGGAAACGGAAGGAGGGAGAAAGAGGAATGGAGGAGGTGGGAAAGAAAGGAGGGAGTGAGGAGGAACGGGAAAGAAGGAGGTACGAAAGGAAAAAGGAAGAAGAGAGGGGAAGAAAGAAGAGGTGAAGGAAGAAGGGAAGGAGAGGAGGAAGGAAGGGAAGAAGGAAGTTGGTATTTATCTGTCCAGTTGGTCCTATGCCTTTAGAAATATACAGTATAAAAGTGCTCACAGATTTATAGTATGCGCAGAACTACTTAATGCTCCACATTTCCACTTAAATCTTACACATGTCTGCATGTTTCCGAGACTGTCTTAACAATTATTTTTGTTGTAATACACTTCCCTAATTAGTCAAGAATTCCCACCTGATTCTGGTAGGGAAGGTAATAAACTCACCAACTGAATCACAGTGCCTCCGTACAAAGAAAATGAGAGGCTGGTGAGATGGTCCATGGGGTGGACGTTCTTAGCCACCAAGCCTCATGACCTCAGTTGGATCCCAGACCCCACAGGTGGATAAACAGAACTGAACTCTCAGGCGTTGTCCTCTGACCTCCATAGGTATTGTGTGCACATATATACACACAAAAATGCACACAGTAACAAGAAATAAGCAAAAATAGATGGATGGATAGACAGACAGACAGACAGACAGACAGACAGACAGCTGTAAAGTATGAGGATAGTGACCTGTTTTAACACGTGAATTTGTTTTTTTTTGTTTTTTTTTAATTTATTTATTTTTATCTCAATCACAGGTTGGGTACTTTGAATCCCAGGCGTATCCCCCTCCCCCA
>CM053758.1:17325058-17362863 GCA_028658305.1 Pachyuromys duprasi
AACTCATTGGCACAGGAGACTTCTTCCTGAATAGAACACCAACAGCACAGGCTCTAAGATCAACAATCAATAAGTGGGACCTCATGAAGCTGAAAAGCTTCTGTAAAGCAAAGGACACTGTCATCCGAACGAAACACGTGAATTTGTATAAAGCAACATTCGTTTTAGGGCACGTATGCCTAACCCTTGAAGCTGCCATCTTGAAATTGCCACTAGGGGGCAGCAAAGCTAAGTGGAAGAAAGCGGTTCAGGGTCACGGCAGCACGCTCCCTTCCCCAGCACTGTGTGTTCCACAGAAGGAAGGGAGGACCACAGCGGTGGCCCTCAACACCTCGTTACTGGAAACAGCGACAGTATTCGTGGAGAAGTGGTCCGTTCAGGTGCCACAACATGCACGTAGCCATCAGGGGGCGATTCACAGGAGTCAGTTCTCTCCTGCCACCTTGTGGGTCCTGGGGATCAAACTCAGACCATCAGCTTGGCCTTTGCCCTGGTGACTGTATTTTTTCCCCCCTCCCGTTCTCAGGGTTAAACTTAGGGACCCACAATTTGTGCAAGAATCCTACCATTAAGCTTTATCCTAAGTCCTTTTCATAGATGGGGTTTTTTGTTTTTTTGTTTTTGTTTTTGAAACAAGGTCTTACTCAAGCTGACCCTGAATTTTTGAGCCTCCTGTTTTACTCTGCCAAGCAGCTGGGAATCACAGGCCCGTGCTACCCTGCGGGGCCTCTGACCTTCTTTAGAATCATGGCAAGACCAGGCCTTTCCCCTACCCCAATAACATCACTCCCCGGGGTGGAGCCTGACAGAGCTCCTTGTGCTATGATTGCAGGGTCTGTCCTTCCCCAGGCCTGAGTGGATCTGCACTTAAGATCCCCAGGCTGCTCCCTACAGACGCTGAGATTCTCAGATGACACCCCACCCACTTCAGTTGGCCCCGACTGTTCTGATTGTGACTCAACACATCCATGTTGTCTCTACCCTGGTTTTTGTTGTTGTTGTTGTTGTTGTTGTTGTTTTGGGTTTTTGTTGTTGTTTTTTGCAATTCTCCTGTGTTCCTCCCCTCCAGGACCGCAGATGCCATCTGCCAGGGCTGGAGTGCTTAATAACGCATCTTTGTTCTCAAAAGGCCGGGCAAACTGGTGAAATGGAGGCGGAGGACACCGCCCCCAACCCGCGTGACCCACATCTTATTTGCACCTTCTGGATGCCAGCCTGGAAACCCTGGAGGCGGCTGCACTTGAGCATCTGGTGGAGAAGGACCTGGGCCAGGGTGGTGTCCAGAAGCTCCAGATCGTCATAGAAGCAGACCAACAGCCCCAACCTGCGAGAGAAGAGGAGCGACGCTGGTGAGGCTGTTCAGAGCTGAGGGCCTCTGACCCTTGCCCACGATCAAACCATGCAAGCCATGTCAACACAGAGGCCATCACTCACCTGTGCCCTCTGCCTGGACCATTACCCCTCAACAAACAAAATGGTTTCCAATAGCCGGGGGATGGGGGGGAGGTTATGGGTTAAATGTGCAATAGCATCCTCAGGCTCATGTGATCCCCAGCTGGTGGCAACCCTGGTTGGAGGAGGCAGCTCAAAGGGAGCAGATATCTGAGGGTTATAGTCTGGTCTTGCTTCTGGTCTTGTTTTCAACTTCCTGGTCGGTCACAGCGTAAGGACCAGGAGCCTCATGCACCCACCGCCATGTGTTCCTCGCCATGATGGACTTTCCCCTCTGAAACTGTGAGCCAGAACCAAACTCTCCTCTTAAGTTGCTTCCATCAAGAATTTTTATCACAGCAACAAGAAAAATACCTAATAACTAATATAACCCCATTTCACAGAAGGGAAGACTGAGACCCAGAGAGGTCAGGACATTTGTTCCCAAGTAGTGGAGCTGGAACTTAAATCTAGATTTATCCATCTAGGCCATCTCAACTCCTAGGAGGGCAAACATGGGGAAAGGAGGACCCCAAAATCCTCCCCAATCCACCCTCAATGGCAGCCCTATTCCCAGGATGCTTTACCACCTACCTACACCAATGATGTTAAGACTTCAGAAGGAAAGAAACAGGCAGAATAATGCAGGAGCAGAGGGACTCAAACTCTGGTCTAGCTAGGAGCACTATCTCTAGCGGTGAGCTCATAGACTCAGGCCAACTAGTTTGAAGGCCAGCTCTGTGAAATATTTGCCTCTGGTGAATTACTTGACTCCTCTTCTAGGTAGCTGCGTATAAAAGAAATTCAGCGCATGCTGTGGGCTACAGGCCAGGATGAGCCTGTCTCCCTGAAGTGTTAGTCATCATAGTGCACCATGGGAAATATGATGAGGTGGGAATGAGGGTGACTATGAAAGTAAGGACAGGTAGACCCAGTGATGAGTCTTCCCAGTGGATACTAAGCACCCACTCAATAGTGACTGTTCTAAGAGATCTTATGAAGATGTCCTGCTCGGCGTGGCCAGACCAGCTGGTTGACCGCAAGCAGCCTGGTTCAACCCTCTCAGAATGATAGTGATATATTCGGGCATGGACACAGGAGATCATTAAGCTATAGGAAGGGTGGGAGACTGGGAGAGAGATGTCAACAGACACAGAATCTCAGTTATAGAAGAGAATCAAGTTCTGGAAACCACGCAGGTTATAGTTAACCACGGAGCTCACAGTGGATTCTAAAGCATTCTTACCATGCATACACACACACACACACACACACACGTATAGAAGGAAATGGGCATGTTAAGTGACTCAGTTTAGCCATTCTACAATCTGTAAATATGTTATGGGTGGGGTTTTTATTATTATTCATGGGTAGGAGCATGTGTGCGCGTGGGGTTGTGCACATTTGTGTGTGATGTGGATGCCATGGCATGAGAAGGTGGGATCACAAGCTCTAAGGTTAGTCCCCACCTTCCACCTTGTTAAGCACAGGGTCTCTTGTCCACAGATGCATCTGCCAGGCCCCTTGGCCCACAAGCTTCTGAGGACTCTCCTGTTTCCACCTCCCCCATCTCTCCATAGAGGAGCTGGCGTTACAGATGTTCATGCTCTATGTCCTGCTTTTATGTGGGCACTGGGATTCAAACTCAGGTCTCTACCCTTGCACAGCTAGTGTCTTTACCCACTGAGCCGTCTCCCCAACCCTGCAGTTTCCATCTTGAATGTCCTTCAAAGGTTCAGATGCTGCTGGTCTGGCCCTCAGCACAGCAGTGATCAGAGGTGGGAAGTGATTAAATCACAAGGGCTAGAATCTCCTCCATTTGTTAGCCCATCAGTAGGTGCACAGCTTCACAGGCATCAGGAGGCAGGGCCTTGCTAGAAGAAGCAGGTAACTGGGAAGGGCATATTTTGCCCTGATTCATTCCCCGCCCCACCTCTATGCCTCCTGGGTGCCATGAGGTGAACAGCTTTGCTCTGTCGTGTGCTTAGGTGTCAATATATCACCTCTGCCAAGCCTGAACGCTTCAGGGCCAACCAACCATGAACTGAAACCCCTCAAAACCATGAGGCAAAAATGAGGCTCTGCTGCTTTAACTTAGTTTTCTTCAGGTACTTTGCCACAGTGACATAAATCGACCATCGCCATATACTACACACCATAAAAAAAAAACACAACTTTATTAGCAAATTCTAGGAAAATAGTACTATTTATTGAGCACATGCTATGTGTCCAATATGAATCTTTGAGAGGACCTAATGAGGCAGGGTAATTCCTGTCTCCCATCTTACATGTGAGAAAAGAAAGACACGGGAAGGTAATGATGATGATGCCCAGGTCACAACTCTCAAGCAGCAGAGCTAGGGTTGAACCCAAGAAATCTAGCTCTGGGTCCATGTCCCTTAATTACCAGGTTACTTTTGTGTGTGTAAAATAGTAAAAACAGGATCCACCCTAATGGGTGAAATTTATTATGGATGGGGAAGATTGTGACAGAGTTCCAAATGAACACTCGCTCTAGAAGGATTCGTCTGAAAGATTTGAAGGTAAGAAGGGCTGTGACATCCGAGACTCTCAGAGGGTGGAGAGAAGATGGGAGACTGGTTAGATACAAGCTTGGAGTCAGAAGAGGAAACCTCAGTAGAGAAATGCCTCCATCAGAGTAATCTGTAGGCAAGTCTGAGAGAGGTACCAACCCTGGGCAGATGATGGTCTTGGGTTCTAGAAGAAAGCAGGCTGAGCAAGCCATAGAAAGCAAAGCCAATAAGCAGTACCTCTCCATGTCTCGGCATCAGCTCCTACCTCTAAGTTCCTGCCTTGAGTTCCTGCCTTGGCTTCCTTCAATGACGGACTACAATCTGTAAATTGTGATAAAACGCCAGCTTGCTCTTGGTCATGGTGTTTTATCAAAGCAACAGAAACCAGACTAGAAGAGATCCCCTCTCCACCTCCTTCCCTGCCTGACCCACTCCCTCCCTCCAGGGCTAGGCATCCATGACGAGAGATGAGTATCATGGTACCATGACAAGATTCTAAACAGATTCTGACAACCTAATAATAACAAGGGATTCTCTCTCGTACACAGGAACCCACCAGCTGCCTCCAACACTTGCCCCAACCTATAAAATACTATATTCACCTTGCAATGGCAGCCTGGGTAACAAAGATGGCCTAGCTCCAGCTCAGGACTGGAAGAAGCATTGTGGGAGGTGACAGAAAATGCTTGGGCTCCATGAGGTGCTCAAGGATTTTGTTCCCTTTCCCTTTCCAAACATTTTTGAAGGGTGTCAAGTCCTTGGGAGCAAATTCCTCTCTTCAAATGCAGAGAAGTGTGGGACTATTCTCAGGGAACCCCAGATTTGTAGTCACTCCAAGATAGCTGGTATGTAGACTACATTTGTCCACACCTGAGTGTGTGTATGTGTGTGTGTGTGTGTGTGTGCTATAGTGTATGCACTCATGCACATACATGTGTAAGTAAGCATCCACATATGTGTGTTTCCACGTGAAGGGTAGAGGATGACATCAAGTGTCTTCCCCAAACACCCTCCACTTTATTTATTGGAGACAGGGTCTCTTAGCGAACTGGGAGTTGATCAGTTATCTAGCCTGGCTGGCTTGCCAGCTCCCAGAATCCTCCTCTCTACCTCCTGTCCTCCCTCAGTGACGGGAGCAAATGCTGATACACCCAGCTTTCTACCCGGGTGCTGGAGACTCTAACTCAGGTCCCATGCTCATTTGCCAAGCATTTACTCACTGAGCCACCTCTCCAGCCCTTAGACCAAATACCGGAAGGGTCCAGGGCCGTCCTTGCCTGTGGATGGTGGATACATTCCTCATGTCAAAGCCGGAGCAGCGGATCCTCTCCAGGAATGCCTGGGCCAGCTCAGGGGTGACATCATACACCGTGTCCAGCTGCTTGGTGGCATTGTCATAGCTGATAAACAGCCCAATCTGGTTGACAAGGATGGGAAGGTGGGTGAGATCAGCGAGGAGGGTCAAGTGGCCCAGTGGGGACCCACCCTGGCGGCTTGTGCTGTGCCCATCTAGCCATATGGTTATACTAGCAGTTCTCAAATCACTTCATTTCTCTTCGCTTACTGTTTTTCAAATGCTCAGTGCATGTACTCGTGGCATAGGACACCATGTTACACGAAGATATTTCCATGAGTGTCTATTGTGTGTTGAGCGCACTCTCCCCGTAGCCCCTCCTATTACCCATTTGTTCCCCTAAACATTTCACTTCTACTTTCGTGTCTTTTACACACACACATGGTTTAATGTATCTGTGTAAAATCTGGGAACCCAAGCAAAAGAAAGCGTATTTGTATTTCTGAGACGGATTTAATTAGCTTGGTACGATCATCTCCAGCTGCCTTCATTTCCTGCAAACAACATAACTTCATTCTCCGGCTGAAATTTTCCATTGTGTAAAACTGGACTCAATGGGGAAAGAGACAAAAGAAAATAGCGACCTCAGAGTTGTGTGCAAGGGGACAGAGGGTGAATGTGGTCAAAATACAAGAAAATTCTTAAGGACTAACACAGTACCACGAAAGAGTAAAAAAGTCGCACTGACTTCAAATAAACAAAAGTGATAAGATTTTTTTTAAGTCCCATTGTGCATACAAACCATATTTTCCTTATCCACTCCTCTCTTCTTGGACATCTAGCTGGCTGCATCACTTCGCAGTTGTAGAGTGCTACAGTGAACACGGACGTACCAGTGTCTCCGTGAGGGCTGACTCTGTAATACCCAGGAACACTGTAGCTGGGTCAGATGGGAGGTCTAGCTAGAGGGTTATTTGCTTGGTTTGCTTTATGTGTTTGTTTTGAGATAGGGTCTCACTACACAGACCAAGCTGGCTACCAAACTCACATAGATGCAACACCTCTGCCTTCTATGCGCTGGGATAAAAGGAATGCCCACCATGCCCAGCTTTAAGGCTTACCCCTTGTCTGTCTCCTCACCAGTATTTTTTCTTTAGGTACTGGGGAAGGAATTGCAGCTGCACGCTACCAGGCTGGGCAGGAAGGTGTTACTTTTTAATATCCCAGTGTTTAAAAGTTTTCAAAGCTGATCTTTACACATGTGTTCCTAGATTTATTGTGCTGAGGACAGATAGTACAATCCACAGATTTTTTTCTTTTCTTTTTTTTTTTTTGCTTTGAAGAATAAAAATTATTTTTGAAGTGGGTAAACAAATTTGCCCTGTGATGATGGTCAGAGTATGTGTTGTCTTTGCAAGATATAAAGTGTAGCATACTCAGAGTACTAAGCGCATTGTTCAGACTCTATTCCTGCTCCACTTTGCCTCACGTTTTATACTACAATAGGACTCATTATGGCTTTACCTCCTATTTCTAATGGACTTTGCATTCTAGATATTAGTGCACTCTAATTCTATAGTCCAAAGGGTGCTCAATGGACTGGAAAAACAAATCAGTACGTAAAGTCCAAGCATGAGGGGAAAGGGTTCAGATCTCCAAAAGTGACATAAAGAATCAGACAGGAGTGGAAGCCTCCTGTTTCCCAGCACTTCAGAGGCAGAGACAGATACCCCAGGGCCAAGCTGCTTAGTTATACCAGGCAGACTATATGAGCTCTAGGCTCTGCTAGAGACCCAGCCCACATAAACAAAGGGGACTCAGGGGCTGAAGAGAAGGCTCAGCAGCTGAAAACACTGGCTGTTCTTCCAGAGCATCCAGGTCCAGTTCCCAGCACCCACGTGGGGGCTCACAACCATCTGTAACTTCGGTTCCAGAGGGTTACATGCTCTTGCTGGCCTCCATGAGCACCAGACACTGCAAATGGTACATAGACATATGTACAGGCAAAACACCATGCAAATAAAAATAACAAAGTAATATTTAAAAAAAAACTGAAGAGCAATCAAGGAAGACATCTGATGTTGACTTTTGGGCTACACACACTATTGCACACATATGTAAATTTGTGCAAATATGTAATTTATATTTGTGTAGATGACTATAAAATCCTCCCTTGAGGAGTATACCCTTTGACCATGTGTAAACCCACCCCTCTCTATATTTGTATGTCATGAGAAGTTGCCCATGACTGCCTGATGGTAGAAATCCCCCAGTTTCTAAAGGCTGAAAGCTGTAGATAGATGTCTGATTTGCTCCTAGCCCCCTAGGTAAAAGAGAGTATGGCAAGATGGCCTGAGTAGGTAAAGGTGCTTGCCATGCAAGCTTCAATTCAATCTCTTGAACCCCTCTTGGAAGAAAATTATCAGCTGAAAGCTGCCATCGGGCCCTGAGACAGGCACCATGGCAACGCGTACACCCACGCTCCCGGCTGCACATCATGCGTCACAGTGATAGAAGAGAAACCAAGCCTTGCCTTGGGTTTTCTAACCATCATGCTTGATTGGGGAGGACTAGTCTCTGAAGCAGGCTGTCACGTGATTCAAGGTGAAAGACAGGGCTCACGACATTCTTTGTTTTTTAAGGGAGTCCAGCTCCCTGCTCTTTAGGAACCTCTGTCAGAGCATTCTTCAGAGGCTACATTTCAAAGTCACAACACCCAAGGGATCTTAATTCCATTGAGTCAACATCAGAAGGAAAGAGACAAATTGACTGGCGAATCAAGTAACATGAGCCACAAACATTTCTCCTCTGTAAAGTCCAGAGCTCAGATCCAATCATTGCCCCTGTTGAAGCAGCTATTAATAGAAGTCACTATTAATAGAAGCAACCATTAATTCCCACTACTTTGGCTTGAGCTCAGGACTGGAAACTCGATAACTATTGTCCTTGGCTTTTCTTGAGTAAAAAAAAAAAAAATCCCCTCACATGAGTCTTGGTTCATAGCTGGTGTCTCCTTAAATATCTTGTTGGCCCTGTCAAAGCTCTCAGTTGGCCATGATTCTTTTCTCCCCTTAGCTCCTCTTTGCTAAGATACAACTCCACCACTGACCTTCTGAGGCTTTGTTCTGAGAGTTTGGTTTAAAAGGCAGAGCTAGGTCGGGCTGAGGCTGGTGTACAGCTTCCAGGACAGTGTAGTTTAACAAACATGGGAAGTTTAGAGCGCTCCTCATTCAAAGCGTATTAGCAAGAAGGACATAAAAATATACCTTTCCAACTTACTTCTATAGGACTAATTTCCATAATTTCTTCAAATGACAGGTGAACCATGTATCTGCCCAAAATCCATAATTTTTCTGCACTGACCCATGAAACTGAGCCATCTACAAAGAGAGAGAGAAGCAAATAAATAATAAGCAAACAAGTAATGGCTTCTAAATGGGGAGGCAGCTCAGCTAATAAATGCTTGCCAGACAATGGTGAGGACCTGAGTTCGATTCCCCCAGAGCCTTCGTCAAAAGAAGAAGAAGGAAAAAAGCCGGCAGAGTGGCCTGCCTTTAATACTTGTAATCCCAGCACTCAGGGAGACAGAAGCAGGCGGTTCTCTGTGAGTTCAAGGCCAGCCTGGTCCACAAAGCTAGTCCTGGACAGCCAATGCTACACAGAGAAACCCTGTCTCGAAACAACAAAGAAAGAAAGGTTTTGTCTCAAAAAATAAGCTGGAAATGCTATAGAGCTGGCTCAATAATTAAGAGCCCTCAATGCTCTTGTAGAGAACCCAAGTTCAGTTCCCAGAACCAATGTTGGGCCACTCACAACAATCTAGAACTCTAGTTCCAGGGGATTTGACACTGTTTTCTGGCCTCCACAGGCATGCACGTGTGTGCACACATACACACACATAAACACACACACACACATAATAAATCTTTTAAATAAACAAATAGGGTGGAAGGTGATTGAGGGAAACTCTAGCACTGACCTTGGCTTCCAGACACATGCTTTTGCCCATATAACACATGCATGTTATATGGTGATCCAAGGCACCTTTGAGGCTGGGACTCTTTGTGGAATTGTTTAACTCATTCAGCTACCGTCTATTGAGTCCCACCGTGAGATCTCATGTGACACAAGCGTCACAAGTCACAGACAGTCACCACCTGAGAGGTTTTTTTCTTGATAACTCAAATGTTTTTTTAATAACCGAGACCAGCAAACATAGTGATTTACTTTGAATTCAATTCTTTAGTCAATAATCTGACAGGTTGAAGTCTGCTTGGCTCTCCTTAATTCCCGCCTTCATTTTAACCCACCTAGTAATGACAATGAGGAGGGTGTCATCCTTATTCCTACTACGCACTGTGTTTGAATGAAGCCACACTTACCTGCACACACCCCGAGTTCTTCTGGAATCTCTGCTTGCCTAAGGAATGTCTTTCCTTAGTTTTTACCTACCTTCAAGACTGGGTTTAAATTTTCATCTTCCTTGAAGCCTTGTGTGTGTGTGTGTGTGTGTGTGTGTGTGTGTGAGCGTGCACGCCAAAGAATAATTTTAGGTGCCATTTCTCATGTAGTATCAAACTCCTTTTGGTTTGGGTTTGGGTTTGGGGATTTTTTGCTTGCTTGCTTTTTAAAATGGGATCTCTCACTTACTTCACACTCACTGAGTAGGCTAGGCAGACTGGCCAGTGAGCCCCAAAGACCACCTGTGATCTGTAGGTTGCCCCGCCTCAGGCCTTTGGTACAGATCTTTACCCAGAACATTGTATTGGTGGCAGTTAGAGAAAAGGAAGAAGTGAGGACATAGGATTCTGTCCCCGAGAGCTGTCTTGAGAAATGTGGATACTGGCAATGTCTAAATGAAATAGACAAGTCAGCTCTTTCATGGGTTCATTCACAGAAGACCAAATCAAACAAACACTCTGTTATCTCCTCAAGCTAGAGAGTCTGAGATGTGGGGACTGGGGGCTGGATGCCATTGGTTGAGTATTGCCTCAGAAACACAAAGACCCAAGCATCCACAGAAGCATCTGTAACCCAGCACTCCAGTGAGCACCGTCAGGATTTAAGTGGATCCCAGTGCTAACTGGCCAGCTAGTCTAGTCAATCAGTGAGATCCAGCTTCAGCGAGAGACCCTGTCCTGCAATAATAAAGTGTGAAGTAATTAAGGAAGAAATCTGACATCACACACACACACACACACACACACTACAAACTATAAATAATTTTTAACTGAAGTGTGTAGCTGTCACTGCTGATATCTGGGATGGCTATTGAAGGAAAGTGTGGCCACAAGGACTGCAACATTCACCAAGATCCAAGCTGAATTAGCATTTTCCCAACCAACTCCAAAGCATGACCCGCATCCTGAAGAGCCATGATCCCTAAATAGGGAGTATTTTAATAGTCAATGTGCAGCCCATTGCCTCTGGGAAGTTCGCAGACTAAAGGAGTATAGGGCACCAATAGAACGAGCTTGAACTCCCTGTAATTTCATAAAGGAACTTGTGACACATAGAAGGAAACCTGGTTTCCAGCTTGAGTGACAATAAAATCTTGAGTGACCAACTCAGGGTTATGTGGTGTGAGATTCAGGCTCCTGGAAGCCGTGACTAGACCCAGGCAGAGTGAATTCACCCACGTGTTTAAAGACATCGATTGTACATGGTTTAAAGTTACTCCCACCGGAGTCTTAGGGATTAATTCCAGGAAAGGACTGGCTAACATGCCCTGTGTTCCACCCCTCTGGACTTCCTCTATGTCCTCCCAACACACTCAGTTCATGCTCACTCCAAAACCTTTGTATGTGTCTGCCGTCCCTCACTCTCAAATGTCTTCCCTCTCATAGCCTCATATGACAGAGTCAATCTCTTCATCGCGGACTTAATCCAGATGACAGCCATTGGAGAAGTTTTCCCCTGGTTTTCTTAGTTTAGAGACTGGCCAACCCCCAGCCAGTGTGACAAACCCAGTTTCTATATAGTCCGAAAAGCAAGAACGGTTGTTATATGGTTGGGAGGAAATTAAGAAGCACTAATGTTTGGTAAAATATGAACACTGTATTTGTTCAAACACCAATTTCCACACAGAGCCTTACTGGAATGCAGACCTCCTCATTCATTTATCATCTGTGAGTGCTTTCAAGATTCGATGTCTGACCACAGGTTTAAAAGGTTAAAGCATTTACTGGTTTTTGGCATGGGTATGTGTACATGTACATGTGTGTTTGAGTGTTCGTATGTGTGTGGAGACCTGTGTGTGTGCATGTACATGTGAAGGTCAAAGGCTGAACGTAGATGTCTTTCTTGGTCGCTCTCCACCTGATATTTTGAGGCACACAAACACACACCCACACATACACACACGCTCACAAAGAAAGAAAAAAGAAGAACCTGAAGCTCTACAGTGTTCCCGCTTCTGCCTCAGCCACTGTGGGACATCAGCAAGATTTTAGTGTACATCTGTCAAACAAATGCACCCCAAGGAATCTTTGCTTTGGTTGCCAAGAACCAACAGGAAATTTTCTAACAAAAACTATCTTATCTCACTTCAGTGCACACATTTTACACAGGTCTTAAACTTGTAATTCTACTCCAAAGGCTCTTATCAAATGAAAGATGTCACCACGGAACCAAGGACATGCAATGGTTGCTCATAAGACAGACAAATCCTCATTTGAGAAAGTTCAGCGTTTGATGAGCAGGCTGTTCAGGAAGCATGGGCAGAGGAGACAGAGAGAAAAATCACAAAAGCAATGAAATCAACCCTGATTTTGGAGGCGGAGCACCTGTCTGGATGGTGGAGTTTCCCTTAGAAGTGACCCCAACCAACCCCCATCCCCTTCCTGGCAAGCAGGTCTCACCAGTGATGTTGAAGGGTGTCCTCAGGATCCGGGCCATCCAGTTGTAGAGAGCTTTCTGTGTGTGAGCTGAGGTTTGGTCATAGAGGTCTTTGAACACTGCAGATCTAAGGCACACAGACACACGTGTCCGTTACCAACACACAGGTGGATGCCCACCCTGAAGGAGCCATGAGAGCACTGTGCCCGGGTGCTGCCATGCTGAAACTCTCCACATTGACCATTTTCCTCCATTTCCCTTTACAACTAAACACCTTGCAAAGAGCAGCGTCTGGGCCCTGTCTCTGCTTCCTCGGCTCTTAACTCTTCTTTTGTGTGCAATAACTTTTTTTGAGATGTATAGCTTACATACCTTATAATTCACCTGTCCAACGTATGTAATTCACCAGCATTCCCGAAACTGGAATCAGGAAAGTTGGCGGTTCAAGGCCAGCCTTGCAGCAAATCTGAGGCTAGCATGGGCTCCATTAAGACTGTGTCTCAAGAAAATGAAATCACGATACTCTCAAGAAAATGGATATAACTAAACAATATTGTAATATGTGAGGTAACTCGGGCTCCAAACATAGCATTCACAGATCTTAGCGTCTACCTTTTACACATGCATTGTAGAAGAGCAGCTTACAAAGAAACTCCACCCCCTTGGCTGTCAGCCTTCAACCCTTGGCTCCTCTACTCCTGGAAACCACCAATCTGCTTCCCCTCTGGATTAGCCTGTTCTGCAGATAAATGGAGTCAGATGAATCACCATTTCTGTCTTGCTTCTTGCACCTGTATGCTGCTTTCAACACTGACATATGTTGGAGCATGTATCGGGCCTTCATTCCTCTTTGTGAGTAAATAATATTCCATTATTCGGCTAGACTACATTCTGTTGTCAAAGCATCAGCCAATGGATATTTCGATTGTTTTCCCCTTCTGTTTTGGGGTCTGTTGGGGCTTGGGATTGAAGCTGAGGCCTCACGAATGCACTGCACATGCTCTGTCAGTGAGCTGAACCCCCATACCCACCCACACCCTGTTTAGCCTCTTCAGGAGCCACCAGGTACAGCCACAGTAGCTGCCGCACTGTGCGTTCCTACCATCGCCACAGCCCATCTCTGCTTTCTCTAATTGTCTTCAACCCTTGTCAGTCTCTGGTGTTTTGACAAATAACCCCCTGCTGGTGCGGAGTGGTCTCATCACTTTCTGAGCCAGTGCAGTCTGATTTGTCATCGCTGTACCACCCCAATGGCCCTGGTCACCAGCCCAGAGATCCCAGCCCAGCCCAGAGAGCCCACGTGGTACAAATGGGGCTTGCCATTTCATAGCCTCTGGAACTGCCCAGTCTTCCTGCTCATCCTGCAAACCTTCCAAACCTCTCGGTCCCGGGAGCCACCCTCTGCTCACACCCGGACCATGAGAACAACTTTCCACATCAACATCATGAGTACAACTCACCATGTCAGCGATTCATCCACCTTTTCTAATGAGCATTTCCACCAACCCCTTTTCCAGTCATTCTCTGTGTGAACGTACATATTTTCCCTTAACCCGCCCCCCACACACACACACAGTGTTGTCTTTTTATTTTCTATTTCTTTCTCTCCTTTCCTTTGGGTTTTTGTTTGAATTTTATTCTGTGTGTATCTTGTGAGTGTGTGTGTGTGTGTGTGTGTGTGTGTGTGTGTGCCTCCTTAGCTGTCTGTGCATTACCTACGTGCAGTGGCAACAGAGGCCAGAAGAGGGCTTCTGACCCCCTGGAACTGGAGTTACAAGTGACTGTGAGGTGCTGGGAACCAAGGCCAGGTCCTCTGCAAGAGCAGCAAGCGCTCTTAACATCTGGGCCCTGTCTCCAGCACCTTTGTGTTTTCGTTTTTGAATTTTAAGAGCAAGGGTAGTTGAAAAAGCAGGGACAATGAAAAGACACAGAAACACAGAGACACAGAGACACACACACATGCATACAAAGTGACAGGCATCGTTTAAGAGAAAATTTTCCCACTCCAATCGTTAGGGAATGCTTCTGCCCTAGGGTGGGTCGTTTAGCCTCTGCCCGCCACTTTCCTCATCCGTAAAGGAGAGAAAAGGGTAGAGTGAGAAGGGGAGAGAAGACCTGGGGCAAATCATCCTGCACAGTAGGGCCCTCATGACTGGGATCAGTGGCCTTGTCTGAGAGACTCCAAAGGGTTCTTCCGCCCCTTCCACCAGGAGAGGACTCGGCAAGAAGATAGTCTTATGAACCAGAAGGAAGAGAAATACCAAATCTACCATGCCTCGGCCTTGGACATCCCAGACACCTGCCTGCAGCTGACTGTGACATTCAGGAGGGCAGTGCAGACTGCTAGAGTACAGTGGCACTGTTTCTCCGTGTAGCTCAAGATTATCCTTTACTTAAGACAAAAGGACTGGTTTCTCACTTACGGAAATGAGGCCAAATCTTATTTTTCTTTTCCATGTGTCTGTATGCGCTGCACGTGTCTGTTACATGTGTGTGGGTAGGCATGTGTGCCCATGCCTCTGGAGGCTAATGTTTACAGTGGGACTCTTCACAGCTTGCTTTTCCACTTTATTCATTGAGACAGAGTCTGTCAACCAAGCCCGGAGCTTGCTGACGGGGTTAGGCTCCCCAGCCGGCTTGTTCTGGGGATGCCCTGCCTTTGTCTTTCCGGGCTGGGAATTACAGGTGGACTACCACATCCACCAGCTCTGGCAATCCAAACTCTGGTCATGCGTGCACGGCCAATGCATTGCCACTGAGCCATTCCCCAAGCCCTAAAACAAATGATTTTTTTTAAATGGAAAGGATGAAAGATAATAAAGAAAATCACAAAACAGACCACAGGGCAGGTGGCGGATAGATGTGGCCAGAACTAGAATAGTTTCCAGATGACTCCAATTTGAGAGGGCGGCTTTAATGAAGGCATCTCCCAGCTCCGCTTCAGACGGTGGATGTCTACCTGTGCCCACCGTCTCCTCCCTCGCTGGATATTAACCTCCTTGAACCCTCACAGAAGCCCATGAATGGCACACGGAATCAAGAATTTGGAGGGAAAGACTCACAGGTTCTTAAAGGCACCCTCACGTAGGTCCAGGGGAAGCCTGTCTGTGATGTCCGGCTGCAGAAAGCTGCCCGAGGACCCTCTGAGCACCCTGCCCAGGACCTCCACACACTCCAAGGGATTCAACACCTGGAAACACCGCTCCAGTATGATGAGAAACAGGCTGCGGTTCACACCAGGGCTCTGAAGGGCCTCTTCCCGAATGTCCCCCAAGCTGATGACAGTGTCCTTCAGGTCCTGCAGGAAGGAGAGAAATTAGGGCCACTGAATTTTTGTGGCCAAAGTACATGAGAAGTACATCTTGAAGGAAGAAATGCTTATTTGGTCTGCTGGTTTCAGAGGGATTGCTGCACGGTCATGTGGCTCCATGTGCTTAAGCAGAACATGGCGGGGAGGAGGGGGAGCTTGTGCAGGGGCGTCGTTCACTCCGTTGTTAACAGGAAAAGGAAATGGGAGGACCATTCAAAATCTTCTAGACCCGACCCCTCCCTGACCCACCTTCTGCAATTAGGCCCCACTTCCCGAAGTTTCCGCCACCTCTCCCAAAATAGTCCCACCAGGTCGGGACCCTATGAGCTTATGGGGCGCATCCCATATTCAAACCATTATAGCCGCATGAAAGCTGCCTTGACGCGACAGCACTGGAAAGGACTCACATGCTACAGCATGAAGAAGTTCGGGGTCACAGTTTTGCACCATGAGGGTAAAGCAGAAACTGGTAGACATTTCTATCCCCTTGGGATCAAAGGCAAGGCTTTCACCTGCTCTTCCTACGCCCCTGCTTCCCACTCTCCGGGCAGACAGCCTGAGTATCACATCTTCACTTTCATTAGCCTAGAACTGACTTATGGTGCTTCCTCGGCAGGAGGGGTGGGGGAGTGAAGGCTCCAGGCTTCACAGTGGGAGCAGGATCTTTGCCATGACTGGAATCATGGGCATCTTCACAGTGCATTACAGTTATGCAGACATCTTGAGATCTCTACAGTCAACACTTGTTGAGAGATCCAGAAGTCACTGGACCTGCTGCCGAGCTCTACTAGCGGATGTGTTAAAGGAACACACAATTTACCTCTGTGTTTGTACCGGGCCTTTCTGTAAGTGTTCTTCAAGAGAACTGACTTTCTGTATTTTGTTTCATAGATTTTTAAAACATCACTCTGAAATAGACAGGCAGGAATCTGTTTCCCAACCTCAGAGTCAATACTTCTAAGATGTTACTTAGAGGTTCCAAGACTCCGTTTCCTCACCTGGTTATTAAAATGCAAAATTGTTTTTTTTATTTTGTTTGAAGGTGCTATGATGACATTTAGAATGTTGTACATCCTAGGCCAGCCCTTGACCACTAAACCTTCAGACCTATTTCCTCTGTGTGTGTGTGTGTGTGTGTGTGTGTGTGTGTGTGTGTGTTTGTACAGAGTTTCACTCTGTAGTCTAGTCTGAATTGAAAATTTCTGTGGAGCCCAGAACGATATCAAAACTCTTCCTGCCTCAGCCTCCTGAGTCCCAGGATTGTAGGCAAGAGCCAGCAAACCTGGCTTTAAATGGTGACATTCTTCTTAACCTTTTTGAAAAGTGCTGTGGGGAAGATTAAATTAATCCATGCATGCTAAATCCTTAAAAAATGACAGGCAGGCTTTCTGTCCCACAGGCCAAAACACTGCTTGCTTTTTGTTTGTTTGTTTTTTAAATAAAGTTGTATTGGCATATAACGATATCTAATAACAAAATTAATTAATTGTGTCTTGGGGGTGGCTTACAAAACACTTTTACTCATTTGTTCCTTGTTGGTCATTCCCTTAGAAAAAATATCTCATATCTAGAAAAGCCTTAAAAAAATAACAGATTTTTATAGATTTTTAAACTGAATCAATTTTAAAAGCTGAAGTTCATTTCAAATGAAATTCTATTCATACCAAACTAGTGGCTGTTAGGTTTTAATAGCCGATATGAAAGTAAGACAGATTAGGAGTCAGGAATGTAGCTTGCCCAGGACTCCTGAGGCCATAGTTTGATCCCTAACACTACCATAATAATCAAATAAAAAATGACTATATAACCATTTAAAATGTTTAAATCTTTCCCAAATCCATGTGAATTAAAACACATAAGAATCTTAACATTTCAGAGCTGGGGAAATGGCTCTGCAGTGAAGAGTCAGCAAGAGGTCTGTTCCCAGCATCCACAATAGAGTAGCTTATATCTATAAGAACCTCCAGTTCCAGAGAACCCGGTGCCCTCTTCTGAGTTCCACGGGCACAAGGCACACATGTGGTGCACATACATGCAGACAAAACTCTCATACACATTTAAAAAATTAACTAATCTTTTAAAGAAGAAGATTTCCATCCTGAGTTCACATACAGAAACTGAGACTTGGCAAGGGCTTGACTCCATTTTGTAACAGTGACCCACACCTAACTCTCTCCAGTGAGCAGACACTAGCCCTCAGCTTTGGAGCCTCAAGGCATTTTGGGGCTTGGGAACCTTACTCTCTGTTCTGTGAGTGTCATAACCTTGTCTTGTGGTCATTGTCAGCTATTGCTTGTATGCATCCCACACTGTAACCTTAAGGATAGGGACAGTCCTTTCTCTCTACACCCACTGCACACAGCAGTCACCCTCAGACACTTGCCCACTCAAACTGTTAGAAGACCCTCAGTACCCTTAGTGCCCATAAGAATAGAAAAATGTAACTAGGAGAAACTGAAGTAGAAAAGCCAGGTCCTAGAGTCCCAAGCCGGAGTGGTGACACAGAAGAGAGGAAGGAGTCAAGAATGGCCCAGCAAATATCAACTGCCCGCTACTCCTCATCTGAGGCCAAGCATGCCTCACCAGGCTGTCCCGCTTGTCTTCCAAAAGGCATTTCATGGCAGTGCGGAACTGCTGGGCATCGGTGTCCCTCAGGTCCTGCAGCAGCTTCTGGGGCTGGTATAGGTACTGTTCCAGGTGCGTTTCCATGACTGCCTGGGCATGGGAGATGCGATCAGTGAGGCCAGAGACCGAGCAGCGGGTCAGCACCATGGCCAGCAGCCCAGCGAGTTTGACTCCCTGCGGGGTCTGCCAGCTCTCAAGCTGCTTGTACGTGGGGGTTTTATGTGGTTGCAAAAAGTCAGGGATTGCTTCCAAAATCCAGATTCCCAACCCTATTTAGAAAATGCAAAAAAAAATGGACAACACTGGACGCGCTTCCCCCCTCAGGTGGTCCGTCTGATGTCCCCATTCTGCGGCCTCCCTTGTCCTTGTCCGGGGCAGAGGGCCTCTGCTAGGAAGCTGAAAATCCCTGGTGTCCTACCACTCAATCCCTAGCGCTGAGCACAGGAGAAAACTCAGGTAGAATGAATCTGTGTCAGTAGTGCCCCATGAGTCCGCCAGCCTTTCCTCTGCTATTTTCAAACGTGTTTTCTTTTTGATCTAGGGGCTTTCGGATTTTGTTGCTGCTGGGAATCTCACTATGTAGTCCAGGCTGGCTGTAAATCCACACTCCTCTTGCTCCAACTTCCCAGGTGCTGGGGTTACAGTTGCATGCTCAGCCTCCGTTTCTTAAATATCCCTTACACAAATGTGCTCTAAGAAGGCAGTGTGAAAAAAATGCCTGTGGGCAAACACTGGGTATAAAATACAAATAGCATGGATGCAAATCTCCAAGTTCACACTCATATGAACTTCAGTTTCATCAGATAGTGTATATTTGAGTTTTGTGCTTTGTCTTTTGAGACAGGGTCTCATGTAGCCCAGGCTGGTTGCACACTCGCTGTCCTGTCTTGGGTTTTTGTTACAGTGATAGAAGTACCTATCCTGGATATTGTGTTACAGTAACAGAGAAGCGTCTAATACACTCCTGCTGTTCTTTAATCAGTAAAGTCCCACCAGTTTCCACGGGTGGTTTGTACTAGAACGTGACTAATCGCAGAATGTCTCATGGACACACCTGCAGGCTGGGGATGGTGAAGGCCACATTCCGTGAGTTCAGATAGGCAAGGACTCTGTGGGACAGGTCCTCGGTCCACACATGGGAGCTTCAAGAGAAGACAGATGTGAGAAAGTCAGTTGCAATGGCCAGGTCCCCTGCAAATATTCCTTATTGGCTGTGTGCCCTGGGGCTCAGAGAGGACGGTGTTAATGGGCTGGGATGCTAGGGAACTATGTTGAGACGTAAGAAATGCCCTTACCTGGCAAAGTGGGAGGGGATGTGTTCATAAGTGTATATACAGCTGTGTGTGTGTGTGTGTAGAGATATGTGTATATACAGGTATATATACATCTATACAGGTGTGTGTGCATGTATGTGTACGTACAGTTGTGTGTGTTTATATTCAGGCAGTATGTGTGTGTGTATATATATATAGGTTTGTGTATATATATATATATATATATATACATATATATATACATATATATGTTTATGTGTATATAAGTGTGTGTTTGTTTTCACAGAGATGCCTGAAGACAACCTCAAGTATCAAGGAGACAGGGTCTCTCATTGGCCAGGAGTTCACTGATTCAGCTAGGCTAGCTAGCCAGTGAACCCTAAGAATTCCCTGTCTATACCACCCCAGGACTGGATTACTAGCATGTGCCACCATGCCCAAAACTTTTATGCAGGGGTCAAACTGCTCTGGGGTCAAACTCAGGTTTTCATGTTCTTTATGACTGATTCATCTCCAGCCCCTACAAACAGCTTTTTCCCTTTCTTTCTTTTTATTTTACTTGTTTATTTATTTTGCTTTTAAAGACAGGATTTCTTTGTACAGCTTAGGCTTTTCTGGAACTCGCTCTGCAGACCAGGCTGGCCTCAAACTCAGAGATCTGCCTACCTCTGCCTCCTGAGTGCTGGGATTAAAGGCACAGAAAGCTTTTTTTATATATAATCTCTTTTTTGTTGTAGATAAACAGATGGATGGATGGTAATATAGTTAGTAAATAAATAAAATAGTAGCCTGAGGGGGGGAAAAATATCTAAAACCTCCCATTGAAGTTCTTAGGAGGGGAGGGATGTTTTGAGGGGCTTTTCACTCTGATGTGATTGGCTATCCCTGGAAGGGGCCCAAGGCCCCCACTTCCTCTTCTTTGCAGAATGCACATTAAGGTTTAATGTGGACAGCTTTCTGTCTGGAACACTGCCTCATCACCCCATCTCTCTGGGCTCTCGTACAGGCCTGAGCAGGGCAGAGCAGGGCAGAGCAGGGCAGAGCAGGGCAGAGCAGGGCAGAGCAGGGCAGAGCAGGGCAGTGGTGGCAGCAGGCCCTGGAGCCAGGTGCCAGTGTCAAACTCCAGCCCTGCCCGCCCCCCAGCCGTGTGGCCTCCACTTGCTTTCCCCAAGCCTCAGCCCCGTTCGCTATTCCGCCCAAGGGGATAGCAAAGGGCCCCAGCCTATAGGGTGGAGGAAACAGTATTTCTCTTCACCACCACTGGGAACGATGCTGCCTCCTCAGGGGGGCTTCAGGCACCTTGGTCTCAAGCTACCGCACCCGAGGAATAGTGTTTGGGAAGCAAGTGTGTCAACTAAAACTCCGTACGATGGTTGATGCTCTTTGTGATGAGCATACACTGCTTTTCTCAAGTAAGAAACTCCGCCTAATGGTTATTAGGGGGGAAAATACCATCTTTTCCAACCCCTCAGAGGCACATTACCTTTCAAAGTGTATGAGATCCAGTAATGCTACAGTGGGGACAAAATGAAGAGACAGCTTTAAACAGAATCATTCCACAGACACCACATCCGTATTCTGTTTGAAGGTCTCAGAAGGTACACAAGGGGACAGACTGGGGACATTACCATTCAGATAGCTTCCCTCTATTATTTCCTCCTAAAAGGCAAAGAGATAACATCGAGTATAACATTCAAATTTGGCAGGGCCTGTGGAGGGGATTTTGATTAAAATAAAAATGGAACACTCACCGCCATTTTCTGCAACAATGGATGCAAATCTGTAAGAAAGCCATGGGACGTGTGACTAGAACTGAACAGTATGACCTTCGTGAAGGCAAAGGTAGCTACCACAGGAGCCCAACAACTGGCTTTCCATGAGTTGTAATCATTGCAATTACTACGGCAAGTGTGAGAAACCCCTGTTTACAACCCCCACTGAGAACCCTTACACACTGTCACTGGGGGTGCAGGAATCAGGAAAGATCCACTCAGTAGCACACAGAGGCAGCCGAGGCAGCACACCACAGAGATCTCTGCACTTGCGTGCTCAGTGAGGCGAGATTCACAGTTACCAGGATATAGAAGCAGCCTGGAAATCCATCAACAAAATGCTGGCGAGGAAAATGTGGTCTATATGAACAATGGAGTATTAGTTGGCCAAAAAGGAGAATGAAGTTATGTCATTTGCAGGAGAAACATTGGAACTGGAGATCATCGTGTTAATCAGAATAAGCCAGGCTCAGAAAGACAGGCACGGCATGTTCTCTTCACATGTGGGATCTGGTGAGCCCGTGGGCAACAGGAGAAAGAGAGGGTGTTGGGGGCGAATTCCTCTGAAGTACACTGTGTACATGTGTGAAAATATACTAATGAGCTTGTTGCTTTGTATAAATAATACACACTAATAAAAAAATAAAACAACGTGTAATAACCCTAAAAGAGCCACACATATCCACAGACACACAAAAGCTCACCACCCCCCTCACCTGAATGCATCATGAGCCCAAACTGACATACCCAGCTCCATCCCCTAAAATGTGTGGAAGCCATAAAAGGTGTTTCTCAAAAATATTTTTAAAAAAAGGTGTTTCTCTCCTCAAGACTTACCCTGCCTGGAGCTCTGACAGGCACCTCCAGGGCTCAGAAAGAGGACCAGGAGAAGGGAGTACATCCTAGGTGCCTGAGACATTCTCCTGCAGTTAAGTCAAGCACGGAAGTGATTCAGGTTTCTCTTTCTTTAAAAAAAAAACATATTTAAGAATATTCAACAGCAAAGGGAACACATAGAAACCAAATTCCTCACAAATATTTTAAATGATTTAATGATTCCAGTGTAGACCTAAGACACATTCATCATTCCCCCAGTGACCTCGACATCCAATCTCTATTCTTACCGTCACCCCTGTTCTATCACACCCAGAAAAGAAGAGTGCTTCAAAAGTGCTCGCTCCGTCATCTTTCACATGTGCTCTGGATCCAGAATGTGAAAAATCTCACAGTCCAGTAAGAAGACAGGTCAATGGGAAAACAGGGTTGAACCTCTTTAAAACAGATATAAAAGTGCTCAACTGCACACCGAATGTGAGTCACTTTATACAGGGCTCTGCTCAAAACAAGCTCCATTTCTGGATTTTTAATAAACAGACAGGACAGACGGCTGTTTTCATGATTTAAATCCATGCTTATCACCTTCCTTCCTATGACTCCCTAGGATAAAGCAAAATATAAACCCACGCTGAGACCACACACACAGCCACTAATGCGGCTGAAGGAGGAACACTGACAGCATCAAATGGCGGTGGAGTTGTGGCTGGAAAACTGTTTGCCAGAGTTTATAAAGTTACAAGCTCAATACTCTATGATCAAGGACTTTCAGGGGCTGGGGATGTGGCTTAGTCCGCAGAGAGCTTGTCTAGCATGCACAAAGCTCCAAGTTCTACCAAAGCACCATAAACTTGGCATTGGAGGTACACCCCTGTAATCCCAGCACTCAGGAAAGAAAGGCTAGAGAATCAGAAATGCAAGGTTATCCTCAATTACCTAGAAAATTCAAGGGCAGACTGGGCTACAAAAGACCCAGTCTCCAAAAAAAGGAAGGAAAGAGGGAAGGAAGGAAAGAAGAAAGGGAAAGAAAAGAGAAAGGAAAGGAAAAAAGAAAAAACAATTTCAATGTCTAGTTTTGCCAAGGTAAACAGAAACATACAGATGCAAAGATTGGTTCAGCCTTATTTGAAACAGCCAAATATTAGAAAAAGCGAAATGCCCAACAGGTGCAAGGTTAAAGATAGCATATGTATTTAAATGAACCAATGGTTCACCACTCAGCAATAAAAGAAGTTAAACCTACCACCTTAGGCAATTAGAAAACCAACCAAAATCCCTGACATGAAGATTTCAAGCTGCTGACTGCAAGAATCAGATCCTGAGGTCTCTCAGACCTCAGCCGAGCCCAGCCACCATTCTCTGCTACCACAGTGAGTCTCCAGCCCACAGTGCAAGCTGAGGAGGCAGGGTGAGGCTTCAAGAAAGTCAAGGCAGCCAGAGTTCCAGGCAGGAGCACTTGGAGAGGAGTAAGCTACACATAGAAAATTCTGAGGAAGGGTTCCTCGAGACAAGAAGAATGAAAATGCCATCTGACATGAGCAGAATGAAACCACAGAAGGTGGACCAGCCTTTAGGACCCCACAGCTAGAGCAGAAAATGCTCTGTGTACAGCAAGCCCTGGGAGTCCTCCAGGAAGAGCTGCCTCAGGGATGGCCACGGGAGGCTGCAGCACTTCCGGGACTTATACAGTGCTTTAGCTGCACAAGAAACTGTGGGAGGAGACTAGATGAAGACTACGCGAGACTCCATTCCACATTTTTAACCTCCTGTCATTCCGTACTTCAAAATGTAAAACAATTTTAATGACACAAGCGAAAGAAAAGCATATAGTCCAAAGGGGGGGGAACAAATGATTAATACACGCAACCACAAGAATGAATATCAGCCATATGCAGAGTGGAAAAAATAATCTAGAAATGAAGCTAGGGAAGGTGGCTCTGAGGGTAAGCGCTTCCCACACAAGCTGAGTTCAGATCCCTGCACCCAAGTAAAAGCCAGAGGCAGTGACGGCATGGCTGTAATCCCAGCGCTAGCGAGGCACAGCCCGGAGGGTCCCTGAGGCTTGCTGGCCAGCCAATTTTGCTGAATTAGCATGTTCCCGGTTCAAAGAAAGTGGGAAAAGCCTCTTTCAAAAGGTGAAAAGAGTGACTGAGGAAGGCACCTGATGTTGATTTCTGGCCACTACAAGCATGGGCGCATCAGGTCCTCCTGGAATGGGACTTACAGACAGTTGAGAACCGCCATGTGAGTGCTCAAGCTGGAAAAAGTAGCTTGCGCTCTGAACTGTGTCATCTCTGCTGTCCCAAGGATGAGACTGTCTGTATCTTTTTTTAAATTTACTTTTATTTTACGTGCCTGCATGTACACTGGTGTGAGGGTATTGGATTCCCTGGAACTGGAGTTTTGAGCTGCCGTGTGGGTGCTGGGAATTGAACCCAGCACCTCTGGAAGAGCAATATCTACATCTTGATTGCAGCAGGTATTACATAGAGGCCACACTTACCAATTCTCATTGAAATGTGTGTTTTAAATGGGTAGATATTATTACATCTAAGCCATACCTCCTGGAAGTTAAAATGTTAAGGGCAAAGGAAGCCATGGGCTGGAGAGCCACACAGGCTGGCTTCTGCCCCACCTCAGCCCACCCGCCAGCTGTGTGACGGCAGGCAGCTTGCTTCATCTCTATATCCTTCCGTTTCCTCAGCATAAAAAGGGGTAAACAGCGGTACTGACCTAGCTTTCTTTCTGTTGCTGTGATAAATACTGACCAAAACCAATTTGGAGAGGAAAGAGTTATTTGACTCCCAGCTTACCGTCTATCATCCAGGGAAGCCAAGGCAGGAACCTGGAGGCAGGAACTGAAGCAGGGGCCATGGAGGGGTGCTGCTTACTGGCTTGCTCCTCGAGGCTTGTTCAGCCTGCTTTCTTACACAACACAGGACCACCAGCCCAGGGACAGCACCACCCATGGTGAGCTGGGCTCTCCTACATCATTAGCCAAGAAATTAGACATGCCTATGGGTCAATCTGATCAAGGCAGTTCCTCCGTTGAGGTTCCCTCTCCCAAGGTGACTCTAGTCTGTGTTGAGTTGACAAAAACTAACCAGCACTAGCACCTACCAACCTTATACTGCCCTTTGAGAAATAAAATGGTTGCTTTTGATGGAGCTTTGCTCGGAATAAGTTCTGAGCATGAGTTTTTAATAAGCGAAGAGGTCAGATGCAGTTTTCAAAGTTCCAATCTATGCCTGTCACTGTCACTTACTCTCTTCCTATTCCTGGGAGAAACACTTCAGTGGCTGTGCAACCTGCTTCTTTGTGCCTCACTCCCCAAGGCTTCTGCTCAGGGCTTCTTTCTGTCCCTCCAAGATGTCATATTTCCCAGGTCAAGGTCACCTATGAAGATTCCTCCTAGCTAGAGATCCCTTTTGGCCTGGCTAACTCAACTCATTATAAATCTCAAGTCTTACACACAGCCCTCTGTGAATTCCCTAAGAAAGACAATTAGCCAGGAGAGAAAGCCGCTACTTCCCTTTTAGAGATCCAGGCACAGCTGAGGTTCATATTTATATCTGCGTAATTATTTCATGCATTCATTTATCAGATGTCTATAGAGCAGCACTGAGGGCCAGGCATCTTTCTACACTCTGGGGATACAGCGGCTTTCAGAGCCGCATCCCCACTGATGTGTTGGGGAGCCAGGAAGAAAATAAACAGGCAATCAAGAAACTCTGTTTATGTCAGGGAGTGATGGATGCTACAGAGGAAAGAGAGAGAGGCAGGGAAGGAATGGGAACCATGGAAAAACAAGCAGGGAAGGTCTGAGGACAGGAAGGAACGAGTTACAGGAATATCCTGGCAAAGAAAGCTCCAGAAAGAAAGAAAAAGAGAGAGAGAAGAAACATAAAGGCCTTTGCAGTTAGGAGCATGATTTATTTGCATGTTCTCCCATGAACCACACAAGAAGGAGAAAGGAAGGTAGCGAGGCTGGGAGCGGCTGGCCTCTTCAGCGAGCACCTACGTATGCTTGGCTTTGAAACAAGGCAAAGCCACTGGAAGGGCGTTAGCACAGGAACATGTTTTGTTTTGTTTTTTTTAACTTGTTATTGATTCTTCGTGAATTTCACATCATGCACCCCAAACTCACTCATCTCCCTGTCCCCTTGTGCCCGCCCTCTGACCTTGTAACACCCCCAAAAGAAAAAAAAATAATCTCAACTTGAAAGCTGTAGCATTCTCGCAGTGTGTCCCACAGTATATACTTCTGTCCACACTTCTTTGCATGTAAATGTTCACTGCAGTGAGTCACTGGTCTGGTCCGAGGCTTCTGGCTTCTGCTACACCATCAACACTGGATCCTCACGGGGACTGCTCTCAGACATCCTGCTGTTGCCCACCACAGGAGCGCCTTACTCTGGCATTTATTTTAACTGGATCCTGAACACAGAGAATCCCTTGGACAGAACAGCAGCTGTATCAGGGAAACAGCCTAGTTCCGGGAGTGTTCAAGGGTGAAACCAAAATATTTGATGTACAGGATAAGAGAAGCCATAAATGATGCCAAGGATTTTAGTCTGAGCATGTTAAAAAAAAAAAAAGTAGGAGCATGGGAACAGCATCCAAGTACCAATTTGTTGAAGAACCACTGAAACTCCATTTTGGACGTTCTATTGAATACATGGGGTCTATTGAATATATGCTATGGTATGGATGGCATTGGAAAAGGCAGGATTTGAGTCTGCAGTTTGCAGGAGCAGTTCAGACAGAAGCTAGCCACACAGAGCAGCCAGCATATTTTTAAACTCAGAAACTAGGTGAGGTCACAAAAAAAAAAAAAAAAAAAAAAAAACAAGCACAGAGAGAAAGGAGATTTCTAAGGACACATGGTCGGGCCGAAGGAGGGCAAGACTCGGTCATCAAGATGTCAGGTTACCCAAGTACCAACAGCAATGTCAAGGCTGGAAAACTGTCAGAACAAGCTATCTCCTTCAGTAAACGAAAGCAGAAAGGTGGACTTAAGAGCTACCTCCATCACTTGTACGTGCTTAATTTGAATTCTAATTCAAATATAACATTAAGAAAATAATTAGGGCTGAGAACGCAGTCCAGTCGCCTAGCATGCACAAAGTCATGGGCTAAATTCCTAGCACCACATAAGCCAAGCATGCTGGCTGGCACGCACCTGGAATCCTAGCACTTGGGAGACAGAGACACAGGGGTGGACATTCAAGTGTTCCTTGACTAGCAAGTTCAAGGCCAACCTGGACTACTCATCAGACTCTATCTCAAAAAAAAAAAAAAAAAAAAAAAGACAAACAACTGGAGATATTTGAGCCTTGACTGTGTGCATATTTCAAAGAATAATTAGTATTTTTAAATCTGAAAAGGAAACTGTGCCGTTACATTTTCTAAGGAGCTTTCACCTTTTAAAGTAATTTCTCTATCTTGAGGAGCATGCCATAGGGTTCATGTGGAGGTCAGAGGTCAACTCGTGGATGTTAGTTCTCTCCTTCCACCGTGCAGGTTCTAGAGATAGAACTCAAGTCATCAGGCCAGGCAGCAAGTGCCTCTGCTGAGCCATTCCTAATAGAGGGATCAGCAAATTGCACCTTTGGCCAACTCAAATGGCTGCCTGATTTATAGAGCTGATGAGTGCAGAATGGAACTGTGGTTGGAAGGCAGATGTCCCCACACACACCCCCCCAAAGCTCCTGTTAAAGGCTTGGTCCCCAGGAGGGCGCTCTGGGGAGGTGGTGGAGCCTTTGAGAGGTGGCACTTTGTGGAAGGTTCTTTGGTTGGGTCAGTTGGGTCAGTGGGTTGCTCAAAGGGACTGAGAGGAGACCATGGTACCCTGGACTCTCCCTCTTTCTCTCCTGCTTCCTGGCTGATGAGGTGAGCAGTTATGCTCCACTAAACATTCCAGACACAACGAACCATCGCACTGAAGGCGCCAACTTGTCGTGGAGGAGCCTCCAAAGCTGTGAGCTAAAATAAACCTTTTCTCTTTATAAACTGATTGACTCGGGTGTTTGGACATATTGATGGTGACCACAAATGGTTGTTGAAATGTGAAAACGAAGATGAAGAAGATGAAGATTTCTTGACAGCATAAACATTCCACGTAGGAAACTTACATTTTCACACCCACACTCACACACACAAACAATACATAAATGGAATTTTAAACTGTTTACTGAGAAACATTGTGTGTCTGCAACAGAAACCTCATGCACACGTCTTTGCCAGATCTGACTGTGAGCGACCACATGGTAGGACCGACGGACCGCAGAAGCATGCCCAATCCTCAATGATGTGATGTCGGACACTGTCTCCACCGCTGTGTGTGTGTGTAAATGCTTGACATTTTCTCCATCTCAGCTTCTTTTAAACACAGCAGTAGAAACTGCTTTTGTTGTTGTTGTTTTGGTTTGGGTTTTTTTGGGGGGGGGCTTTTGTTTTTAAGTAAAAAGGTCGTTGGACAGATGTTGAGGAATCAGGAAAGAAAACTAAGAGGAGTGGTGACAGGGCTGGGGGACCTCAGGGGAGAGAGGTGAGCAACAGCGGATGCTCAGGGGTCAGGCAGGATGAAGACAGAAACTGCACTTTGCTTCTGCTTCCCGCAGGCAGGCCACACCCCCCCAGAGAGGTGATAAAGAGACAGGAGGGTAAAGACTAGAAAAGGCTAGACAACACAGACAGGAGAGACGCTGGTTTGTAGAGAGAGGATTCTTCATGCTGCCCTCATCTGATGAACACAGCATGTGTGAAAGAAAGCCCAGCGGTGAGGGGTGCTATTAGAGAGCACCAGCACAGTCTTGAGCCTTTTGAGCTCGTTTCTTGGCTCACTCACTGCCCCTCTTCAATCCTCTGGAGTGCTTGTCTCTTCCTGGTAAGCTATCTGCAACTTAAAGGAATGACTTTCTCCATCTCTCCTCCTGGTGGCTGCTGGGATTTTTCACCTCCCCTTTTTTGCGTTTTTCTCTTAAGCTCTGATAAAACTGTTTTGGCCTTCCTGCTGAGTCAATGTATAAATTGTTTGTGAGACTAAGAACCAAGGTAGCAACATCTTTCAGTATTAGCAGGAACTTCCTGTGGTAAAGAAAACCCCATGAGGGGTTGGTGGTGTCTAGAAATTACAAGCACCTCAGCATTCCCTAGTCCAACTCTCAGTATTGCCTAACTTATTAATGGTTTGCTCTGTCTCTCAGGGAACCTCCACAGCAAAACATCAAAAAACAATTACGTTCATTTGACTTTCCAGGGCAAAGGCAGACCATGACACTTCAAAATCTCCAGGCACCAAAACCCCACTTTCTAACAGGGCCTGAACAACCACCGTTCATGGTATTCTAGAACCTTCTGCCTGCTCCCGGGGGCTGCTACCGTCAGCTCTAACACTAACTTCCTGGATTCGGGTGTTGGGAAACCTTTGGCCTCCTTCCCTTTTCTCTTTGGTCTCACGCCTCTGGGCCATCAGCTTCATTCACCGTCCTCTAGTTTCCCAGACAATGCGGCTTCTTGTGCTGACGGCTGCGCTGATCCTGTTACCTCTGTGAGAGCTCTATGATTTCGAGAAAAAAAAAATAGTCCTCTTTCTGGGCACAGAATGACTTCAGTCCAGTGAAACCCCAGCCCACTGCCAATGAAAGGCCCTTTGGGGTACTCCCTTTTAGAGGGCTGGTCAAAGCACTGAAAGGACGGGGCAAGGTGTGGGCCGTTTGGTGGCGGACAGCTGATAGCTTTCTCCGTAGCCCCGCCCCTTCGCCACAAACCACCTGGCAAGACCTCAGAACAAGACAGCAGCAGTCATTAGAGACCTCAGAGCTCCTCCGGACAGAGGTTGCCTGAGGGAGCGGGCAGCTGTCCTGCCAGCTGGAAGGGGGCGGGGTGGAGGAGGGCGTCCAACTTAACATCTCAAAACCTGCACATCCCAGGCAAGCCAGAAGCAAGCTGCTCAGACTTGTGCGGACCAGGCACTTGTCTACTGTGTCGCTGGGAGGTTCCTTCAAGCTGGGACATGCCACCCGGAAATCTGCCAGTTTACCACCATTGTGAGGCAGCTTCGTTTAAAGTCTGTGGCCTGAGCACCACCCGTGGGCCCATGGACACTGACTGGTTTTATACACACACAACACACAAATAAATAAAAAGATATTACTTCCTAGTTGAGTGTGATATGCTATACAGCCGTGTGCCTGTAATCCAATCCTAGTACTGTGGAGGATGTCAGAAGCAGGAGGATCGCTGCCAGTTCAAGGCCTGCCGAATGTCTGTATCCAGTTCCCAGATAGCCTGGGCTACACAGTGAAATCCTTTCTCAACAACAAAAACAAAACAAGCAAGGGCATTTCATGGCTAAGGCAAATGAAAACAGCCCAAGTTAAGGGAACTTGCGTTTTATTTCAGTCCTTCATGTTGGAACCTGCTAGCTTAGGGCTGCAGAAGTCAGGGGGGATAGTGAGTGTGTTGGGAGAGGTGTGGAGGCCTAAGTATTTATCCCTCTCTGCCCAGAATGCAAACTCTCAGACACAACTGTCTTGATCATCATCAGAAGACTCTGGCTTCTGTAAATGGAAGGAAGAAGAGTCGATACTTCCTGTGTGCTCTCGAGGTGTCCTCCATATTGAGTCCCTCCCTGTTCACTCCATCCACCCTGAATTTACTCTTGCTATGTTTCACAGGCGAATTCATGCTCTTGAAAAGTTCACACAGCAAGCAAATGGCAGTGCACACCCTAAATCCCAGCTGCAGGCTCCTCAGGATTCATGGCACTCGGAAACACTGAATGAGGCGGCTAGGGTTGTGCCCTGTGCATGCATGGCTCGCCAAACTAAAGTCTTCCAGAAAGTCAAGTGAGCAGACCAAAGCTAACTCAGACGCCAGGTGACAAAGCCACGAGTGGGCTAAGGAACTGCACATGCTGACATGCTCAGGAGTCCCAGATCCCAAACCCAGGTACCCAGAAGCTACCCAGGAATGGGATCACAGCTTTAACTTGGACTACCAGTTTCTAGCTGTGTGTGACTGAGCAAATTCCTTAACCTCTCTGGCCTTTTCCATCTTTACATATGAGGATGGCATGCAAACATGTTTTTAGGCATTCATAAATGTATCAGGACTGGGCTAGCTCAATGGGAGAGTGTATGGATTGCATTCACTACCCAGAGCAAAATAAACTAAGTATGTATCCGGTGTGTGCTGGGCCCATCTCCTCACATTTCCTCATAAGAGCCAGGCAAGCATTAAATATCACCTCCTCACCTTTAACATTCCCAAAGCTCCCAGCCCAGCCTGGTTCTCCGGACTCAAACAGCAGTTGCTGTTATGTGTGTGACTGATGCTATGGTTGCTGCAGGTGTCCCTTATAACAGTGTCCCTCTGTTGCTGATGTGACTGTTATTAAGCAGGTTCTGATGCCTTTCTGAGAAGTGTCATCACACACACACACACACATACACCCTCCCATCATCCTACACATCCCTTGTGTACTCACATTGCCTACTGTCCTTCTGTCTGTTGACTCGGGTCCCCGGCACCTGGCCCTTGGATCCTCAGCTGATTTGCTGCAGGCTTCACTTCTGGGTCTGGTCACAGTGGGGCCAGGGCCACTCCTCTCAGGACAGCACTGCCTGCTCACACAGCTCCCCCGCCCCTTCCCTGCCAAGGCCAGATTGTCTGGGGTCTCCCCCTGCACCCTCCGGGACAGCAGCCAGACGGGAGGGGTTAGCTTCACTGAAAACACCAGCCAGTGACAATGCGGGGAATTTATTTGGATCCAGATTCAAAGACACCATTCAAAATTAAAAGTGGAGCTGGGTGGAGTGATGGCGTACCTGTCGTTGGAGGCTGAGACAGGATGACTGTGAATTTGGGGACAGCACTATGGGCTAACAAGGTAAGACCCGGTCTCAAAAACAAACAAAACACAACAAAAACAACAAAAAAGTAAAATTACAGTTGGAGTTATGTGAACATGGCTATTTAAAAATAGGATCATCATAGCAGGCTCCTTAAAAGTCCCATCTTAGCCCAATGTGGTGAACACGGATCTCTGAGGCCAGCCACAAGTTCTAGGCCAACTAGGCTGCAGAGTGAACCCTATCTCAAAAACCAACAAAAAAGTTTTCTAAGCACATTTACAAACTGTAAGGTAGGTGGAACTGTGCATAAAGGAGATGGGATCCAGGGTGCAGGAGAAAGGGGCTGGAGAATGGATGGGATGAGACTGCGTGTCTGTAGTTGCTGAAGCCATGTCTTGTCAGGGTCTCTGTTGCTGCAAGGAAACACCATGGCCAAAAGCAACCTGGGGAGGAAAGGGTTTATTTGGCTTACACTTCCACATCACTGTTCATCATCAAGGGAAGTCAAGACAGGAACTCAAACAGGGCAGGAGCTTATAGAGCAGCCATGGAGGGTGCCAGTCACTGGCTTGTGCCTCATGGCCTGCATTCTTACAGAACCCAGGACTATCAGCCCAGGGATGGCTCCACCCACAATGGGTTAGGCCCTCCCCCATCAATCACTAATTAAGAAAATGCCCTACAGCTAGATCTTACGGAGGCATTCTCTCAATCGAGGCTCCTTCCTTTCAGATAATTCTAGTTTGTGTGTCAAGTAGACATAAGACTGGACAGCACCCCATGCATTTGAAAAAAAAATGTTTGGAACTTTCCAGAAAAAAAAAAGGCCATTCTTATCAGCAAGGCTACAGTAGATGCACACATAGTAGAGATAGCAGGCAGAGATCTATCTTAGGTACTCAGTGGCAAGTCTGCGGCTAGAAGACCATCCATGGACCGCACAGATTATAGTCCCATGATAATAGCCTTGGGCTGAAGATGTAGCTCCGTGTAGAGAATAAGCACATGCCAGGCCCTGGCCCCATCCCAACATGGAAGGACTGTCTTTTTAAGAAAGACCATACAATAAGAAACGCAAGAGAATCCTTTCATCCCCAAAACAAGAAAAAAAAAAAGCCAACTACTAATATATGTGCTTTTATTAAAATGAGATACAAATACATTAAAATAATGGGTTTGTATCAGTGAGATTATGCATACCTGTTTTTTATCTTACCCAGTGAAAACATAATTATGGACCCAAGAGGCTTTCTTGCAATTCTCCCATTTAATGAAACATTTCAGTCATCCCAATTTTTGCATTATTTGGTCACAACAGCATTAAACATTCCCTTCAGAAAGGTCCCACTGAGGTGGTCTGATGCCCATCAATGAATGTTTATAGTCTTTCTCCAACATCTTCAAAAACCAGCCTTTTGTCTCCCAGGCCTTGGATCACTTTGTCCTCAAGCCCTGAACGATAGGAAGTGTCTTGTGTCTTTTATCAGCTTCTGATTAGAAACCAGGTGCCTGTGAGCTCTGCATGGTTTCTCCTAGAGAAATAAAAGCATGCATTGCCACACGTAGACCCATGAACCGGGCGTGTACACACATCACTGGGGAGCCCTTCGAGGTCAAAATGTCAACAGTAGTTGCATGCAGCTACAGGCCGGACAGGTGAAGCTCATTGGCATTGTCTTCATTTTGCCTGTTTTTCTTTTCTCTAGTTAGTGTGATACTTAGAACCCAAGATCCCAGCAGGGCTTTGGGACCAGAAACAGCCATCAGTGTCAAAAACAAATGCTGAGAAACTGCAACTGGGTTTGGGAAGACAGTCGAGTGGTCCTGGCCCCTTCAACCCACCCTTGGGTTGGGGCTCACAGGCATTTAAACAGAATATTCCAGCCAACACAGTGGTACAGGCTGCAGCCCCCTCCCCCTCAAACAGCCGAACTAGAAGGATCACTCCAAACTCTTGAGTTTGACACCAGCCTGGCAACATAGCAAGACCCCATCTCAAAAAAATAAATCAATATTATAATGTCAAATCCTAACCAGGGTGTCTGATAACAGCATTTAGGTATGCTCTCTGTTCTTATTTATGTTCTAGAACTTATTTATTTCAGATAAATGTCCACCATCTTACAGGTATGAAATTAATTTTAAAATGACTTTATAATGAAAGCATTGATTCATCTGAATAGGGCATAGTGACTTTCAAGCCCAGAGGGACTCTTAAATTCTAGTTATGTAATAATATTCTCCCAATTCTCCAGTGAAGTTTAAGATTTCACAGAGAAAAAGGATTCTGTTGTTCAGGGTACCAGTAGATGTTTACAAAGTGCACTTTACCGGGAAATGAAGCCAAATGCCCCAAATTGAACTATGAAAGTATGATGCATTAATTGTTAGGAAATGAGAATCAAATAGTTTTGCCTCGTACACATTAGGTGGCGGTGATCTAAAGTACATAAATAAGTGTTGGCAATGGTGTGGAGAAACTGGGACTCTTGTGCACTGTTGGTGGAAATATGAAATGGTTTCATCATTGCAGTTCCTTAAAAAAATAAAACTAAAATAAGTTACAATATGACCCAGTAGTTCCACTTTTTGGTATCTGCTCCCACCCTCCACCCCCCAAAAATGAAAGCAGTCTTGAAGAAATATTTATAGAGTCATATTCACAGCAACATCGTACACAACAGCTGAAACGTGGAAGCACTCTATCAGCAGTGAAGTAGATAAGCAAAATGTGGTATGTCCATAGAGTGGAACAGTATTCAGTCTTAAAAAGAACATTTTATAAATATGGCTGCAACTTCGCATATGCTAAGTGAAATAGGCCAGTCACATATAACATACACAAAAACACTTTGATTCTATACAGGCAAGAAATCTAGACAAATATTGCTCATTTAATAGGTAGTTTCCAGTTTGACAAAATGAAGCGTTCCTGAGATAAATGAGGAAAAAGACCGCACTGTAATGACCACACCTAACAAAATGGTTGGCTAATTTATGCTACATGTATTTGACTACATAAAAAAAAAAATAGAAAATGGAAAAGGCAAATGTTGCCATTCTATTTCGGTGAGCACTGATAATTAGAAATCAAAATCAGCTGCAGAGGAGGCTCAGTGGGTGACAACACTGGCTGTTCTTGAGGACCGGGGCTCAGTTCCTAGCACCCACAGGGCAGCTCACAACAGAGCTGCCCTCCAGTTCTGGAAGACCTGGAGCCCTCTCCTGACCTCCACCTGCACCAGGCATACATGCCGGCACACAAAAACAGGCAGGCAGAACATTCATATGCAGGAAATAAAAATAAATCTTTGAAAAAACAAAAACCAGCTGATGGAGTGGGACATCCTTAGTGGAAACTGAGGACAGGAAGAAGACCTTAGGAAAAAGTAGCAAAACCCCAGGAGCCTTGAAGATGAGATGGGTCCCCTGAACAGCAGCACAAACCTAAAATTAGCCCCGAGTTAGTTTACTTTTAAAATGGTTCAAAGTTGAGACACTACTAGAATAATTTCAGAATTCCTGCCTGCAAGAACAGATAAACTAGCCTGGCCAGGCGAAATGCAGATGCGTACAGCTTCAGTCTGTGCACTGTCTTTAACCATGCTTCCCAGCCTCTTAGCCAGTGTCTCATTGTCCACAAGAGGCTTTGGAATCTCATGTCACAGTAATAGATTTACATCAGAACTATTTCTCCAGGTGGATGCAGTATGAACCTCTTCCATTATGTTGTATTGTGTGCGCGCGCCTGTTTGGGTGTGAGCGTGTGCGGGTATGTGTGTGCTGAGGTCCAAGGCTGACTTCTGGTAGTTTCTTCAGTTGCACTTCAGTTTACACATGGACGCAGGAGCTTTCGCTGAACCTGTAGCTTTGCCGTTACAGCTAACCTAGATAGCGACTTTGCTCCAGGGATATCTAGCTCCCACACGCTGAGATTCCAAGGTCTCCATGACTACCCGGGGATCTAAATTCCCCAGTTCTCATGCTTGCTCAACAAACAACTATCCGGCCACCCATTAGATCTTCGCTACATGGGCTATAAGTCTGTGAGCAGTCAAGTTTGTGCCGTGGGGGTGCCAAACTTGACTTCCGTACAATGCTAGTGACATGCTCTGACAAAGTTTCACACAGAGGCTGGAAACACCTACGTTTCACTCATTTCCCAGCCCAGCTTATCGACTGTTGCACGTTGGCTACAACAAAACAACCAGAATGGTGGAAATACAGTAGCGGTTTTAATGAGCTCATCCAAAAGGGAAATGACTTAGGGTATTGTGTCCACTCCCCCTCCCTTCGCTGCGATCAGTGCTCTCAAGGCTCCAGGGGTTTCCAGGGCCGGTGCACAGTGCCAGGAACCCCAGGTGCAAGGCGTGCTTCCTTTCTCCACTCACCTGCAGGGTCAGCTGGCAGGCCTGCCTACCAAAGACGGAGCTCTTCTTGGTTTCTCGAACACAACCTTACCTTCACTGGGTTTGAGGCGCTCACGCCAGGAAAGGAGCACACAAGGCAGCATTATTATACTTGCAGAGAAAAGCGTGATTCCCTGGGGGAGGGGGTGGGGTGGGTCTGAGCCACTGTCACTCAGTAAACAACACCGCCATCTAGTGGCCAGTGGTCACAACACACCAAGACTTCCCAGACCACATGGGAATGCATCTGCATCTGGTTTTCAAACCACAAAACGGCATTTTTAATAAACTGCTCTTCAGAGAACCTCTGATTTTCTTGAGAAATTGTCCTTAAAATGTATAAACACGTGTGCTTTCTATGCTTTTCTGCGGCCTTTTTCAATAGGCCTCGGCTTTGAAGACAGGAGCTGCTCTGAAGCCAACCTGCTTCTGAGCACCCTTCCCTGGCCTGGTGGGATTAAACAGCAGCCCCTAATGATGACAGCTAGGTAAAGAAACAAGTCCGCAAAGAAATAGGTTAGGGTCGCTCTGTCCCCCTGTTCACTATCTAGGGCTCTATCTGTACTTCATTTACCTGAAGTCCTGGAAAAGATACACCACCACTGACAACCACATGACCCCTCGTACGACTACACACAACAGCCAAGGATTGCTGAGGTGGAGATGTGGGGGTCTCTTAATGGACACTCTATGGCCCTTTTGCCCAGGTGTTGTAATTAAATGTGAATAGTCAAGGAACACCCGGATAACACACTGTGACTAGGTCATTCACACTGTCACCACTTGTGACTACTGGGACTTTTAGGTTTTGGATTAATGTCCATGATTACTGATCTTGCTAATGAGGTCTCCTCTATCAATCACCATGTTTCTGGGTTTATTGGTGGTACCCTGGATTCTAGCATGTGTCTGATACGGTCTTCAGTAAACAAACTTATTCACAGTTAAGGATTTGGGGATAAGCCAGGTTCTGGGAAGAAGGCATACAAAGAACCTGTCAGTCAATGCAATGGACTGCTGCAATCCTGAGGACATGAGGAAGTCTAGGAAAACAAAGGTGTTTCACAACACTGACTAAGGAAGGTGCTTCCTACAGCACTGTATCTGAATAAAACTGGTCATTTTAAGGATGGTCAAAACTGCCTATGGCTCTCCACAAGCTGCACTTCCATCATGCCCAAGCTGGAGCCGGCCTTCCGTGCTCAGCCTGCATGTTTCAGACCATTTTCCTCCTGGTAAGCTGCACAGAATGCAAGGAGAGTGAGAGTCATCTCCAAAAAACGTTTATTAGCATGATTAAAAACATTTTTTGAATAGTAACAGAAGGAGTTTCTAAACAAGAAAGAGTTATCAGTGGCTCTACCTTATAACCAATATTTGGAATTGAATGGACAGCTTTATTGCCAGTCTTCATTTATTAAAAACAATCCATTTATCGGTTCCAAGATATGACTATTGCTTTGTCTGGG
Organism: Pachyuromys duprasi; assembly: GCA_028658305.1. Lineage (NCBI taxonomy): Eukaryota > Metazoa > Chordata > Mammalia > Rodentia > Muridae > Pachyuromys > Pachyuromys duprasi. The sequence continues at coordinate 17,362,708 of CM053758.1, forward strand.
AATGAGTCCCTACAGCAATTAAGTATAAAAAATATCTTCCATCATAATTGGAGAGTGACCTGCATTGGAGCGTGACTCTGAGTAAAGAGTTGATTGATTAAAAATACACAAAGAGTTGGGGTTTGTTTTTAAAAACACTCCTTTACACACTACAAA
>CM053758.1:17363363-17375369 GCA_028658305.1 Pachyuromys duprasi
ATCCATTTATCGGTTCCAAGATATGACTATTGCTTTGTCTGGGAATGAGTCCCTACAGCAATTAAGTATAAAAAATATCTTCCATCATAATTGGAGAGTGACCTGCATTGGAGCGTGACTCTGAGTAAAGAGTTGATTGATTAAAAATACACAAAGAGTTGGGGTTTGTTTTTAAAAACACTCCTTTACACACTACAAAGAAAGAATTAGTATTTTGGCTTTTTAAATTCCTACATGATACTGAGAACGGCAGTCCCTGGAGGTGCCCCTGACATCGCTGGACGCACGCCCTCTTCTGGAGGGTGGATTCCAGGGGTGACTCTGAAGACGGAGGCCTCCACATGTTTATACTGGTCTGAGAACAAAGACGGCGTCGTCCAGAACGTAGTAGTCATTGTACATGTCGCCTTCACACAGGTACGGTAGTCTAGTGAAAGCTTCGATGACAAAGCCAGCTTTCCTGAACACCTCGGGCAGGCTATTCACTTGTTCTTCCCAGTTCTGTCCCTTGATTTCCAAAATTTCTGATGGTTTCTCCCACTTGCCACCTACTAGAACAAATAAAAACATTAAGTTAAATTCTTGAACAAACGACTCATTAAAAGAGGAAGGGGAGGGAAAGCTAGTGTTCCGGGTACTGCTGCCTTAGATGTGCCAGGTCTGAACAGTTCCTCACACTCTTCAGGTGGCCACGGCCTGGAAGGAGTGACGGAACTTGCCCAAAATGATGCTCCCAGGCTGCCTGCATCCAGAACCTACACTGATGGAGCTTCTTCTGTGACTCAGAAAACTAGCCAGTAGATACTGAAATTGGGGTCAGAGTAACCACTAGTATTTGGAAGGTTTTGGACAGCACAAAGAATCACAAATATAGAACACTGACTCAATTTCCTGTCTAGAGTTGCATAGCTGACAATTAAGAGGCTTATGAGAAATTTTAATTCACAGAAATACACATGCTTTTCAAGAGAAGCTCACCCATTCCCTAAGTCATCTGTCAATCACTTCTAAACCTATATGTATCAGGAGCCTGGGGTATGGGAAGCAGACAAGCCGCACTCTGACTACACACAAACAAAACCAAGAGTACATTTGGATGTGGGATGCTCTTAGAAGATGTGGTGACATGCCATTAAATTCAGAGTGAGACTTCTGGTGCTAAAGAGATCTACACCAGCAGGTGACAGATCACATAGGAAACGGGAAAGACTGCAAACTCTTCAATGGCCAGCACTGCACCCTCTCCCGGTCAGGGAAGTTAATTCTTGGTGGGAAGGGAAGCTGCTTTTCTGACCTTCCTTGCAGCAGGGGACTGGTGCAATACCTCAGCTGGTTGTCAAGCCTGGAATGAGAAGCTGTGAGCCAGAAGAAAATGAGACTATTCACTAAGTGCCGGCGCTGATATCAAATGGCAGGGGCACACTGACCAGTGGGTGCCAACAGCAGAATTTGCAGACCTAGTGTCCAGCATCAGAGCAGTTTCAGAGTGACTCGAGTTCCTCCTGACTTTGAGTTCACGTGGTTCTCCAGGCCTTCCAAAACTCCAAAACTCCAGGAGCCATTTCTAATGTGGTTAACAAGTCTTTTTCTGCTGGATCAACCTGAGTCAGCTCCTGTTACTTAGAAGGAACTTCTGGCTAGCAGAGGCTGAGTGTGGGGAGGGGGCTGGGGCTGTGTTCAGCACCCAGAACAAGCACCAAGGGGCATACTCATTTTGCTTACCAACAGTAAGGACAGGTGCACATGCTTAACAGCAGCTGTGTACTTCTTCACCCTAAGAGGATGCATTGGTCACTGGTTTTTCTCCCAGGCCTACAGGAAACATGGCCTCCTGCTACTGCTCCGGACTAGCAGTGTCTGGCCCGGAGAAGCAACAGCAGAGCATACCAACAAGAGCACTCTGAAAATGTTGGGCACTGCCCGAGAACACAGCACTTCCTGGAACACAGCTAGATGTAAAGCAAACCTCCACACAGAACATCAAACACCTATGACAATTTCCAATATACACGCATGCTTAGAAACATGGTCCCAACTGAAATCTCAACTTTACATGGTGAAACTTATTACAAACCATGCTTACACAATTTCTAAAAGTTCCCATTTGTGCTTCCTTAATACGAGTTCCTCTCTTTACTTCTTCCTTTCTGAAAAAGGAGGCGGAAAAGGAAGGCCATCCTCTTGAGTATGTGCCCAGCACATGCAGAGATGGGCCCTGTGAGCACAAGCAACATTGGCCTCCGGCTAGGAATCTGCCTCATCCTGTTTCACATTGGTAAGGAGAGTTTTTTTTAATTTTCTCTACTTCATTAAATAAACTGCTGCTTCCCACCTAATCTATGTACACTTTAAGCTCTTACCAGCTGATTTACAATGTGCAGCACTACGGTTAGGCAGTGGTTTCCTTCTTCCTCCCAGAACTCAAGAGAGTTTCCTATTAGCCCTTCCAGGCCCTATGCTGTTACCCTGCTTTGAGCACCTCTCCCTAGACAATCTGCTCGGGACCATGTGTGCTAGTCAACGAGTCAACGCCCACACAGGCAAGCTCTGGACTACTGCACACTGTGCAATAATTGCTTGATACCTCCATACAACAATGGTTCTAAAGGCCGAAAAGAACTGGCTCTCAAAGCTGCTCTAACCTGTTATAGAGAAAAGCCACCCAATAGTGTAACTTACCCTCAAATTCTGCCTGTACCTGGTCTAGCTCTATAAAAGTTACTTTCTTTCATCATAGTTTAAATAATTTCAGACCTATCCACAAAATCTGATTGCAGGGCATGAAATGAAACAAAAGTTCTTGAAATTCATTTTTTTTTCTCTCATCTGAAAAGAAATACAGGGTAGAGCTTGCCTGGTGGTGGGCCACTTGCCTAGCATATGCAAGATTCACTCTCCAGCACACACAAGAGAAGGAAAGGAGAAGGGCAGAGGGAAGGAGAGAATAAATTATATCAAAATGTCAACAGTGGCTCTTCTGGCTAAAGAACCATGGTGCTATCTTAAACTGTTCTATTGTCTGCAATGAATAAACACTATTTTTGTAAACTGTTTTAGTTAAAGAAAAGTTTTACCTTTCCAGCTCTACTATGAAATGTTTGCAGATATAACAAAGGAGTGAAGAGATGAGATAGTGAGAAGAAATGAATCAGAGCTGAGTAAAGCCAGGTAATGGTGGGATCCACTGTGCTAGGTAGCTACCTTTGCATATGTTTGACATTTTCCATCATAAATGTTGAGCATGGCAGGGCAGTGGTGCACAGCTCTAATCCCAGCACTCAGGAGGCCGAGGCAGGAGGATCTCTAAATCTGAGGCAAGCCTGGTCTACAGAGCAATTTCCAGGACAGCCAGAACTATACAGAGAAACCCTGTCTTAAAAACAAAATAATAATAATAATAATGTTGGGGTTGGGGAGGTGACTCAGTAAAGTGTCTGCTGTGCAAGCAGAAGGCCCTCCACGTGGCCTCCAGAACCACATAAGAGCCAGGCTGTGGCATACATTTATAATGTCAGCACTAGGGAGGCAGAGCTGAGCAGGTCCCCAGGGTGCATAGCCAGCCCAGCCTACGCAACCACTGAGACCTCTGGGAAAACAAAAGTAAACAATTCCAAAGAACACAACTGAGGTTGTCCTTTGGCTTCCACACACAGCAGCACACTCATGCCTGCACGCCCACAGACATAAGAACACACACTCGAACAGGCACACAAAAATACGCTTAAGGCATCCAAAATTACTTATTTTCTAATGGTTTTGATTTTTATTTCTCCCACCAAACTAAACTTTCAGTATTTTCAGTGGAAACTGATTTTAAAAACGAACCAAAAAAAAAAAAAAAAAACCTTCAGCACTTTTAGATTTTCTAAAAGAAAAACTTCACAGAAGGCTTTTGGTGAAACTATCCAGACTTCTCTTTTTGACTAACATTGCTCAACTGGGGTACAACAGTATGCCCTCCCCTGGCCTGTTTGGTTTCTCCCAGCCTGAGACTATGAGAGGAAATTCCCAAGTTGCAAGTACTTCTTACTGTGTTAGAGTTGGCTGTACTTTAAAATCTGTACCAGAAAGCCACCAGAGACTGGGGCTCTGTCTGCAGTGTTGGAATGATAGGACTGATGGTTTTAAATCTGCAGAGCAGACCCTGGACTTCTAAGGTGACTGTGCCTGGGCACAGTGGGGCTGCAGTCAATAGGCTAGTGTGAGCCACTTCCCTAGGCTGGGCCTCCTGGTATCCAAGAAGCCAGGTAGTACACCAAGCTGACTAACTTCTCTGAGCAAGTCAGCCTTGGCTTACCTCAAAGCACACAATGTTCAAAGAGAAATGTGAAAACAGAATCTCACAAACGCTGTGACTAACTTTATTGCCTTTGCTGCTCTGGATGGGAACCTACAGGGCAAAAGTGAAAAAGAGCCATAGCCCCTCAATCAGTGGCTCTCAGTTCATGGGTCACAACCCTTTGGAGTCGACTATCAGATATCCTACATATCATATGTTCACATTATGATTCATAACAGTAGCAAAATTACAGTTATGAAGTAGCAACAAAATAATTTTGTGGCTGGGGGTCTCCAAAACATGAAGAACTGTATTAAAGGATTGCAGCATTAGGAAGGTTGAGAACCACTGCTAAACAAATACAAGCAGCAAAAAACTTAGACCCCCCCGCCCCATTCTCAGGAGCAACTATTTTTGAGACCATTTGGCCTATACAACTAGGCAGAAGTTGAACTAAAAACTCACATAGATTCCCATATGCTTCAACCAATACTATTTTTCATGTGTCCTTTGCCCCAAAAGAGCTTAAGGAGACTTCCCATTAAGAAGCACTGAGCGACTTTTCAACATCACATCAGGGCTAGAAGGCCAAGATGCAAACTCAAGCTCGAAGCACCTCCAGAGTGGAGAGCAGAAATGGCAGGAGCAATACAACAGCTGCTTTCTTTTAGATCCTGTGGCCTGGGTATCATCGCATTTCACTCTATACTAACCGCACAAGGGGCCAGCATCCCTGCCAATGATAGGAAACCATGCAGCACTCAGAACTACAATCACAGAAATAAATTCAACTCCAGTCTGTGTTCTCCCTTTTACTATACAACATGTCAAGTACGACTAATGCACGGGGTCCCTCTCCCTGGCCTCAGCTCTACAGTAGTTGGGGAAGCCATGAGCTGAGCCAGGCCTGCATTTTCTCATAGGTACATTCTTCCTGCTATCCTAATTCCCAAATGGACAGGATTCATCTCTAGGCAGCCTAGACCGCAACAGGCAGGAAACCTGCCAGTGCTCATGTGTTCAATCATACCCCACAGCAAGGGATACACAGGAGAAAACAGGCTCTTCAAGGTTACATGGATGGTCTGAAACCAAGGGAATGCTTGTCAGCACTGAGTGTACCTCTGGCTTCAGGTACACTACCTCCAATAGCCACACTGATCCCATAAGAACCTCTGAGGTTGTCCTCCCATAGTCAGATGGCAAGCCAACAACCATGCGGTAAAGGCCAGCAGCAATGAATTAGCACAGATAAGGACCCCTGTTGTCTTTAGTCTTGTTTTTAATGGGAAGAGCTGGCTGGTCCCTGGCTCAGTCGTGCCAAGCAGCAGCAACTGCAAAGGCCTTCAACATACATATGCTTCCTCACAGGTGTGGTGGGTGCCTGTACCGTTTCTGTACTGCAGCCAGACTACCTAGAGGTAGACTACACCTCTGAGGCTGTCACCATGGAGTGTACCTTTTCCACAAATGGATGCTCTTCAAAGCAACCAAGAAGCTTGTGGTTTCGCTGTGGTGCTCATCAGCCTGAAGTTCTGTGTTTGGATGGATGCAGAAATGAAGCAGACAAGTTCACAGTGAAGGAAACCCTGGACCAGAACCGAGTCTCCCTCACTATCAACAGGGTATCTCCAAATGACAGTGCAATTTACATCTGTGGAATAGCATTTCCCCACGATACGACACCACGTGCTAAACAGACTGGAAATGGTACTATACTGGTAGTAAGAGGTGAGTGCAAAGGGCTACATCATGTTTTTGTTAAGATGTTTATGGTTGTTAGTTTCATAATTGTGTGAAGCCTCTGTTGTTGTTGTTCACTATTTTTTCCTTTAAAAGAAATCAAGTCTTGCTATATATTGTACTAGGCTGTCTTTGAACTCTTGGCCCAACTCTTCCTCTTGCCTCAGCTTCCCAAAGAGGTGGCATGACAGGCAAGTGATACCTCAGTCTATTTGAAATGTCTTTATCTCAGACTACTCAAGAAAATAAAATGGCTTGGTGAAATTGCTGCCAGTGTTTAGGTAGGTTTGAATCCCTCATCTGTGTGAGGGATTGTCAGGGGATCTCTTCAAGAAGCCAGAGTTAATGGGTTTTTTTGTTGGTTTGTTGTTGTTGCTTCCTCTAATATCCAGGCAGAAAGACAGTGCCAAAGAATGACTAGTGGCTTCTCTCCAAATTTGTGTTTAATTCTCTTTATTTTTTTAATTCAATCTATTAGTTATCTCTGCATGTTCTAGGTGGTGCAATGGTACGCCAGTTTCTAAAGAAAACTGTAAAAATACACAGGTCTCCTATGTCTACACCTAGACACTGCACACACAGGTCTCCCTATGTCTACAACTAGACACTGCACACACAGGTCTCCTATGTCTACACCTAGACACTGCACACACAGGTCTCCCTATGTCTGCAACTAGACACTGCAGCACAGGGGAAAAGAGTGGCTGCTCAGCTTTCAAGAGCAAGTCTGGGGATGGGGAGAGAACTGAGAAGGCCCACCATTGCCTCTGTATCTGTGGATACTAAATGGGGCCTGTCAGGGAGGTTCTGGAAACTGTCAGCTTGTCTCAAGATAATGCCCAGGCTAACGTATTCTATTACCAGATTTATATCATAATTTGTGCTTGTGAGATAAAGGTTTAAAGATCTGAGCAAAATGAGATATTTTACAAACAAACAAAATGTGCATTGTATAAACTGAATCCATATGGGATATTTTGCTAGAACTATAAATCAATAGGCAATAATTTCGTATCTAACTGTATTTCATGTTTCACATAATCAATACTGAAAGGCACACGTTATTAAATCCCCTCTTTGAACACAGATCACTGCATGCCCAAAAGGAGAATTCAGAATATGAAAATGAGTTCAGTATTTCTCTTTGGAGAAATGAGTTCAGTATTTTTCACACTTCACTATGAGAAGCACATGTCACACGGTATAACTGCCTTTAAGGAAGGAGCTAGCTCTACAATTCTCGATGGACGGCCTCCACCAGTTCTTATCAGTCAGCACTAGCTTCTCACAATTACACCAACAAATACACAAGAAAATATCTGCACTGCACCAACAGAGTTGGTGACTCTTGTTCATCACTTCTAACAAAACAGAATTTAAATGTCTATGTATTTAAGTTAATACTTATAAAAAGTAATCTTGAACTGATGTAGCTCAGTGGCAGAAAAGGCTTAAGCATGTGTGAGGCACTAGGTTCAATCAGCAGTATGGTACCATAAGAAAGGGAAAAAAAAAATCAAAACACAGACGGTGATTTTCAGCATTACAACACATGTTCAACTCAGTTTGTTTGTTTGTCTGAGATAGTCTCACTATGTAGCCCTGGCTGTTCCAGGACCTGCTATGGAGAGCAGGCTGGTCCCAATCTCAGAGCCCATCTGCCTCTGCCTCGCAAGTGCTAGCATTAACGCTACCATGCCTGGCTCTTCAACTTCATTTTTTTATGTTCCTAGTTTTATGAAGAAGTGTTTTTGATCTAACACATTTAAAGACCACTGAAACTGACTAGCATATCAGATGTTGTTGGGATGGGTGAGCACAGTAAGTCCAGGCTCCACCTCGAAATGTAGCTTAAGTGGCTTCTCATAGTCGTCTGCAGGAACATGTGTTGACAGTGACTGTTCCTCTCTGTTTCATGAAGAAAGACTTCTCAGCAGGCAGGCGCGCACTCTCCTGATAGTGCTCTTAGCACTGCTCTCTGTCTACGTCACCGGGATGTGTGTGATCTTCATAGTCCTCTTCAAAGTAAGTCTAATATTCTCTTCTTCCAATGTTACCAGAGAAAGGTTATTTTCATCTGTACACCTCAGAAACAGCTGGCCCAGCAAACAGCTGACTCTCACCTCCGAGGAGGCGGCAGTCACTTGAGCCTCCATCACTGAGACTATTAATCAGAGCCATGTTCACAGCGTTTCTTCTTTAAAGCCTAGAACTAGAGGAGTAAGCACCTGTATTGGCTTTCTGCCCCAAGGGTGAGGACTGGAGAGGGGATAGGTTTCTGTTATCTAGGAAAACCTGAAGAACAATCTTTTAGGAGCAGAAATAGTTAATGAAGATACTAAAGTTGCCTTAAAATATCCAAGACCTAAATGTTCCTGAAAGAGTATCTTTGGTCTATATATATGTTTTTAAAAATTGGGGTATAAATACTTACTAGAATTTGTTCATATGCTATAATAAGCACCCATTGAAGTTGTTAAATTCATTTGTTAAACAAAAGCACCTAAAATGTTATGAAAGTTGCCTACTGTGTGTCACTCAAAATACTGCAACCAGCTCAGCCCTCTTTCAGCATAAGATCACAAAATGCTCACAGATTGTCTTTATTCTTGGCAGTCAAAATATAACAGTCCAAGAAGCAGGAAAACCAAAGAAGACTCACAAAAGGTACTGCCAATACTTGTGTTTTTACACAGCGGTGGGTGGGAACCAGTTCAAACATAAACTGTTAGAAAGCCCAGAGAATACCACAGTACCTTCTACCCCGGAGGCTCCTATTCCCTGTTAGGAATCCACAGCCATCATCTGGAGAGGAAGCTGCCATCCTAACGTGACAGCTCTCAGCCATACATTCTATAAATGCAGTCAGAGCACAGGAGCTGTGTGGCTGGAGGGGTCCCATGGCTGAGGCCCCTGCAATAAACGGAGAGCTCATGCTCCTGAGACATACCTTCCCTTTTGATTTTGCAGAAGAGTGCTCGGCGTATGTTTCGGGAAATTGCTCAAGAATTATACCATAAGAGATACGTGGAAACAAGTCAACCAACTGTAAGTATAAAACAGCATCTACCACTGAAAAGAATATGATACCAAGAAGCTGTCAATAATCCAGTTTTCCTTTAGAAGACTCTTTCTCCAAGTATTTATTTCACCAAAAGCATGACAGAGGGCATTTGATAAATGTTCAACAATCAGAGGTCTCGTTAGTTACATGCAAAAGGTGTTTTCAATACAGGCAAGGGTGTTTTATGGACTAAGAGCTATTTCACATTACACCCAGTGAGCAGTAGGCCCTAAGTCAGTGCTATATACCTGTGTATTCTTTAATGTCACTTGTTACCAGTAAGGGAAAAATTAATTTGCTAATGATACAAAAGCAGCATCTTGCTGGCTCTGGGGCTAGGCGGCTGTGAACAGAATGGTCTGCATAATTTCCTGACATAGCACCTCTCAGACACAGTCAGGATTCCCAAGAAAATGCTACTTTAAAGAGACGTGGATCCGCAGTGCATGGCACAGATGCTAAGCCTTCTATGGCAATGTACACAAAGAACTGATGACTAGAAAACACAAATACAACCGAATGGAGGGAGTGGACAATGGGAGAGTCACCAAGTTGGAAGGGCTTTTCATGGGCAGGGGTGCAGCTCAGGGGCAGAGCACTTACGTCAGTTTTTAAAATAAAAATCTAACCTTTTAACCCAAGGAGAGTCTCATCCACATAGCTAATTCATCTTCCTGGGATAGAAAGGGGGGAAAAACCGCATAAAAACAAAAACTACCTGTTCATACTTTTTCCTATTGAAGCTAGGGCTTATTTTATCTTATTTTTTGAAACAGGGTTTCCCTGTGTAGTCCTGGCTGGATGGAAACGTGCTATGTAGACCTTGCTGGCCTGAAACTCACAAAGACATGCCTATATCTGACTCCTGGATGCTTTTTCTTTTTTAATTTTTATTATATAAATGTAGGTTTATTGGGAACAGGGAGGGAGGGGAAGAGGAACATGCGCTGGCGGGGGTGGGGGTAGAGAAAGAACAAGGAGGAAAGTGGAAAAAGAGTCCTGGGTGCTTTTTCAATAAAAGCAAAAGTAGTGCCTGAAGGAAGATTGGAACTAAGAACTTTAAAATTCCAAGGCAAAGACCTGACAATAACATCAAGACAGATTTTATTTTAGTTCCTATATCCTACTCTAAAGTAAGGAAAACCAGAGCCAACCTTTGATCCCAGCTCTTGGGAGGCAGAGGCAGACACAGCTCTAAGAGCTGCAGGCCAGCCTAGTCTACATAGCAACTTGCAAAGCTTATACAATGAGGCAGTTCTTTTAAAATGAAAAAATGGTACCCAGACTTTTTCAAGTAACTGGAAGGACCAGGCATGATGATACATACCAGTCACCCCAGCACTTGGTAGGCTAAGGCAGAAGAATTATTAGCTCAAGGCCAGCTTGGGCTACATAGCAAGATCTTGAACCCTATTTCAGAAGCAAACAAAACCAAGATGAGCATGGTCACATATACCTATAACCCAGTACTTACTGGGTTGAAGCAGAGGATCTAACGCTTAATGTCGTCCTGGACTACACAGTGAGTTCAAAGTCAGTCTGGAGGCTACATGATATCCTGTATCAAAAGACTACACAACACCAAAGCAAAATGTGGGAGGGGGAAATCCCCACACACAAAGAAAGTGCATACGCACACGCATACATGAGTAGGTGCATGTCCTCCAACGTGGTTGTGCACTCGTAACACATATAACCAAAAATGATTCAAAGTATACACAAGACAAAGCTGCATGCTCACAAAGCAGCTCCTATGTAGCTGTAGGATGACACCTCTGGTACCATAACCTTAAGCACAGGTCACTGTTTGCTGTCACAGGAGAGAGACGACACCTATGAAAACAGAAGAGCACTCCCCAGCCCCGGAAGACCGTAAATGTGCTCGCTTTTTAAACCAGTGGCAGTGCAACTCCAGCCTCTGCGGCCATGTGAGCGACCCTGAAGAGAGCTGCGAGGTAGCTCGGTGGGCAGAGTACTTGCCTCGTAGGCTCAAGGCCCTAGGTTTGAGTCACAGCACCACATCAACTCACCATAATCCCAACACTGGAAAGGTGGCATAAGGAAGGTCAGAAGCTCAACGTCACCCTTGAGTATAGCATGACTCTAAGGTCAGAGATGCATGTTATCCTGTTTTAAAAACAACAACCACGAGGAAAAAAAAAAAAAAAAAAAGGACAAATGGAGAGACAGGAGCCACAGCAGAAGGCTGAGCATAAGAAGCTGTCACTAACAGTAACTACAAAATATGGAAACCTCAAGAAAACTGAACTGGGGACCTCTTTCTCTAATTTTCCAGGAACAGTCTAAGGAGCCTGATTAAAAAAAAAAAAAGTCTTCATCTTACTTGTCATTTAAAATTGTTATCATGTGTATCTTATTAGTTCACCCAATGAATTAGATGTATGATGGCCAATAACAAGGAGAAGGCTTAAAGTCAAACCACAACCTTAATTCTGAGGAAGAGTAAATATCTTCCTGAGTTGTATAAACGATGAAACAATTTTAATCAAGCGAGGGGGCAAGAGGAGTGAGAAGAAGGCCAAGTTTTGAGTGAGAGAAACACTGCAAAAAGTATCTTGGAACAAAAAGTTTCTTCTGATCATCCTGAGTGAGGTATCCCAAAAGCAGAAAGACGCACATGGTATATACTCACTTATATAGACTTATTAGATAGGATAAAATTATAGAAATCTATACACCTAAAGAAGATAAACAAGAAAGAGGACCTGGGGTAAGAGGATTAATACTCTCTTAGAAAGTCAAATGGGATGGATATTGGATGTAGGAGTAAACAGGTAGCAGGACAAGAGCCGGCCACAGAGGGCCTCGAAAACACTCTTCCTAGCAGTGTATCAAAGCAAATATTAAGAAACATAACCAACCCTTTGGCAGAGTGCAGGGAATCATATGAAAGAAGGGA